>JAGFBZ010000842.1:600000-1068002 GCA_018398805.1 Hirundichthys speculiger | reverse complement strand
AAATCGCCATTTGGATAGATGGACAGACGGATAGCTGGATAGCCAGTTGGATATTCTATTTCAGTCTCAACAGCAAAGTGATTCACATGATTGATTCGACTCAGGTTTTATATTGGATGTTGAAGCAACTGGGACTCAAGGCCAAACCTGACAACAAAGAGCTGTCAGAAGTGGGATTCGAACCCATGCTTCAAGGGGAGACAGCGACCTGAACGCAGCGCCTTAGACCGCTCGGCCATCCTGACTGGTGTGTGTTTGTGTATGTGTGAGTGGTAGATAGATGTACAGACGAATAGCCAGTTGGTTAGATAGATAGACAGACAGTTGGATAGATGGAAATCCAGTTGGTTAGATGGACAGACAGATAGCCAGTTGGTTAGATAGATAGACAAATAGCCAGTTGGATAGATGGACAGACGGATAGCCAGTTGGATAGATGGACAGACGAATAGCCAGTTGGAGAGATGGTCAGACAAATAGCCAGTTGGATAGATGGATAGATGGACAGCCAAATCGCCATTTGGATTGATGGACAGACGGATAGCTGGATATTCTATTTCAGTCTCCACAGCGAAGTGATTCACAGGATTGTAGATGGAAATACAGTTGGTTAGATGGACAGACCGATAGCCAGTTGGTTAGATAGAGAGACAAATAGCCAGTAGGATAGATGGACAGACGGATAGCCAGTTGGATAGCTGGACAGACAACTAGCCAGTTGGATAGATGGACAGACAGATAGCCAGTTGGAGAGATGGACAGACCACTAGCCAGTTAGATAGATGGACAGACAGATAGCCAGTTGGATAGATGGTCAGACGAATAGCCAGTTGGATAGATGGACAGCCGGATAGCCAGTTGGATAGATGGACAGACAAATCGCCATTTGGATTGATGGACAGACGGATAGCTGGATATTCTATTTCAGTCTCCACAGCGAAGTGTTTGACACGATTGAAGATGGAAATACAGTTGGTTAGATGGACAGACGGATAGCCAGTTGGTTAGATAGATAGACAAATAGCCAGTAGGATAGATGGACAGACGGATAGCCAGTTGGATAGATGGTCAGACGGATAGCCAGCCGGATAGATGGACAGACAAATCGCCATTTGGATAGATGGACAGACGGATACGTGGATAGCCAGTTGGATATTCTATTTCAGTCTCCACAGCGAAGTGATTTGGCTCAGGTTTTACATTGGATGTTGAAGCAACTGGGACTCAAGGCCAAACCTGACAACAAAGAGCTGTCAGAAGTGGGATTCGAACCCATGCTTCAAGGGGAGACAGCGACCTGAACGCAGCCCCTTAGACCGCTCGGCCATACTGACTGGTGTGTGTTTGTGTATGTGTGAGTGGTAGATAGATGTACAGACGAATATCCATTTGGTTAGATAGATAGATAGATGAATAGACAGTTGGATAGATGGATAGACAAACAGCCAGTTGGATAGATGGATAGTCGAATAGCCATTTGGATAGATGGACAGACGGATAGCTGGATATTCTATTTCAGTCTCCACAGCAAAGTGATTCACATTATTGATTCAACTCAGGTTTTACATTGGATGTTGAAGCAACTGGGACTCAAGGCCAAACCTGACAACAAAGAGCTGTCAGAAGTCGGTTTCGAACCCATGCTTCAAGGGGAGACAGCGACCTGAACGCAGCCCCTTAGACCGCTCGGCCATCCTGACTGGTGTGTGTTTTTGTATGTGTGAGTGGTAGATAGATGTACAGACGAATAGCCATTTGGTTAGATAGATAGATAGATGAATAGACGAACAGCCAGTTGGATAGATGGATAATCAAATAGCCATTTGGATAGATCGACAGACGGATAGCTGGATAGCCAGTTGGATATTCTATTTCAGTCTCCACAGCGAAGTGATTTGGCTCAGGTTTTACATTGGATGTTGAAGCAACTGGGACTCAAGGCCAAACCTGACAACAAAGAGCTGTCAGAAGTGGGATTCGAACCCATGCTTCAAGGGGAGACAGCGACCTGAACGCAGCCCCTTAGACTGCTCGGCCATCCTGACTGGTGTGTGTTTGTGTATGTGTGAGTGGTAGATAGATGTACAGACGAATATCCATTTGGTTAGATAGATAGATAGATGAATAGACAGTTGGATAAACAAACAGCCAGTTGGATAGATGGATAGTCGAATAGCCATTTGGATAGATGGACAGACGGATAGCCAGTTGGATATTCTATTTCAGTCTCCACAGCAAAGTGATTCACATGATTGATTCAACTCAGGTTTTACATTGGATGTTGAAGCAACTGGGACTCAAGGCCAAACCTGACAACAAAGAGCTGTCAGAAGTCGGTTTCGAACCCATGCTTCAAGGGGAGACAGCGACCTGAACGCAGCGCCTTAGACCGCTCAGCCATCCTGACCGGTGTGTGTTTGTGTGAGTGGTAGATAGATGTACAGACGAATAGCCAGTTGGTTAGATAGATAGATAGACAGTTGGATAGATGGAAATCCAGTTGGTTAGATGGACAGACGGATAGCCAGTTGGTTAGATAGATAGACAAATAGCCAGTAGGATAGATGGACAGACGGACAGCCAGTTGGATAGATGGACAGACCACTAGCCAGTTGGATAGATGGACAGACCACTAGCCAGTTGGATAGATGGACAGACGGATAGCCAGTTGGATAGATGGTCAGATGAATAGCCAGTTGGATAGATGGACAGCCGGATAGCCAGTTGGATAGATGGACAGACAAATCTCCATTTCGATTGATGGACAGATGGATAGCTGGATATTCTATTTCAGTCTCCACAGCGAAGTGATTCACACGATTGAAGATGGAAATACAGTTGGTTAGATGGACAGACGGATAGCCAGTTGGTTAGATAGATAGACAAATAGCCAGTAGGATAGATCGACAGCCAGTTGGATAGATGGACAGCCGGATAGCCAGTTGGATAGGTGTATAGCTAGTTGGATATTCTATTTCAGTCTGCACAGCAAAGTGATACGGCTCAGGTTTTACATTGGATGTTGAAGCAATTGGGACTCAAGGCCAAACCTGACGATAAAGTGTTGTCAGAAGTGGGATTCGAAGCCACGCCTCAAGGGGAGACTGCGACCTGAACGCAGCGCCTTAGACCACTCGGCCATCCTGACTGGTGTGTGTTTTTGTATGTGGTAGGTAGATGTACAGACGAATAGCCAGTTGGTTAGATAGATAGATAGATGAATAGACAGTTGGATAGATGAACAGCCAGTTGGATAGATGGATAGTCGAATAGCCATTTGGATAGATGGACAGACGGATAGCTGGATAGCCAGTTGGATATTCTATTTCAGTCTCCACAGCAAAGTGATTCACATGATTGATTCGACTCAGGTTTTACATTGGATGTTAAAGCAACTGGGACTCAAGGCCAAACCTGACAACAAAGAGCTGTCAGAAGTGGGATTCGAACCCATGCTTCAAAGGGAGACAGCGACCTGAACGCAGCGCCTTAGACCGCTCAGCCATCCTGACCGGTGTGTGTTTGTCTATGTGTGAGTGGTAGATAGATGTACAGACGAATAGCCAGTTGGTTAGATAGATAGATAGACAGTTGGAAATCCAGTTGGTTAGATGGACAGACGGATAGCCAGTTGGTTAGATAGATAGACAAATAGCCAGTAGGATAGATGAACAGCCGGCTAGCCAGTTGGATAGATGGTCAGACGGATAGCCAGTTGGGTAGATGGACAGCTGGATAGCCAGTTGGATAGATGGACAGATGGATAGGTGGATAGCCAGTTGGATATTCTATTTCAGTCTCCACAGGGAAGTGATTTGAAGCAGCTGGGACTCAAGGCCAAACCTGACGATAAAGTGCTGTCAGAAGTGGGATTCGAACCCATGCTTCAAGGGGAGACAGCGACCTGAACGCAGCCCCTTAGACCGCTCGGCCATCGTGACTGGTGTGTGTTTTTGTATGTGTGAGTGGTAGATAGATGTACAGACGAATGGCCATTTGGTTAGATAGATAGATAGATGAATAGACGAACAGCCAGTTGGATAGATGGATAGTCGAATAGCCATTTGGATAGATGGACAGACGGATAGCTGGATAGCCAGTTGGATATTCTATTTCAGTCTCCACAGCAAAGTGATTCACATGATTGATTCGACTCAGGTTTTACATTGGATGTTGAAGCAACTGGGACTCAAGGCCAAACCTGACAACAAAGAGCTGTCAGAAGTGGGATTTGAACCCATGCTTCAAGGGGAGACAGCGACCTGAACGCAGTGCCTTAGACCGCTCAGCCATCCTGACTGGTGTGTGTTTGTGTATGTGTGAGTGGTAGATAGATGTACAGACGAATAGCCAGTTGGTTAGATAGATAGATAGACAGTTGGATAGATGGAAATCCAGTTGGTTAGATGGACAGACAGATAGCCAGTTGGTTAGATAGAGAGACAAATAGCCAGTAGGAAAGATGGACAGACGGACAGCCAGTTGGATAGATGGACAGACCACTAGCCAGTTGGATAGATGGACAGACGGACAGCCAGTTGGATAGATGGTCAGACGAATAGCCAGTTGGATAGATGGACAGCCGGATAGCCAGTTGGATAGATGGACAGACAAATCGCCATTTGGATTGATGGACAGATGGATAGCTGGTTATTCTATTTCAGTCTCCACAGCGAAGTGATTCACACGATTGAAGATGGAAATACAGTTGGTTAGATGGACAGACGGATAGCCAGTTGGTTAGATAGATAGACAAATAGCCAGTAGGATAGATGGACAGCCAGTTGGATAGATGGTCAGACGGATAGCCAGTTGGATAGGTGGATAGCTAGTTGGATATTCTATTTCAGTCTCCACAGCAAAGTGATTCGGCTCAGGTTTTACATTGGATGTTGAAGCAATTGGGACTCAAGGCCAAACCTGACGATAAAATGCTGTCAGAAGTGGGATTCGAACCCACGCCTCAAGGGGAGACTGCGACCTGAACGCAGCGCCTTAGACCGCTCGGCCATCCTGACTGGTGTGTGTTTGTGTATGTGTGAGTGGTAGATAGATGTACAGACGAATAGCCAGTTGGTTAGATAGATAGATAGATGAATAGACAGTTGGATAGATGGATAGACGAACAGCCAGTTGGATAGATGGATAGTCGAATAGCCATTTGGATAGATGGACAGATGGAAAGCCAGTTGGATAGATGGTCAGACGAACAGCCAGTTGGATAGATGGACAGACGGATAGCCAGTTAGATAGATGGACAGACGAATAGCCAGTTGGATAGATGGACAGACGAATAGCCAGTTGGATAGATGGACAGATGGTCAGACGAACAGCCAGTTGGATAGATGGACAGATGGATAGCCAGTTGGATAGATGGACAGACCACTAGCCAGTTGGATAGATAAACAGATGGATAGATGGTCAGACGAAAAGCCAGTTGGATAGATCGAGACACGGTTGGCCAATTGGATAGATGGACAGACGTATAGCCATTTTGATAGATTGACAGATGGTCAGACGAACAGCCAGTTGGATAGATGGACAGACCACTAGCCAGTTGGATAGATGGACAGACGAACAGACCACTCGCCAGTTGGATAGACGAACAGCCAGTTGAATAGCCAATTGATTAGATAGTTGGACAGATGAATTGCCAGTTTGATAGACGGACAGACAAATAGGCAACTGGATTGATGGACGAACAGGCAGCTGGTTAGATAGATTGACGAACAGGCAGCTGGTTAGATAGATTGACGAACTGGCAATTGGTTAGATAGATACACGAATAGCCAGTTGGATATTCTATTTCAGTCTCCACAGCGAAGTGATTCACACGATTGATTCGTCTCAGGTTTTACATTGGATGTTGAAGCAACTGGGACTCGAGGCCAAACCTGACGATAAAGAACTGTCAGAAGTGGGATTTGAACCCACACCTCCAGGGGAGAGTGGGACCTTAACGCAGCGCCTTAGACCGCTCGGCCATCCTGAGTGGTTTGTGTTTGTGTATGTGGTAGATAGATGTACAGACGAATAGCCTGTTGGTTAGATAGATAGATGAATAGACAGTTGGACAGACGGAAATCCAGTTGATTAGATGGACAGACAGATAGCCAGTTGGTTAGATAGATAGACAAATACCCAGTAGGATAGATGGACTGACGGATAGCCAGTTGGATAGCTGGATAGCCAGTTGGCCACTAGATGAAGAACTGTCAGAAGTGGGATTTGAACACACGCCTCCAGGAGAGACTGCGACCTTAACGCAGCGCCTTAGACCGCTCGGCCATCCTGACTGGTTTGTGTTTGTGTATGTGTGAGTGGTAGATAGATGTACAGACGCATAGCCAGTTGGATACATAGATAGATGAACAGACAAACAGATGGAAATCCAGTTGATTAGATGGACAGACAGATAGCCAGTTGGTTAGATAGGTAGACAAATACCCAGTAGGATAGATGGACAGACGGATAGCCAGTTGGATAGATGGACAGACGGATAGCGAGTTGGATAGATGAATAGCCAGTTGGATAGCTGGACAGACGGAAAGACGAATCGCCATTTGGATAGATGGACAGACGGATAGCCAGTTGGATATTCTATTTCAGTCTCCACAGCAAAGTGATTCACACGATTGATTCGGCTCAGGTTTTACATTGAATGTTGAAGCAACTGGGACTCAAGGCCAAACCTGACGAGAAAGAGCTGTCAGAAGTGGGATTCGAACCCACGCCTCAAGGGGAGACTGCGACTTGAACGCAGCGCCTTAGACCACTGGGCCATCCTGACTGGTGTGTGTTTGTACACATTGGTAGATAGACGTACAGATGAATAGCCACTTGGTCAGACAGATAGATAGATGAATAGCCTGTAGGGCTCCGTCCACTATGTCTCGCAGGGAGTCTGAATCTACCCCCAGCTCACCCCCCAGCCATTGGCGTAAGGTCTGGTCCCACAACGCCACGCCCCCTCCATAGAGCACAACCCTAAATGCTCTTTCCTCGTTCGCCTCATCGGCCGTCCCAGCTGGTGAGGCCGTCCCATGTGGCTTGGTCCCTGCAGTGCTCGGTCCCAAACCTGGGCAAACCTCTTCTGGGCTTGAGTTCTTCTGTTCTGTCGCCATTCTTCTCTGTCTTTGTCTGATCGAGTCGTCTGTTCCTCAAAGCCTCCCTAGGTACCTCTTGGGGTCAGGGATGAGGTCCAGACTGGTTGGCTATTCCACGCAGTCTTGGGATTTCCTCTAGAAATTCTCCGTCGACCTTCGCTCCTCTCAATCCCGCTTGCTTCCTGCAATTACTGCGGGCTCGGCTTCCCTCGCTGTCCTCACGGGGAGTCGATCTTCACTCCTCACAATCCCGCGTGCTTCCTGCAGTTACTGCGGGCTCGGCTTCCCTCGCTGTCCTCACGGGGAGTTGATCTTCTGTGCTTACGCAGGCTCCCTCCTGCTGCACAATTTCATCCGGGGGTCCAGATTGGTTGGACCTGAAGCTCACTTCTTCAGGTCCCTGTTCGGGCGCCAAATGTTAGATCCCCCAGGTGTGATTCAGTCTCTGACTAGCAGAGTCTGTCACCGGGACCAGCTCTCCGTCTCTTCAGGTAAGAAGTTGCGGTCTAGGAGGGGTTCCTCGCTAGATTTCCTCAATTTATTTAAGCTGGTGTCGAGGAGATACGCCTAGCTCTCACTGCCTACTTACAGACGTCTACCCTGCTTACCCCAATAACTGACCTAAGAGGAATAGCCGGGTGGCTCGAAGTCCAGCTATCGGTCACGTCTGTTAACTGCAGCTCTCCTCTTAAGATCTGGGCTCTTGTTACCGGCTAGGATGAGTTTTGTGGCTTGGACAGCAAGCCTCAGGGATAGGTGAAATATATGACTAGAATAACCAATAAGAACCTGTGTATTAGTGCAGAGGCATAACCAAGTCTTCAAAATTCTGGATACAGATGTAATGTCCACCACGACGTCTTATGATAATTTTATATTTATTAAAGCAGATTTAGCAAGGTTAAGCAGCAGCATTTATTGGTTATACAAATTGATTCTACTTGGAAAAGGGAAAAATTGAGCTGTAGCTTACGAATCAGTTCATCTGGTTGGTCCAAGGACAGGCTGGGAGATACGCAGGTGGCCACTCTGCGTTTCAAGGCCGCTGTGGCAGGGTAGAGAGAGAGAGCGCCTGGTCAGGCCCCCGGGGAACCCTGGTTGCCCCCCCCCCTCCTCCTTACTAGCGGTGAGCTAGGCTAACCAAAAAAGGCTCCAACTATTTCTTCAAGAATTGGGAAAAATTTGTCGATCCTGTTCCAAGCGTCTTTCTGTCTTCTTTTCTTGAAGAAATTCCTTCCAGTTAATCCTCCGGATGGGGGTCGCTCATCCAGGTCCCAGCTGGTCCTTCTTCTGAAGTCGCTCCAGGAATCCACACAGAGTCCCTCTGTCTTCTCTTTTTATGCGCTCTCTCTCTCTCTCCTTGCTCGGCCTGCACCAGCCTTCATTTGATTGGTTACCCAAAATTACAGAGGTGTACATAATTATACATAACCCTCCTTGTTTTGGCTTCTCCCTCATACATTAATTACACACAGTGTCACACAGCCATTTCATAGGTCAGAGATATGAGAAGAGGCGTTCACATAATTATCATACCATCACGACATCACAAGACCCTCACAAGGTTACATTGTTTGTCTGGGGAAAATACTCATTAAGCTAAAGCTAATCAGCTGAAGCTAACCCTTATTCAATGATTTATACCCCATGTCTGTCTTACAATTTCCTTAATTGAGCCATTGCTGGATTGATTCGTTTAACCACAGAATACGCGCTCATTCACCATATTTCTGCACAAAGCCCACAGACACTGCTGGTTTCATAAGGTCAGCTTGCCCCGCTACTTCTGCACCTGGCCGATCCAATGCCAGCCACGGTTACACTGGTGTGTATTGCAGAGGAAATTCACTGTTTACAAACAGCAGACTGCTTTTCGCCATTGTTGTGTCCTGGTAGCCCGGAGCTGGCAGAATTATTTTGAAACTTGGCTTTGTTGACATTCCGAAGAGGAACATCGCGCTTCGCTCTGTCTGTGTCTGTCTACTGTCTTGACCCAACAAGAAATAAGTTTTAAAATACAAAACTAACATAGATCCATTACAAAATTACTAATACATCTTGTTTCTGATCATTGACTAGAATCACACACACATTTCATACATTTCATTGATTAGGAATTGATTACAAATCACATAAATTACCACCTTTCTGTTACTCCACTCCTGCCTTTGTTTTGACTAGCCCTGGCCTGTTTACATCACATCACTACCTCTGCAGCAGAGTCTCTCCTCACACTGTGGGTGCTGACAACAAGCCACTTTAACATACAGAGTTAATATTGATTATTGATTAGAAGCTGAGTTGATTCCAACGTTTTCTCAGGGTCACTTGACAACTGAGCAACACCCGATACTTGTGGAATTTCCCTTTTAATAACCACAATAATAAAAATGACAAAATGTCATCTCAGATTGCAAAACTTTTAGTCAATTTTTAGGCTTTCCATTACTTTTGACATCTCTGCTACAGTCAGTTGCTCCTTTCCCCAGGTCCTCCTTGAGTATGTTGTTGGCATTCAAAACGAGAATAGAATAAATCATGTTTTTATGAAACTCAGATTCTAAAATCACACATTCTTTCAAAGCTTTTCTCTTGTTAAAATGTTTTTAAACCCTTTTGAGGAAAGAGACACCACATGAAAATCTGTGTTTGGTGTATTCTTAAAAATAAACAGTAAAAGTAAAGCATGCTAAACTATATATTTAGTTTAGCATGAATATTTAGAATATTTTGATTATAACAGGACAAGTCCTGGACAACAATTTGTTTTTCACACTGTCACACAGGGTAAAGTTATTTCTTTTTCCTTTTTCTTCAGAAATTTTGAAATGACTCAGAGTCAGGTTTGAGCAATATTCCTTTCCTGCTTACCAAAGCAAGGTCTCATCTAGTAGTGGTAGCAAATTCTGTTTGTTTTATGGACTCTGATTACTCTGAGTTCACTCACTGAAGTGATCCGGCTCACTTGAGTCACTTAATTCTCTTGATTCAGTGTTGTTGGCCAGACAAATCAACTGAGTTTGTGGTGTTTCTGAAGCATCTGCTAACTTACATGAGTGAACCGATTCAACCGAATCATGTGGGTCCGCGGTGTATATGATGAGTCCTCGGTCATTCTGTGAGTCCGCTAACTCCCCTTTTGTACTTTGTGAGCCAGAGGACTTATAGGATTCGGGTTAATGGAGACCTCAGATTTGTGTCTACTGATTCAATATAAATCAAATCATTAACCCTGGTGATTCAGGAACTGATTAGCTCTATCGTCCAGGCCCACATCCCAGGAATATTTGTGTGTTGGAACCTGAATCTTAAATATGTAATGTTACATGCTGCATACACTCAGAAAAATAAATGACTAATAGACACTAATGGACACTGACACTCTTGTAAGATATACCCAGCAGAGTGGGAATAAGTGTTGTTGAGTGTGAGAGTGTGGAGGGCAGTGGGTGCATGTGCGATGCCCATTTAAGGTCAACTACCTAAACGTGCAGAGCAGGCCTCTGAATAACTGACATACCAAGCAACATGATAACCACGGGCTCAGTATGGACTGTCAGGAAGGGAAATGGAGAGAGACTAAAGTGCTCCTTCAGAGGAGGTGGATAAGCTGAGGTGGAGAACCTGCACAAGTGTGAGCGTATAAACGTGAGACAGCCAAGAATGTGAAAAATCCTGGTACTTGAAAAGATGTGACCTTCATTATGTGCCTTGAACTCATTGAATATGTCGTTAACTCTTCTGATGGTATAAAACCAGGAACCCTTCAAAGGTCAAGGACTTTTGTTGTTGGTATTGTCGCATCTCTGAAATCTCACTTTTCATACCCATTCAAGTCATTTCGCTCATCTTTTTTTTTTTTATTTTACACTGTGAGAATTCTTTCATTTATCATATCATTACCTATAGAATCATGACCATCCATTGTTGTTCTTTTTCTGGATCTTAGTCCTACTCACTGATGATTTGAAAGGGGAAAAAAAACCACAGGACAATAAAAAAGGAAGTATTAATAGTAACATTGAGACAGGAATGGGAGGAGGAAAAAGCAGGTACATGGACTTTTTCTTTCCTTTCTTTCCTTCTGTCAAATCTACTCAGCATTTATTCAGTGCGAGGCAGGCCCAGTAAAAATACTGCACCTCTTGTTTGGTCATGTGTCTGAGACAACTCCCGATAAAATGCTGATTCTCTCTCAATTACTACAAAAAACTTACTAGAATTTAAATTAAAAAAAAATGGTACATGACATCAGATCATCAATCCACAAAACTTTGGATGCTAAATAAAATGTAAATAACATTCAATGATCTGCATGTCCTCCCCATGTTCACCTGGGTTTTCTCCAGTATCCTGCCACAGTCCAAAACATGTATGTCAGGTCGATTTGGTGATTCTAAAATGTGTTTGTCTTGTTTGTGTCTGTGGTGGACCTGGTTACCTGTCCTGGATGTATCCTATTCTTGACGAGAACAACTGGAAAAGGCCCCAGGACCAGCAAAACTGAACAGGATGATGTGGATGGAGAAATGGATGGATGGAGATGGAGAGGTGGTAGTATCACTGCCGCTGGAATGTGTGAACCCTGGTCAAGCCATAATTCTATCCACTCATCTCAAAAATAGCATTTACTTTCAAGATCCATAGCAGATGTTGGTTGACGATGGTATGCTTATAAACTCACTTTTTTTAGTTTGTAATTAGTTTATTGATTCAGATTTGCCTGATATTCTCATATCAAATATGCAGCTCAGGTAAGAATTATTCAGACTTTATCTCCACATAACCTCAACTTCAATTAATGCTGTATTCACTGAACATCGGAAATGAGAAACAGAAAATCCTTGTTTGTTTTTTTTTGACTTACTGGAACTACCATTAACAGGTGTATACTATTTCTGACTTAAGTTTGGTGAGCCATATGACTAAGAGTCAAGGATTTTTCTATCAATTTGGTGTGTGCTAAGAATTAGTGATGTTACTTGTGCCAAGTTTATATTTGCATGTTAGTGCAAACTTGTTCAATGATTTCAACTAAGGCACACTCCACTGAAGATAGGAATGAGACATTTGACTGCACCCCAACCCATAAATCCAGTGTCTTATCTCACTTTTCAAAATGTTGATGCTCAATTAGGGCTTTCACTTTTTTAAAACTTGTACGGCAACATGTGCTTCATTGTTGGCAGTAATTGTGTAATTAAGTTAGAAGACATTTTCATGTTGTTTGCGGTTCCTCATTTTCACATCTATTACAAGCTCACAGCTAACATTCATGGGTGAATTAAAGGTTTTAATGATTTTCATGAGCACAGCAATACTCTCCTGGCATAAATTGACACTTGTGACAAGACAAGGTTAAAAGTGCAATATCATGTGTCAACATGATATCTCTCAGTTTCTATTACATGTGGTCTGGGGTAGGTTTACAAGGCCTCAACCATAACCAAGGGTCTCCATTACCAGAAACAGGAATTTTGGGGGGCTTCAATGAGGCCAAGACAACGTGGCCCTGAAAAACTGTTGGTGAGGCCTGGTGTTGACTCGATATTAACTGGACATGCTGTGACTGATGAATGAAAATCAACTTTATTTGCCAGGTTTGTGCAAACAAGAGGAATCTGATTCCAGCAGACTTTGTCTCTCAGGGTTTAGTATTAAAATATTCTATAAAATAAAATAAATGAATGAAATACAAAATACAAAACAGAACCAATATTTACAGAGATGACATATTGAATGATATTCCTCCAACACACTGTGACTCTTGCAAGTTCAGCAGAGCGATGGCTGGAGACAGAAGCTGTCTCTGTGACAGGGGGTTTTGGTGGACAGTGCTCTGTAGCGCCTTCCAGATGGGAGTTTGCAGACCCCTCACACCCTGCACACGCTATTTAGAGATGCCCCCTGCTCATTTCCTAACCTTGGATCAGTACAGGTCCTGGATGGAGGGAAGGTCACCCCCAGTTATTTTCTCTGTAGACCTTACTGTTCGTTGCTGTCTGTATCTGTCCTGTTTGGTGGTCAATACAAACCAGACAGTGTTGGAAGTGGACAGGACAGACTGGATGACGGCAGAGTAGAAGGTGATCAGCAGCTCCTGGGACGGATTAAGGCCTTCTTAAGGGACAACCAGGTTCACTTCAGATCCTGTGAAATTGTTTATCCCAAAAACCTGAACATGTCCACAGTACACACTGTGTCATTGAGGATGGTGAGGGGAGGGAGTGTGGGGGTTTCCTCATAAAGTCCAGCAACTGTTGAAGAATGGTTACATCACTAACAACGGCCAGTAGATCCTACTGAGGACTAGCGACTATATTTGCAGTATTTTCTGAACTTATCAAAAGCTTTTGATACAGTCAATCATAGCATTTTGCTTTGCAAAATTACATAAATATGGTTTCCATAACATAGCCTTCAAGTGGTTACAAAATTACCTTTAGTAATAGGTCTCAGTTTGTGTGTATTGATGGCTGCAATTCAGACAGGGCCAGTATACAGTGCGGAGTTCCACAGGGATCTATTTTAGGGCCTTTACTATTTCTTATTTATATAAATGATTTAAGTGAAGGTATCACATGAACTTACTCCAATAATGTTTAGCAGATACCACTTTGGTTAAATACAATTCAGACTTCAACACATTGATGAAAAAAGCCAATACCGAATTATCTGCATATGACAAATGGTTTAAATTAAACAAACTATGTTTAAACATCCAAAAATCTAATTATATTATTTTTTGTGGTAAAAAATTAATTTCTGTTAACACCAATAGTTCCAAACTTTCAATCGCTTCAGCTGAATTAACTTGTGTCTCATCCACCAGATTTCTAGGTGTAATTATAGATGAGAATTTGAATTGGAAAGCACATGTGGACTGGGTGACTAAAAAAGTTAACAAATCACTTGGTATAATTTTAAAAGTAAGTCACCAGATGAACTCTAAATGCTTGCTAATGCTCTATTACAGTTTAATCTATCCATATTTGTCATATTGTAGTATAGTGTCGGCGAGTACTTTTCCATCTACCTTAAAGAAAATTTTAATTTTGCAAAAACACTTTGTTAGAATTCCAACACATTCCACGCAGCAAATGCCATCAGCAAGTTTGTCAACCTCAATGTTCTTAATATTTTTAATTTAAATGTGTATCAAATTTGTATTTTTATGCACATAATACATTTCAATCCAAGTATTATACCGGAGCATTTTAGGTTTTATTTTAAAACTAATGCAGAACTTCATCACTACAACACTCGGCAAAGTAAAGATTTCCATTTACCAAAATCAGTCACATCTAGAGCACAGTTTCTTCTGAGATACAGAGGTTGTAAGTTGTGGAGTCAATTTTCCTACCTTGATGCCTTTAAAAAAATACTAAGGGTCTCTTTGAATGTTTTTGATTGAGTTGTCTTAGTTCTACCTTTATGTTTTTAGTTCTTACTTTGAATACTGTATATTATTATATGTATTTTTTCTTCATGTATGTATGTAAATGTGTGTATATGTGTGTATGCATGTATGCATATGTGTATGTATGTGTATATGTATATATACATATATATAATTCTTTTTTTATTTTAGACTGTACAGTGTTAACACTGATGGATAGGTGGAGGCGTAGTTATAAGGCCAGTTGGGTTTGTACTATTGTATTTTTTAACATTATAATGTATTTTTTTTGCTATGATGTGCAAAACAAATAAAAAAAAAAACTGTTGAAGAATGGTTACATCACTAACAATGGCCAGTGTATCCTACTGGGGCCCTACCATGGGCGTAACCACGCATTCTTTGGGGGGGTCGTGTCCCCCCCAATACTGGGAAAATACCAATCTGTCCCCCCCAATATTATATGTAAAAATGTTAAATATTTCCTCCTTTTATGAAACCTGGCTCAGCAGTCCGTCTCTTGTTATTTCCGAATATTTACCAATCAATTTATTTCCGTTTATAAGGAACACTAAAGTGTGTAACCACCCCCTCCCAATTGTACACTTGGTTGCGCCCATTTAACGCCTCTTGGTTTGAAGCGCCGGCTCCGACAGAGAAAACAATAGAGCGTTGAATGTGAAAGAAAGGAGGGAGCAATGTCTTTACCCAAAAAGCAGAAAAAACAGGACATACAAAGTTTTTTCAGACAGTAAGCAACTAGATAGCTAAAGAGGAGTGATGTTGTCATACTGAGTGTGTTAATTTTTAAATTAATTTGAAATATTTAACTTGTTAAAAAGGGCTCAGTTTGTTAGTTGAGCTAGCTAGCTTGACGTGAAGAGACTGTATCATATGATAAGATGTGTCTTCCGTGTGTGCTGCTGTTTTCTCTCTCCGTGTGTCGTGTGTATGTGTGTGTGTAACGCTAGTAATACAAGCAAAATATTCAACGTATCAAATTAAAAAGATCCTCAGGGTCAGTTATTGTTCTTCTGGTACAATAATAATATCTGGTCATAATGCAGGCAGCACAGAGAGACAGGGAGAGGGATGCTGTAAGGACAGACCAGACAGGGACAGTCTCTGAAAACATGGATGTTCAGGTGAGACACTGGAATACAAGACTCAACAGCTTGATGACATTTGTTTTAACCTAAGCCTACGTGTCAGCAGTAAATAAAACTAGTAAGAAAAGCAGAATATTCTAAATAAAATTTTCCTCAGAGTCAGTTATTCTTCTGGTACTATAATAATATCTGGTCATAATGCAGGTAGCACAGAGAGACAGGGAGAGGGATTGTGTAAGGACAGGCCACACTAATTTTTTTTTATGTCAAATGAATAAATCTGTATATATATTCAATTAACATCAATATTTTACATTTAATTCTTTGTACAAATCTATGATTTCATTCTCATTAAACGTTTCAGTGTAAATGTGCAGACATTCATTTTGAGACAAATCAACAAAATACAATTTAACTTGGAATTAAAAGTCCATCGTGTGCTATGGACTTTTTGCTGTTCCAATCACAATATTTACATCAACATGCTTTAGGCATGTAATTTTTTTCCAGCTGGAAGCTATCCTATTTGCTACTATCTCAGAGAAATTGCAGACTATTCCTTTAAATGTGATTTCAGATGGTCGATAAATAAAAATCACAGAACTGTGGGAAATGGACCTTTAAAAAAAATTCTGGGGGAGGGCTCTCATTTGGACCCCCCCTAATGTCTATACCATGGTTACGCCCTTGGGCCCTACACTGTAATGGAGACACAACAGCCTGTTACTTTTGCCTCTTCCTAGATTTTGTCCTGAACCCCCACTAATGCCAAGCCACCTTAACTGCTGTTTCATTGACCTGTCATTAGAGGAGAAAACTTTATCCCAATCTAAATGTAAATGCATCCACTGGGGATTACCATCCATCCATCCATCCATCCATCCATTCTTCCATTCATCCATTTATTCATTATCAATCCCTGCATTTTCCTGTTTAGGGTCAATGGGCTCCAATGGAGCCTATCCCAGCTCTCTTCAGGTGGAAAATAGGGGTACACCTCGCAGGGCCGGCTCTACTCAATTTGGTGCCCTAGGCGAGATTACACCCCGGTGCCCCCCCGAGCCCACTGCAATTCAGTGACAACAACCAACTGAGCAATCACTAGTTTAATTTGAGCATTTGAACAACGACAAACTCAACGGTAACAACAGTTACTTTCAACTAAACTTGTCTTTTAACTAAAGACTACAAGTTTACACGTCTGGACTTCCTGGCAGCAAAGGCATCTATGGTGTCATCAAATGACACCTGCCTAGACACCTCACGGTTTATACTCATCAGGGCAAGTCCATTTAAGGGGGACTGGCGGCATGGCGGCGCCCCTCCAGCAGATGGCGGCCGCCTATATCGGCTATGCCAAGAGCCGACTCTGACACCTCAGATGGGTGACCAGTCCATCACAAGGTGAAGAGCATCATGTTCCATATATTGAGTTGACATAGGCTTTACACTGGAGGCCCTTCTGACACAACTCTCCCATTTGTCTGGACTTGAGACCAGCACCATGAAGCTCAAGCCCTGCAGAATGACACTGGAGCAGCAGCGTCGTCAATGAGAGTAGTCACACCAGAGGCAGCCTGCAGTGGTCTACGAGCATTTGGGAAACGACTGTCCGTTCATTTTGGCACTGGGCCGCAGCTTCACTGCCTGAATTTACAAATAGCATAAGTCAGACACAAGACTGGATGAAAGAATCTGGCAAATTTTCAAAATAAAACACCACATCCAGGCTCTGACCCACACATCGACATTACACTAACCCATGGAGGCTGTGTGTAAACAAGTCAGAGGTTTTTAAGAGATTTGAATCACGTACGAGGAGGGGGTCAGTCTATAAGTTGAAAAGCACGTTTTATGTCACCACACTGATCTTTATTAAATGTATGATTCTAGAGAAAAACAAGTCATGCCGCCATGTTAAACAAGCAGACGTCTGTGAGACTGTCACAGTATCTCGAATCATTCGGATAAACTCATAATCTCACAAATCCAGCCGAGCAGGCAGTGATTGCAAACGTTCCGCATTAAACGTGTCCTGTAGGAGTTGAGATCATAGCAAGGACAAAGCAAAACTGCTGCAAAACCATTTCACGTTCCGTGGGACTTCAGTTTAAGAACACTGAGTTGTTTCTCTTAACAATGAGGACGCCGGCATCCTCGTCGGGCGCATCAGGTTAAATGAATCTCCCTTCAGGGCTGGACTGGGACCAAAAAATGGCCCGGGCATTTTTGATCCCTGGCGGCCCACCATACGCCGGGAATCAAAAATGCCGGTTATTTATACGATATGCGGAAGCACATGCTGCATGTTGTATACTATGTGCACATAGTGAAGTTTCAAAAATTAAAATAAAGTGGTGTTAGTGTCACTAGTGTTACTTCTGTTTACCAATTATTTATCATGCATTTCAGCAAAGCAATGTTTCACTAATATTTTAACGCACTTAACACTGTAAATTGGACACCAAATCTACTCAAGGCATTATTTGACAACAAAGACTAAACCACACACACACAAAATACACACACCAGTCAGGATGGCCGAGCGGTCTAAGGTGCTGCGTTAAGATCGCAGTCTCCCCTTGAGTCCCAGTTGCTTACTGGCTATCCGTCTGTCCATCTATCCAACTGGCTGTTCGTCTGACCATCTATCCAACTGGCTGTCCATCTATCCAACTGGCTAGTGGTCTCTCCATCTATCTAACTGGCTATCTGTCTGTCCATCTATCCAACTGGCTATCCATCTATCCAACTGGTTAGTGGTCTGTCCATCTAACAAACTGGATTTCTCTCTATTCATCTATCTATCTGTCTGACCAAGTGGCTATTCATCTGTACGTCTATCTACCAATGTGTACAAACACACACACCAGTCAGGATGGCCGAGTGGTCTAAGGCGCTGCGTTAAGGTCGCAGTCTACCCGTCTGTCCATCTATCCAATTGGCTATTCGTCTGTCCGTCTATCCAAATGGCGATTTGTCTGTTCCGCTATCCATCTATTCATCTATCTATCTGTCCAACTGGCTGTGCGTCTATCCATCTATCCAACTGGCTATCCGTCTGTCCATCTATCCAACTGGCAATTCGTCTCTCCATCTGTCCATCTATCCAACTGGCTGTTCGTCTATCCATCTATCCAACTGGTTAGTGGTCTGTCCATCTAACCAACTGGATTTCTCTCTGTCCATCTATCCACCTGTTTATTCATCTATCTGTCTGACCAAGTGGCTATTCGTCTGTACGTCTATCCAAATGGCGATTTGTCTGTTCCTCTATCCAACTGGCTATCCGTCTGTCCATCTATCCAACTGACTATTCATCTATCTATCTGTCCAAGTGGCTGTTCGTCTATCCATCTATCCAACTGGCTATCCGTCTGTCCATCTATCCAACTGGCAATTCGTCTCTCCGTCTGTCCATCTATCCAACTGGCAATTCGTCTCTCCGTCTGTCCATCTATCCAACTAGCTATTCGTCTGACCATCTATCCAACTGGCTATCCTTCTGTCCATCTATCCAACTGGCTAGTGGTCTGTCCTTCTATCCAACTGGATATCCATCTGTCCGTCTGTCCATCTATCCATCTATCCAACTGGCTGTTCGTCTATCCATCTATCCAACTGGTTAGTGGTCTGTCCATCTAACCAACTGGATTTCTCTCTGTCCATCTATCCAACTGTCTATTCATCTATCTATCTGTCTGACCAAGTGGCTATTCGTCTGTAAGTCTATCTACCAATGTGTACACTCACACACACACACACATACACCAGTCAGTATGGCCCAGTGGTCTAAGGCGCTGTGTTCGGGTCGCAGTCTCCCCTTGAGGCGTGGGTTCGAATCCCACTTCTGACAGCTCTTTATCATCAAGTTTGGCCTTGAGTCCCAGTTGCTTCAACATCCAATGTAAAACCTGAGCCGTGTCAATCACTTTGCTGTGAAGACTGAAATAGAATATCCAGCTATCCGTTTGTCCATCTATCCAAATGGCGATTCATCTGTCCGTCTATCCAAATGGCGATTTGTCTGTTCCTCTATCCGTCTGTCCGTCTATTCATCTATCTATCTGTCCAACTAGCTGTTCGTCTATCCAACTGGCTATCCGTCTGTCTATCTATCCAATTGGCCAACCGTCTCTCCATCTATCCAACTGGCTTTTCGTCTGACCATCTATCCAACTGGCTAGTGGTCTGTCCATCTATCCAACTGGCTGTTCGTCTGACCATCTATCCAACTGGCTAGGGATCTGTCCATCTATCCAACTGGCTATTTGTCTGACCATCTATCCAACTGGCTATCCGTCTGTCCATCTATCCAACTGGCTGTTCGTCTGACCATCTATCCAACTGGCTATCCGTCTGTCCATCTATCCTACTGGCTATTCGTCTATCTATCTAACCAACTGGCTATCTGTCTGACCAACTATCCAACTGGCTATCCGTCTGTCCATCTAACCAACTGGTTTTCCCTCTGTCCATCTATCCAACTGTCTATTCATCTATCTATCTGTCTAACCAACTAGCTATTCATCTATACGTCTATCTACCAATGTGTACACACGAACACACACACCAGTCAGGATGGCCGAGCGGTCTAAGGTGCTGCGTTAAGATCGCAGTCTCCCCTGGAGGCGTGTGTTCAAATCCCACTTCTGTCAGTTCTTCATCTAGTGGCCAACTGGCTATCCATCTATCCAAATGGCGATTTGTCTGTCCATCTATCCAACTGGCTGTTCGTCTTTCCAACTGGCTATCCGTCTGTCCATCTAACGAACTGGATTTCTGTCTGTTCGTCTATCTAAATGGCGATTTGTCTGTTCCGCTATCCATCTATCTATCTGTCCAACTGGCTGTTCATCTATCCAACTGGCTATCTGTCTGTCTATCTATCCAATTGGCCAACCGTCTCATCATCTATCCAACTGGCTTTTCGTCTGACCATCTGTCCATCTATCCAACTGGCTGTTCGTCTGTCCATCTATCCAAATGGCTGTTCGTCTATCCATCTATCCAAATGTCAGGTTTGGCCTTGAGTCCCAGTTGCTTCAACATCCAATGCAAAACCTGAGCTGAATCACTTCACTGTGGAGACTGAAATAGAATGTCCAACTGGCTATTCGACTGTCCATCTATCCAACTGGCGATTCGTCTGTCCCTCTATCCAACTGGCTGTTCGTCTATCCATCTATCCAACTGGCTGTTCATCTATCCATCTATCCAACTGGCTGTTCGTCTGTCCATCTATCCAACTGTCTATTCATCTATCTATCTGGTTAGTGGTCTGTCCATCTAACCAAGTGGATTTCTCTCTGTCTGTCTATTCATCTATCTATCTGTCTGACCAAGTGGCTATTCGTCTGTACGTCTATCTACCAATGTGTACACTCACACACACACATGCAAACACACACCAGTCAGGATGGCCCAGTGGTCTAAGGCGCTGCGTTCAGGTTGCAGTCTCCCCTTGAGGCGTGGGTTCAAATCCCATTTTGACAGCTCTTTATCGTCAGGTTTGGCCTTGCGTCCCAATTGCTTCAACATCCAATGTAAAACCTGAGCCGAGTCAACCGTGTGAATCACTTTGCTGTGAAGACTGAAATACAATATCCAACTGGCTATCCAGCTATCCTTCTGTCCGTCTATCCAAATGGCGATTTGTCTGTTCCCCTATCCATCTGTCCAACTGGCTATTTGTCTATCTATCTAACCAACTGGCTATCTGTCTGTCCATCTAACCAACTGGATTTCCGTCTGTCCGTCTATTCATCTATCTATCTATCTAACCAACTGGCTATTCGTCTGTACATCTATCTAACACTTACACATACACAAACACAAACCAGTCAGGATGGCCGAGCGGTCTAAGGCGCTGCGTTAAGGTCCCAGTCTCCCCTGGAGGCGTGTGTTCAAATCCCACTTCTGACAGTTCTTCATCTAGTGGCCAACTGGCTATCTAGCTATCCATCTATCCAAATGGCGATTCGTCTGTCCATCTATCCAACTGGCTGTTCGTCTTTCCAACTGGCTATCCGTCTGTCCATCTAACGAACTGGATTTCTGTCTGTCCATCTATCCAACTGGCTGTTCGTCTGACCATCTATCCAACTGGCTATTCGTCTATCTATCTAACCAACTGGCTATCTGTCTGACCATCTATCCAACTGGCTATCCGTCTGTCCATCTATCCAACTGGCTGTTCGTCTATCCATCTATCCAAATGTCAGGTTTGGCCTTGAGTCCCAGTTGCTTCAACATCCAATGCAAAACCTGAGCTGAATCACTTCGCCGTGGAGACTGAAATAGAATATCCAACTGTCTGTCTGTCTATCCAACTGGCTATTCGTCTATCCATCTATCCAACTGGCTGTTTGTCTATCCATCTATCCAACTGGCTGTTCGTCTGTCCATCTATCCAACTGTCTATTCATCTATCTATCTGTCTGATATAATGAAATAGAATATCCAACTGGCTATCCAGCTGTCTGTCTATCCAAATGGCGATTTGTCTGTTCCTCTATCCATCTGTCCAACTGGCTGTTTGTCTAACCATCTATCCAACTGGCTATCCGTCTGTCCATCTATCCAACTGGCTATCCGTCTGTCCGTCTATCCAAATGGCGATTTGTCTGTTCCGCTATCCGTCTGTCCGTCTATTCATCTATCTATCTGTCCAGCTGGCTGTTCGTCTATCCATCTATCCAACTGGCTGTTCGTCTGTCCATCTATCCAACTGTCTATTCATCTATCTATCTGGTTAGTGGTCTGTCCATCTAACCAAGTGGATTTCTCTCTGTCTGTCTATTCATCTATCTATCTGTCTGACCAAGTGGCTATTCGTCTGTACGTCTATCTACCAATGTGTACACTCACACACACACATGCAAACACACACCAGTCAGGATGGCCCAGTGGTCTAAGGCGCTGCGTTCAGGTCGCAGTCTCCCCTTGAGGCGTGGGTTCGAATCCCACTTCTGACAGCTCTTTACCGTCAGGTTTGGCCTTGAGTCCCAGTTGCTTCAACATCCAATGTAAAACCTGAGCCGAATCAATCGTGTGAATCACTTCTCTGTGGAGACTGAAATAGAATATCCAACTGGCAATCCAGCTATCCGTCTGTCCGTCTATCCAAATGGCGATTTGTCTGTTTCTCTATCCATCTATCCAACTGGCTATCCGTCTGTCCATCTATCCAAATGGCAATTCTTCTTTCTGTCTGTCCAGCTATCCAACTGGCTATTCATCTGACCATCTATCCAACTGGCTGTTCATCTATCCATCTATCCAAATGTCAGGTTTGGCCTTGAGTCCCAGTTGCTTCAACATCCAATGCAAAACCTGAGCTGAATCACTTCGCTGTGGAGACTGAAATAGAATATCCAACTGGCTATCCGTCTGTCTGTCTATCCAAATGGCTATTCGACTGTCCATCTATCCAACTGGCTGTTCGTCTATCCAACTGGCTGTTCGTCTATCCATCTATCCAACTGGCTGTTCGTCTATCCATGTATCCAACTGGCTGTTTGTCTGTCCATCTCTCTCCAACTGTCTGTCTATTCATCTATCTATCTGTCTGACCAAGTGGCTATTCATCTGTACGTCTATCTACCAATGTGTACACTCACACACACACACACAAACACACACACCAGTCAGGATGGCCCAGTGGTCTAAGGCGCTGCGTTCAGGTCGCAGTCTCCCCTTGAGGCGTGGGTTCGAATCCCACTTCTGACAGCTCTTTACCGTCAGGTTTGGCCTTGAGTCCCAGTTGCTTCAACATCCAATGTAAAACCTGAGCCGAATCAATCGTGTGAATCACTTCTCTGTGGAGACTGAAATAGAATATCCAACTGGCTATCCAGCTATACGTCTGTCCGTCTATCCAAATGGCGATTTGTCTGTTTCTCTATCCATCTATCCAACTGGCTATCCGTCTGTCCATCTATCCAAATGGCAATTCTTCTTTCTGTCTGTCCAGCTATCCAACTGGCTATTCATCTGACCATCTATCCAACTGGCTAGTGGTCTGTCCATCTATCAAACTGTCTATTCATCTATCTATCTATCTAACCAACTGGCTATTCATCTGTACATCTATCTACCACTCACACATACACAAACACAAACCAGTCAGGATGGCCGAGTGGTCTAAGGCGCTGCGTTAAGGTTGCAGTCTCCCCTGGAGGCGTGTGTTCAAATCCCACTTCTGACAGTTCTTCATCTAGTGGCCAACTGGCTATCCAGCTATCCATCTATCCAAATGGCGATTCGTCTGTCCATCTATCCAACTGGCTGTTCGTCTTTCCAACTGGCTATCCGTCTGTCCATCTATCCAACTGGCTGTTCGTCTTTCCAACTGGCTATCCGTCTGTCCATCTAACGAACTGGATTTCTGCCTGTCCATCTAACCAACTGGCTATTCATCTGTACATCTATCTACCACTCACACATACACAAACACAAACCAGTCAGGATGGCCGAGTGGTCTAAGGCGCTGCGTTAAGGTTGCAGTCTCCCCTGGAGGCGTGTGTTCAAATCCCACTTCTGACAGTTCTTGATCTAGTGGCCAACTGGCTATCCAGCTATCCATCTATCCAAATGGCTGTTCG
The DNA here is from genome assembly GCA_018398805.1 of Hirundichthys speculiger. NCBI lineage: Eukaryota > Metazoa > Chordata > Actinopteri > Beloniformes > Exocoetidae > Hirundichthys > Hirundichthys speculiger. The sequence goes on along the minus strand of JAGFBZ010000842.1, from coordinate 1,043,782 downwards.
TCTTTCCAACTGGCTATCCGTCTGTCTATCGAACCAACTGGCTTTCTGTCTGACTGGCTATACGTCTGTCCATCTATCCAACTGGCTGTTCGTCTATCCATCTATCCAAATGTCAGGTTTGGCCTTGAGTCCCAGTTGCTTCAACATCCAATGCAAAACCTGAGCTGAATCACTTCGCTGTGGAGACTGAAATAGAATATCCAACTGGCTATTCGACTGTCCATCTATCCAACTGGCGATTCGTCTGTCCATCTATCCAACTGGCTGTTCGTCTATCCATGTATCCAACTGGCTGTTTGTCTGTCCATCTATCCAACTGTCTATTCATCTATCTATCTGGTTAGTGGTCTGTCCATCTAACCAAGTGGATTTCTCTCTGTCTGTCTATTCATCTATCTATCTGTCTGACCAAGTGGCTATTCATCTGTACGTTTATCTACCAATGTGTACACTCCAAGGTTATTATAGTTTTGAAATTTTCTTTAGTTTTTATTTTTATTTAGTTTTCCAGTTTGCTTTTTTATTTCAGTTTAGTTTTAGTTAGTTCAACAAGTAATTTAGTAGTTTTAGTTTAGTTTTTATTTTGAGGAATTGACTAGTTTCAGTTTAGTTTTTATTTAGTTTTAGTCTTAGTTTTAGTTTTTCTTCTTCTTGCAGTATGCAGCAGATTATACACCTTTTCGACTTGAAAATTGTGGACATGCGCCCCCTAGTGGCTCCGCCATAACTGGAGTGTGCGGTGCTCCACCAACTAACCCAAACACAGCAGCGTGGAGCATCTGTTACAGATAACACAGACATGTCTTGGATTGATGATGTTAGGCAGTGGCCTCCAGTTACAGATGAAGGTAGTTTATCTCTGTTTTTAATGATTGGTTATGGAAATAGCATGATCTATTCCCATAACCAAACACTAAAAACTGTGGAACGCTGGCTATAACTAACGTCAACAAGCCATAAAGATTATGCTGCTGTAATGTTAACGCGAGTGGTAAATTAGGCTATGTGTTAATGTTATATTTAATTTATTTTATCATTCTCCTAAGTCATTCATTCATTTATTCATTCATTCATTTATAGGCTTGTGCTAGTGCCGAGGGCTACAGTAGCCTCATACTGCTGTTCTTTCGGCCAGAATCGTCCGGGACTCTCAGCGAGACTATGAGTAGTATGAGATTGAATGTTAACGAAAACTCACCCGGCTGTATTCATTTGGAACAAAGTCCTTTCTGTTGATATTTTTCACCCACGTCTTCCTAACTTCTTGTTCTGCAAACAAGGCAGTCTTCGTGCATACTTTCTTCTTCCATTGTTGAATTTTCACACCATTGTTGGCACAGTTTATGACAGAACATGTATTCCCACTCGACCGACTCGACATTATAAAAATATATATTTGTAGAAAGAGAAAAACACTGGTTAATCTGCGAGCCGGTGAAAGTGTCGCTCTGTAGCACAACCCCGCAATGGTGGACGGGGTACTTCCGGGGGGCTGGCCCGAAAAGGTCTATATCCGCTATGCTGCCCCCTCTCTGGAGGGAGGGTATCATAGCGGCTGCTGCAGGACAGGCAGTAATCTCTATGGCAGTAATCGAGGGAGAAAACGAAACGACAACGAAAACGAAGCTGAATTTATCTACAATTCAGTTTAGTTTTAGTTAGTTTTACATCCTTCATTGTAGTTTTTATTTAGTTTTCGTTTTTTTTTTAATTGTAGTTTTTATTTTTATTTCAGTTAACTGAAATATTTTTTCATTGCTAGTTTTAGTTTTAGTCTTAGTTTTCGTTAACTATAATAACCCTGGTACACTCACACACACATACAAAGACACACCAGTCAGGATGGCCCAGTGGTCTAAGGCGCTGCGTTCAGGTCGCAGTCTCCCCTTGAGGCGTGGGTTCGAATCATACTTCTGACAGCTCTTTATCGTCAGGTTTGGCCTTGAGTCCCAGTTGCTTCAACATCCACTGTAAAACCTGAGCTGAATCAACCATGTGAATCACTTTGCTGTGAAGACTGAAATAAAATATCCAACTGGCTATCCAGCTATCCGTCTGTCCATCTATCCAAATGGCGATTCATCTGTCCATCTATCCAATTGGCTATTCGTCTGTCCGTCTATCCAAATGGCGATTTGTCTGTTCCGCTATCCGTCTGTCCGTCTATTCATCTATCTATCTGTCCAACTGGCTATTCGTCTGACCATCTATCCAACTGGCTATCCATCTATCCAACTGGCTGTTCGTCTGACCATCTACCCAACTGGCTATTCGTCTGTCCATCTATCCAACTGGCTGCTCGTCTGACCATCTACCCAACTGGCTATCCGTCTGTCCATCTATCCAACTGGCTGCTCGTCTGACCAGCTATCCGTCTGTCCATCTAACCAACTGGTTTTCCCTCTGTCCATCTATCCAACTGTCTATTCATCTATCTATCTGTCTAACCAACTGGCTATTCATCTATACGTCTATCTACCAATGTGTACACACAAACACACACACCAGTCAGGATGGCCGAGCGGTCTAAGGGGCTGCATTAAGATCGATCAAATCCCACTTCTGACAGTTCTTCATCTAGTGACCAACTGGCTATCCATCTATCCAACTGGCTGTTCGTCTGACCATCTATCCAACTGGCTATCCGTCTGTCTATCTATCTAACCAACTGGCTATCTGTCTGACCATCTATCCAACCGGCTATCCGTCTGTCCATCTATCCAACTGGCTGTTCGTCTATCCATCTATCCAAATGTCAGGTTTGGCCTTGAGTCCCAGTTGCTTCAACATCCAATGTAAAACCTGAGCTGAATCACTTCGCTGTGGAGACTGAAATAGAATATCCAACTGGCTATCCCTCTGTCTGTCTATCCAACTGGCGATTCGTCTGTCCCTCTATCCAACTGGCTGTTCATCTATCCATCTATCCAACTGGCTGTTCGTCTGTCCATCTATCCAACTGTCTATTCATCTATCTATCTGGTTAGTGGTCTGTCCATCTAACCAACTGGATTTCTCTCTGTTTGTCTATTCTTCTATCTATCTGTCTGACCAAGTGGCTATTCGTCTGTACGTCTATCTACCAATGTGTACACTCACACACACACACAAACACACACCAGTCAGGATGGCCCAGTGGTCTAAGGCACTGCGTTCAGGTTGCAGTCTCCCCTTGAGGCGTGGGTTCGAATCCCACTTCTGACAGCTCTTTACCGTCAGGTTTGGCCTTGAGTCCCAGTTGCTTCAACATCCAATGTAAAACCTGAGCCGAATCAATCGTGTGAATCACTTCTCTGTGGAGACTGAAATAGAATATCCAACTGGGTATCCAGCTATCTGTCTGTCCATCTATCCAACTGGCGATTTGTCTATCCGTCTATCCAAATGGCTATCCATCTGTCCAACTGGCTGTTCGTCTAACCATCTATCCAACTGGCTATCCGTCTGTCCATCTATCAAAATGGCTATTCGTCTGACCATCTATCCAACTGACTATCCGTCTGTCCATCTATCGAACTGTCTATTCATCTATCTATCTATCTTACCAACTGGCTATCCGTCTGTCCATCTGTCCATCTATCCAACTGGCTATTTGTCTATCTATCTAACCAACTGGCTATCCGTCTGTCCATCTAACCAACTGGATTTCCCGTCTGTCCATCTATCCAACTGTCTATTCATCTATCTATCTAACCAACTGGCTATTCGTCTGTACATCTATCTACCACTCACACACACACACACACACACACAGGTGATCACCTCCAAATAGCTATTCTGACCTCAATCTCGCCCTGCTGCTGGGTCTCATCTCTCTCCTCCTCCTCCTCCTTCTCCCTCTCCTCGTCCGCTTCTTCTCTGACAACCACCTGTTCACTCGACGGCCCCGCGGCCGACGGCCCCTGCCCCCGAGCTTGTGGTTGAAAACATTTCCGTGATTTTGGCACATTTTGCTGCATCCACTTTTAATTTTTTTTTGTCTCCGTTCTCTGAGCTTTTCTGCTCCTCCCTTTCGCTTTTGTGCTTTTTTCTCCATTTCCATACTCATCCACGAGCCACCACAGTCTCCGGTCAGGCCAAACGGCAAAATTTGGTCAGGAGGGATGGGAGGGGCGGGCCAACGAGAGCTGAGAAATTTCATTGGACTAGCCCAATGTCCGTCAAGAAAATCAACCAATAGGCCACTTCGTGTCTTCGCAAGGCCCCGTCCCGCCTCCACCCCCTCCCTTCAGCAGAAAATAACATTCATACTGCGTTCACATCAGCACAGCACTGTAGCGCTTGTCTGATTAGCTGTCAGTGTCTCTTTCTTGAGTTTGTTGAGTGTGTGTCGTCGTCGCCCCCCCCCCCTCTCGGAGATTTTTATGAGCCGACTACCAGTCCGTTACCGTCGCGGTCAATAAAAACTATATACTTTTTTTTTTTTTTTATGACAGACCTGGGCCGGCCCACAGATGTGCGTCGGCCCAACGGGCATTGCCCGGTACGCCCGATGGCCAGTCCATGCCTGTCTCCCTTTAGTCTAAGAGGGGAAAGGTTGTTTTCCCGAAGAAATGTGAGTGTGACAAGTCAGCCACTACTTTCATTATCCAGCAACTCCCTATGGCTCTTTCTTCCTGTCTTTCTGCTTCCTTTTTGTCATCCTCTCCTCCCTTTCCACACTCATTTCATTCATCTTGTCACTCCTGCACCATTACTTTCTTTATCTTTTTACTCCACATTCTTCATTGCAGTTCTTACCACACCTATTTCTGACTTTGACATTGACAGCCCAACCTGCATTTATAAAAATGCACAAGAACAACTCTTTGCTCTCTCTCTATCTCTCTTTCTCTCTCTCTCTCACACACACACACACTTCCAGCCATTCCCTCCTGCTAGCAGAGCCGGGTGATGCAGGAGCAGCAGCAGAAGCTGCTCTGACACATCCCAAACACACACCAAGAAGGCAGGAGGACAAGAAGATAAAGGGGCAGGGAAGCAGGAGGAGAAGAGGAGGAAGAGAGAGAAGAGGACATAACTCAGTCAAGAGGATACGGGGGAACAGGAGTACAAGAGGAGGAGAAGGAAGAAAGCGCACCAGTTGGAGACCGGTGTTGCAGCCATGTCAGACACACCTTTGCAAAGGAACGGCACAGCGAAAGCACCGTAAGTTCATGTTCCCTATTTTTATGTCTCTGCCTATACCCCACCATCACACTTCTCCTTGCCTGCATCCCTCCACCAGCCTCCCTTTCATCTGACAGCCTGGGTTGTCATGGGAACGGGAGCTCCGTCATGGTGAAGCTGCTGCTCAGTCATGACTAGAGAGGGGACACGCGGTACGCCATGTACACTCCTCCCTCTCTTCTCCTCACTGCATCTCACCCTCATAGCTCCCTCCACAAACATCTCGCCTCATCTCATGAACACACACACACACGTACACACACCTTTTAAGGACATCTCTTGTCCTCTTTTTCTCTGTCAGCATCCTCTCTGCCTTCTATTTGCCTTCTCAAAAAAAAATCAGCCCTTCACTCCTCCTTGCTCATTTTTTTCCAATGCAGTATTTTATGACATGGTATACACCCTGTGTGTGCGTGTGTGCGTGTGCGTGTATGTGATGTAGCATGTAGCGGCGTGGAGGCTGCAGGCTGCAGCACAGTCCGCCATGCTGCAGGCCACTTCTCCTGCATGTGATGTCTATGCATGCGGGTCCATATATTTTTTTAGTTCGCAAGAAACAAATGCTATGCAAAGACAGACAGATCATATATGGACACTTACTTAGTACCGGAAAAAGGTTTACAGCTTTTATTTTCCATTCCTAATTTCCATGCCAGGAATCACAAAATTCAGGCAAGGCAAACATCAAGAAACATGGGGAATGTGTTAAGTTAGAACCTTTAACATGCTTTTGGGTTGTCGAAGAATTACTGGTGCAGATGCTGACAGATGTTTCTTACCTCGTGCCCCAAAGATACCCAAAGTCTGTCTGAGAACAAGATTTTTTTTAGATTATTCTCACATACTTGCATCCATATTTTTCCCCCTAAGGCAACTTTTTTATCCAAGTTTAAATTTAAGACAAGGCATCTAAAGCTAAGCTACCAAAATTAAACATCCTCTCCATGTCTCTGTGGGTAATCTGCCTGAAACATTTTTGACTTTCTATTTATTCATATTATAATTCAGGGAAAAATGCACTTGCAAAAAGGAAAAGGACAACTTTTCATAAAATCAATCAGTAAAACAGTAGACGAAACATTTGACATTTTTTAGTTCAGATAGTATTCCTACAGGTGGTTAAAAGGAGGTTAAAGGAACATTCCAGAGTTAAAACAACCTTGATTTATTATTAGATAGTCAGGATTGTAAACCTTCATTTTGGAATCAAACCGATGTGAATCGAAGCAGTTCTGAGTGATTATAGCAAATGTGTTTGCAGCAAAATCACAATTAATGTTAGTACTGTGAGGCTCTTGACCTCCATTAAAATAAATAACTGTTTTAAGCCTCTGACAAGATTCAAAAATGCCATTTCACTAACTCTTCTCCTTTAGCATCTGTTGACAGTTAATGTGAAATTTGGTGGTCAACTTGTAATGGTTAATAATATGTTAAAAACATGATATTGTCTTCATATCTTATTGTTCTATATATTTTAATGTTATCTGAATGTAAAGTGCTTTGGTCAGCATTTGTTGTTCTTAAATGTGCTATATAGATACATCGATCAAGCGTAACATTATACCTACTTAATGAACAAGTCCAATGTGGGCTTATAAAAGAGCTCTGGCTGTAAATTTGACTTCACTCTCTGTACCTTTCAAAGTTAATATTAGTGTTGATATTAGTGTGTAGCTACCCTGTTCATACTTACATCAAGTGAAATGACATTTCTGAGGCTTGAAATACCCAATATATATTTTGACATAGGTCAGTTGAACCAAGTCCTTACATTAACTGCCACTTTGCCTTAAAAAAAAATATGTTGTAGTAAAGATACCAACCAAAACTGAAAACACATTAAAAATCTTTTTTTTTTTTCTTTTAATACCAAGCTAAGATACAACTTTTTTTTTTCTTCAGGATGTTTTATTGTTTTAAATATTTTTTCTTTTTGATTGACATGTTTTATAATTTAGGACTGTATCTAAATACATCACTGACACAACATATGACCAGAATAGTACAAAGCTTTAAGGCTGAGGGCCCACTTGCACATGTGGTAGATAGTCTTTATCTCAGACAAACCTTCCTCAAATCCACTAAAGAGCTGCTCATAGCTACTTATGTTTATCTAGGAATTCTTTAGATTACGTAAAGCCAAATCTTCAGGAAAACCTTTGTGAACAGTTGATTCAGGCGTTAACCAGTTTCCAGATTCTGAAGTGAAAAGAAAATTTCCTGAAGAATGTGATTATTTTTGTTGCATCTGAGGTGCCTGGACTGCTTTAGCAAATTTATGAATTGGCTTGGAAGAGGTAATGACATGGATACTCAAGTAAGACTACAAGACTTGATTTACAGTCATGGAAAAAAGTATTAGACCACCATTTTTTCTTCACTTTCTTGTTCATTTTAATACCTGGTACCACTAAACGTCATCATGTGACTAAAACAGACAGAAAAGAAAACACTAAATGCATAAAAGCAGTCTTTTTGGCAGTACAACGCCATAGCTATTGATGTAAAAACTTAAGTGATTTAGGTTATAATCAAGAAAACCATGGAAAATGGTAAGATATCAGCTCTTAAATAAAACTCTTATGAGCAATCTTTGTGGTTATCGTTATGTTTGTCCAAACAAATGTACCTTTAGTTGTACCAGGCATTAAAATTAACAAGAAACTGAAGAAAACAAGGGTGGTCTAATAATTTTTTCCATGACTGTATAACATGCAGAGCTGTGCAGCTGTTCTGATTTTTTTTTTTTAATATTCTACTATTGAGCTGCTTTTAGATTTGCAGAAAACATATTGCATTACCTAGACCTAACATCCAGGAACATTATGTGAAAATAAAAATGTTCAACTCAGTTTGATATTGTGCAGACTTTACCTTGTGACTCCCAGCTGAGGCCCTGCCTTCACAGCAGACACAACTAAAAAGAACACAAACATTCACGAGACGTACTGCAGAGATGACAACATTTGTGAACTTCTGTCAAAAGAGGCAGACACTGAATTTATCAGTAGTAAAGACACAACAAAATTATAATAATTGTAGTTTCTGGATATATCAGCAAGTAAACTTCCTTTTGTGGGGCTATGTGTAACAAGACGGCTGTGGACAACGTGCATGTAATACAACCAAAAACTCAGAGGTAATACTTTATCTCTAAATTTAGTCTAAGCAGAGAGATGTTTGTGGTGTATTTGGGTGCATAGAGCACCTTACACATGTCACCTGATAGCTGATATCTCACACTGCTATTGTTTCTCATAAACATCTGTGTGATTTGTGGGTTTGCACAAGCTTGAGAAATGTGTTTTTGCAAATTAGACTCATCTATATACAGTAAGTTTCAGAATCCGTTGTGTGTTGAGTGTCATTATCACACAAACTATGTTATTTGAAAATGAAAGCCTGAAAATCATTAAGATGTTGCGGGTCAGCAGAGGCTGAGCAGTTACTTAGTTTGACTGATAACCAACAAGGCATATTGCTTCTCAGAGCCTGCTGAGAGCTTTAATCAGCCGTCGTCAGTCTGACTGACAGGTCATAGTGACTTGTTTTTTTTTTTTTGCATGGTCTCTAAGAACCACACCCATGAAGCAAGCAGGAAAGTGCAGTGAGGCATGATGCCTACTTGCTTTGCTTTTGCATCAATAGTTAATGTTCTAATTGGGAAAATGAGACAGTGACGCTAGGATTCAGCCTGTCTATCATGCCCAACCTCGCTTTCACTTTGACGTGTTTCTTCTGCACCACTGTGCTCTTCTTAGGTTGTCAACTGATTCAGCAGAAAGACCGGAAGATATTTGTGATCATGTAGAGTGCAGACACCACACTGACAGATGGTTCATCCACTGAGGCTATTTATTACACTCACTTAGAAAGGATTAAAGAGAAGATATGCCTACCGATATCTGATAGTAATTTAAGAGTAAAAGAAGAATACATTATCACTATTATTATGTCATTCATTGTTTTGGTGTCATTTGATATTTTCGATAAAACAATGCTAAATTATGTGGGTTTAACACTAATTGATGGCTGATACACCAAAAAGAAACAGGACCAATCTAACAGACCTTTCACTGAACGTATTTCTAATTGCATAGAAATACACACAAGATCAAATGCTCACATCCTCTTATAAATGGGAAAATCAGTAAGTTACATGAATGAAATAGCAGAAAACAAATGGCTAATTCAAACAAAGTGTGATTTTTAAAAAAAATTGCTGAAGGGGTGGCAGTCTGTGAAGGCTGGAGACATCTGCTTCTCATCTCCATGTATTTACACTACTTTCGAGTTTTATTCACACTTATACATGCTGTATACAGTGCTGTGCAAAAGTCATAGGCACCCCTAGTCCTACTTTTATGAAAGTTTTAATGGCACCCGTATTTATTATCAAGTCTCTTTAAGACACAAACAGGAAGTGCAGGAACCTGGTTCCCTTACTGTAAACTTAAACAGAACAGAATTATCATTGCAAACATCTGTATGGGACAGACTCCTTAAAGAGAGTTAAATCTGTGTTTGGTTCTGAGAAAGGTCACCAATAAATATTGACTTGGTAGAGACATTTTGTTCTGAACATTGTCATCTTTATTGAACTTAATACTGTATAAAAGAGCTTTCCTATTATGTAAAATATTTGAAAATATTTATGTAGCTTATTTTTCCACTCAGTTGTGAGTAGTGTGGTGAACTAGGTTAATGAGTTATCAAATGAATTTTTTATGAATGTGAGCAACTCAAGAGCTTCTACTGCTATCTGAAACCGCAGCAGCGTCGGTTTTTCTCTAATGCCCTTTTTTGTGCGGTTGCATGAAACATTTAGAGCAGTGGTGGCGCAAACTGTGGTACGCGTACCACTGGTGGTACGCGAGCGCTCTCTGGTGGTACGCAGGGGAAACGTCAGGACTTTCCACATTTTACCTTTTTTTTTTTTTTTTAAATAAATCAGAAACATACAATGCATTATAATTACGTTTCAAACAAAATTCAGGAAACAACAAATAACTACAATAAGGAAAAAATATCTCTCCTGTGCATTTAAAGCTAATTGAGAAGGCATATATGGCTATATTTTAAAACTGGTCATCATGGTGATACTCAGAGAGCTGAACAGTTTCTCAGGTGGTACGCAGTATTAAAAGTTTGAGAACCACTGATTTAGAGTTATCCAGAACAACTTTTCAGTTTTGAGATTTTTAGCACTTCCTATTGGCGTTCTGGGCACAGTAGTTTTATGACAGTCACTGTTCGCACATGTGTTTATCCGAGGTGGTAAACAGAACTGGAGGAGAAAAGGCAACCCAATGAAATTTTATGGTGTGGACCAAGCAAGTAAAATAACACTTATACACAGATATCAATGTATAATTTTATGACTGTGTTTCCAATCTATACAAGGTTCTGTGAAGATGGAAACCAACACTATATTAACAGGCATTTCAGTGTGATTCTTTTTTTTTTTTTAGGTTGTGAAAGTCACCGAGTGAAAGTCTGTCCGAGTTTTACTCTTGTTTTGCTTGATCGCTCTTTTGTTTTCTTTCTCTCTAGCAGCAAAATTGCAGATTGCAACCAACCAAATATGACCCCACCCCTCCCTCATTCCTCTCTGTTAAGCATTTAGGAGCATTTGTGGGAGTAAATATGAGAAAAATCATAAAGGCTTGACCTACAGTCAGAAACTGCAAGAAACCCTATAAGTTATGTTAAATCAGTCGTTGTGAAGCAATGAAAGTAATTATATCTAAATTTTGTTTTTCACTTGATTAGTGAACAAACACTACACATGTGAGTCTGATGCTGCCTTCCTGCCATTTTATTAACATGAATCCTACACATTGATAAGAGAAAAAAGAAGCTGGTACCACCTTGTCTTTCATGGCAATAACAGTACGCTCTTATTGTTGTGATAGATACAGTATTAGTCAATGAAAGTGGCTTTCAAAAACTTTTAACAGCTTATCTACATTTGACTGGTCTTTGAAATCAAATGTATGAAGTGTTTTGTAAAAGAATAAAATTAAATTAAAGTGGCGCTCTAAAGGGAGAGAATGGGTCAAAGAAGAGAAGAAAAGCAGCTATGTAGCCTCAGTAATATATAAAATATGAATGAGATCAAGGTCTGGCAGGCCTTTAGCTCCAAATATGTCTGCTGAAGTTGCTTTTATTCTTCCCCTCTCCACACTCTCTCTCTGTCTCACTCTTTCTGTCTGTAACTGCAGCTTTCCTCACCTGAACCTAACCTTGCACTAACCTTAAAGCGTGCCTATCAAAATGTTATGACTGACATACGGAGGCTTGATTTTCCTCCCCAGAAAAGATACGATGTGAACAGATTTGAGTACACTGACATGAGTATACCAACACTGCTCTTTTACATACATACGCAGGACACACAGTATACACACACACACAAATGCAAGTCACCAGCTATACACATACATATAGAAATGCATACGCATGCACACTACATACTGTAAACATGTGAAAACTATACTTGGACATACATGCACATATACACAAACATACACCGTACATATACAAACATGCACTAGTGTACACAGAGTCTACACATACACATGCAAATATACACATGCATACACATGCACATGTGCATTCGTGCGCACACACACGATTCTGCAGCAGAAAGCAGCGTGTGCCAGATGTGTGGCTTCATCCATTTGTTGCAGTTATTTTGGGGAGAACTGAAATGTGGGAGTACCACGCTGATGAGAGGCAGGCAAAAGAAATTTAGTACATTAACATAGCACACACAAGTGCACAGTTTTTCTGACTTGTTTTCTTTGTCCGTATTTGTTCATTCCCTCCTCCTCCTACTCACACTTTGTGTATTGTAATATTTTTGTTTGTGTGTGTATGTGTGTGTGTGTGTGAGTGAGTTTGTGGGTGTGTGAGTGTGCGCTTTCCTGCTTCTGGTTCCACATCTGGAGACCATTACCTCTAGGTTGGGTGGGGGTGGGAGTCGGGGGGGGGGGGGGGGGGGGGGTGGACTGGCTATGCAGTGAGGTCATCACGTCGTTGTGGCAATGCAGAGGAACAATGACGCTGTTGTCTCCAATGACGGACCTAGCTTGCTAATTGCAGAATTAAGACCTTGAAAGGGGAAGAAAGGTGGACATACTTCATGGTATAGGAAGAGAGCTAAACAGATGCTAAACGGTAAAACAAACTCAATTGGAAGAAAACAAAAAATGAAAGTTTGATAATACATAAATCAACAAGACTTAATTATAATGACACTGCGTTCTGCCAACATCATGAGGTCAGTGGTGTGAATCCAAGTCAAACAGAGACTCTCCACGTCTTAAATGTCAGCCACAGTGCTAAACGTGCCTCAGAAGTATCCCTGAGGTCATCCAAATGACCAAATCAGTGACGTATTCTTCCTCACATGACTTTTTGTTCTAATGAGTCTGTGGAGATCATCCTGTATAGTACACTGTCTTCTGGAGCGGTGGTAAAGAAAAAATAAATTCAAATTAGCCTTTGGTTCCATCCTTCTCGTCCCCGTCTTCATGGGCTACGATTCTCCTGATAGAGATCTAGGGGGTTATAAATAGTTTCTCAGCTGGAATAGAAATGTTGAAGAACACAGCAGGATACATTTGCAACTGATTACATGAGCTGTCAAGTCTCGCTAGATAAAGACAATACAATTTACAAGATGCTCCATTCCAGATCGCTAAAATTATGTGTCAACGGCAAAAAAAAAAGTCCGTATTGCAGCCGTTTTGTAGTTTCCAGTTCCAGTATTTTCACATATTATTAGATTTAAACTGTGATGGACTGGCGACCTGTCCAGGATGGACCCCTGGCTTTCACCTGAAGAGAGCTGGGATAGACTCCAGCAGATCCCTGTGACCCTGCAGAGGATTAAACGGGCATAGATGATGGATGGATGGATGGATGGATTAGATTCTAATATAGTCCTTCTTAGTAATTACACACCAGAAATACAGAAATAAGAAGACCACAATTAAAAAAATACAGTTTTGACTCCTGTTAGTGTTTGACTATAAAATCATAAATTTGTATTACTCTAATTCAGTAAAGTATGCAACCTGTAACCCTAATACCCCACGTCCCCTGTGGGAATTAATAAAAAATTGTTTTATTTTATTTTTCAGTTGAATTGAATATGAATAATACAGTGTTTGGAGGATGGCTACTAACTAAAGGTAAGGCGACAGTACTTTAAAACAGTGCAGCAAGATTTGTTCTAAAATAATATAGTGGGAAAAAAACTTTACACATTATGGTTATTACACTAAGCATGTAAAGTTTAGAATTGTAAATTTAAAAATAAATGAAATATAAATACAAATATTATAAAAATTTAAAAACACCTGATTCAAATGAATGAGTTGTTAACAGACTATGATGACAAGTTGATGGTGAGGACTGAAGTTTAGGAGCACTGAACTATGGGATGGTGAGGAAATCCTAAGTGTGACGAAAAGGGTTCTGGTTTAGAAATCATCAAGAATTACTTGCCTTACCTTTAATGTAAAAGCAAAAGTTTAAAAACTGTCATCTGTCCTGAATCCCTCAAGTCTACAGTTCTCATAAGAGACTCATTTTTGTTTGTTAGAATGTAAATATTATATAAACACAATCATAACTTATGGTTCGTCTTGACCTCCAGTTGCTCCCTCTTACTTTTGCACCTTAAAATCCTTCAGAATCTAAATATGTAAACCATAGTGGAGGCCTGGATATGACTCGCCTTGTATTTGCTCATTTATGTGTCATATATTCTTTTAGTCTTTGAGTAATGCAGTGGCTGTCATGTTTTAGTGTGTTTGTGTGCAAATGGTTGAGAGTGTGTGTGTGTGTGTGTGTTGCATGCTTCTGTTTTCCCAAAAGAGTAAGCAACGTCTGCTGCTGTTTCTCCTTATAAGGACGTGTGCTTGTGAAAGGAGGGATGTTGAGAAAAGAAAATAAAAGACGGTGAAGAAAAGAAAATAAAATATCAGATAGGTGAAGGTTACAGGTGGGAGAGGAGAATGGGAACGGACTAAGAATCTGGAAATGGATGAAGGGAATAGAAAGTAAGAGGATGGTGACTGAAAAGGCTAAAAGAAATTAAAAAAGTGAGGGATAGGGGAGGGGTGAGAGGCCTCATGGGAGCGATAAAAACCTAAGGGTTAGGGGAAAGTAGAAAGAAGGAGAACAGGAGCGAGAAGATGACAGGATGAAGAGTTGAATATAAGAGGCAGGAAAGTAGCAAATGAAAGTCAGGACAAGAGGAGAAAAGATTAAAAGCAAAAAATGAAAAATGAGGTGAACGATAGGGAAGAAAAAAGTTTTTGCTTGTGTGTGAATGTGTGTCACTGCCTTCAAGAAATCTGGTTTTCCACTGATGTTCATGTCTGTGCACAGTCCAATAATAATGATGATCCTTTCTGTTGTTTTTCCTGATTCCACCGTTTTCCTGACTGTTGTTAGAGACTTTGTTTTATATCAGTTTGATGGGTTTGATGATGCACTACAATAAGCGTACACTGTGGCCAGAGAGGCTGAACTGAAGCCTGAGGAGTCAGCTGTAGGCTTGTTCCTGTATGGGTGAGATAACCCCCTAATAACTGGTAATAATCTCCCAAAAAATGAAAATATGTGGATGTCTGAAAAGTAAAGTGACCTCACTCAAATTTATAACAGTATTTTAAAAAGATCCTGTTCTGTGCCGCCCAGTGGCGCAGTGGTTAGGGCAGGCAGCCCACATACAGAGGCGACAGTCCTCAACGCAGCGGTTGCGGGTTCGACTCCCGGCCCCTGCAACCCTTTGCTGCATGTCCTCCCCGTTTCCTGCCCTCCTTCATTGTCAATAAAGGCCAATTTCACCCTAGTGGCAACCGATCGGCTTGTTTTATTGATCTATTTCAGTGATGCACCGACCCTCACCCAAGTCTCCATTAGGATGAGGAAAAAAAACTTTAAGAAGAAAGAAAGAGTCTCCAAAGTGATTCTTTTTCCGTTTCCTCGTCGGTTCCCGAGCACCTTCAGCGCTATCATCTTTCAGGTTTGACTAATTACACCCCCGCCTCAGTTTTCCTTACTTCTGCAATTTTATTTTGCTCTTCCTCTTTTTCTCTCTTCGTTCCATTTTTCTCTCGCCCTCCTTCTCACGCAGTCCTCTCTCTTCCTTCCCTTCCCTCCCTCCCTCAGCTGCTCCTCCCAGCTGTTTAATCGCACATGGCTCATGCCTAAAGAAGGGAGGGAGGGGAGCAAAGGAGGGGACAAATGGGAGGAGAGACGGGGAGAGCCAAAGAAAGAGTGGGTGACAGATAGATAGAGACAGAAAATGCAAGGAGTGGGCTGAGTGTGAGGCACATGGCCACTGAGTGAGAGATCCCTGCTCCGTCTCAGTTCCTGCTCTCTATCTGCTTGGATTATTGCTGAGGAAGGACCTTCTCTGGATACTACTCCTCCTCCTCCACCCGCGTCCCTCACACCTCTACCTCCCTCCCCTCTGTGCCTCTCTATACCTCTTGCCGAGGGACTCCGTCTTCCCAAATCTCACCTCTCGTTCTCCTTTCACCTCCCTCTCCCCCTGCTTCCCCCCCTCAGGATGTCGTGTGAGGAGGCTCAGCTCCACAAAGAGAGGCTGCAGGCCTTGGCGGTAAGTCAGCGTGCTTAAACTGTCTGTTTTCACTCCGCTCGACCCTCTGTTTCTTTGACCTTCTGTCTGTTTGCTTTACTGTCTGTTTGTCTGCTGAACACAAGGGCCTCCATATCTGTCAGACGCCGAGTCCCATGTTGACTTCATCCCCGTCTGTCACTCAGAGAACATATTCCCGAAACTCTGCCTGTCTCTCTCCGCTTCTTCTGTGGTTTTCATTTCATTTTTTTTCTCATGCGTCTGCTGCTTTGTGACACCGATCATCCATGATACATTTTAATTCGACTCAGACAACTTTTTTTTGCTTCATGCCAAAGTATTCTAATAGTGGTGAATGGCTTGAACCATGAGTCAAACTCTAAAAGTTCAAGTAATCAATAGGATTGAACTTGTTAATGCACACGAGTGGATACTTCATCCGGTCTTTTTCAGGTGTTCCTTTGCAACTTAATTTGATAACCTACTGATAAATTCCATCAATAAAGCAACTGTTGATAAACTGTCCAATCCAAATCAATGCAACAAACACATGAAGATCAAGTGTATGAAGGCTTCATGTCAACTTCTTGCATAAAGGACTGGTTCTTATCTGATGGATTTAAAAGTGAAATGTGTCGGGAGCCTTGCGGCATGACATCACAGTCTCCCACACATGTTTTCATCCCATAAAACAAAGCGATTTTTTTGTTGTGGCAGTTGTAATGTGCCTTGCGGCGCTGCCGTGTTTGTCTTGCTGTTCGTGTCAGCTTTCATCTACTTCCATGTCTTTTCTTTTGGAGGGGAAACGAACTTATGGAGAACTTGGTGGAAAATCAGTTCTGTCTCTTTTTTTTTTTCTTCTTCCAATTGGCCAGAAGTCTGAGGTTTCTAGGTACATCAGCTTCTCTGTGTGGAAGGAGCTCAGCTGTGCTGTGGACAGGAATATGTTTAGATCCTCACCGTTGTGTTTCACGATCAGGGAGGAATCTGTGTTTGGCTCCGTGGTTGATAGGACTTCAGAGAAACGGTTACATCGGGGTTCGCTGCCTGAGACTAAATTTGGCGCCAGCGAGGAACCACAGCCCACCACACACACACACACACACACTGAATAAGTCCTCTTGTGCCTCTGTGAGTCTTCATACACACATACATATCTGTGTGTGTGGGTGTGTGTACGTACATGTGTTTGAATATGTGCATCCTTTCCACAGCAGCAGCAGATGGAGAAACTATTTCGGCCACGTTGAAACACGGCGGCCATACCAGGCTGCATGTGCGTAAGCCAGTGTGGCATCTGCAGAAAGAGAGTGGAAAGTTCTCACAGTTTGAACAGACAAAAATAAACACTTCTGTTTCTTACATAATCGCTGTGTGTATTTTCACAATATATCCACGATAAAATTAAATATGAATGTGTCATGTAAAAGGGGATATGCTGAATAATATTTGTAGCTGTTATGGTTCCAGTTAAACATTATAAGAAGTGCCATCTTACTAAGCTGTTAAGTCATATTAGGGATTCTGCCATAAGTGCCAAGTATCTTGACATTTAAGTAAGAGGAGGCAATGGCTACAAATAAATGGTTTAAGTCTTTTTGTCTCCTCCAAATGAACATCTGTCTTGCCACAGCCGAGCTTGTAAACACTACATCAAATGCAGTAATAGCACTAATAGCTTTCAACCCCTAGCAGGCACTCAAATAGAGAAGGGTTACTATTACGCTATAGTACTACTGACGACTCTCTAGAGCAGCTAGGCTCTCTGTTAGTCACAGACGAGCCTAGAAGCACAGATCAAGTGTAAATAGAGAAGCTGGTCAAGGATTCCCAAAGCAGTACTGCAATTTCTGCGAGCCAAAAGTAAAGCCTGTTCTGTTGTTTGTAGCATAGATCTTCTACGCATCGCTAAACCCCTGTAGAGAATGACAAGAGACTTTGGAACTCTAGCAGTCTCTGTTGCATCTACATTGAAATGCTCCTATTAAGAACTGGGGTGTGCACACGGAATAAGCAAATCTTTTTCCCCCAAATGACCTAAAAGTAGCCACTTCCTGGCATCGAGGCATAAAGATGCACTGGAGATCCCTTCTTGATTCGGCATTCATAGTGATCCCACAGAGGAATGGTATCCCATCCCTAGTGTGCACTTTTAACAAACCTTTGCATCATTTAGCTGTAAGGATGATCCCTTTCCTAAATTTTGGGGCCCAAAGTCAGCAACAAGTCCCTTAATATCTCTGGTCACTGACTGCTTTATTCAGACTGCACTGAATCAAATACACATATACACACACACACACACACGCACACACGTGTCTACCTGGTTGTTTCTGTGGGAAACACAAAGCAGTGCTGGTGTCAGTTTCTCCACTGCTGCTGCTGTTTGTGATGTTACTGCAGCTGGAGGAAGATGCTGGCTGGTTAGCAGGCTGCTAAGCACGGTAATGGCTTTGCTGAATAGTTAGAGCCCTAGGTCAAGTGTCAAAGTTCATTTAATGACCAGTCTGGTCCACCTCTGCCTCTTTGGTCAAAATCTAGTGTTTTGTTTTTTTTGTTTGTTTTTTACTACAGTGGGTTTAACTGGCTTGTTACATAGGTAGTTGTTCTGACAGCAGGCCTGAACGCCACATGCAGACCATCCCTCATTCATCTGATGGACTGATTTCCACCTTGGCTCAAAGTTTAAAGCAATCATTGTTTAGTCTTATGCCTTTCTGCATCGCCAAGTCACAAAGCACTCATATCTCCCCCTTTACACCTCTGTTACTGGTTCCTGGTGGGACCAGAAGGTGGATGAAAGTATTGAAATTCAAATACAAAAAGGAATGGAGAAAAGAACAACAAACATCATTTTTAAAAATTAAGAAAAAAATGTATTTCCAATTTTCTCTTTATACTTCTATATTTATTCTTCAGTTAATTCCTCTTTATATTTCCTCATTCATTCTCTCTTGTCTCAAAGATTTATTCTGTTTTTCTTTTATTTCATAGAAGAGAGCTACAGTACACGCGTAAATGCTCACTCATGTTGCCCTGGTCTGCAGCTGCCATGCTAATGACGACGTCAATAATTGATATGCTGAGATTTCATTGTCATAACCACCAGCGTGTGTCCTCATCAATACTTTAGCACATCTAAAGCATAATTGAATGCTTTTCCTCATATCAGAGCCATGTCAGAAGAAATATCTGTCTTTGTGATCCATCTAGAGCCACAACTGCTGAATTTAACCCAGATTAACATGTTATAATCAACAGTAACAACTGAGTTCCCCACTAAAAAGAATAGAAAACTAATTAAATACCTGTAAGGCTGCAGAGCTGCCATTATAATGTATATTTTCCACAGTGGCCAATTGTGCTTTTTCTTGCTCATAAATAAAGCATGATAGAGTAAAGGAAAGAGCACTTGAAG
Organism: Hirundichthys speculiger; assembly: GCA_018398805.1. Taxonomy (NCBI): domain Eukaryota; kingdom Metazoa; phylum Chordata; class Actinopteri; order Beloniformes; family Exocoetidae; genus Hirundichthys; species Hirundichthys speculiger. Next base: position 1,024,568 of record JAGFBZ010000842.1, on the reverse strand, counting down.
GTTAAATCTTCTTTACAACTGCTCAAAAGATGTGTAAAAGCTTTTTATTTCAAGCTTTTGTTTTTTTTTGTATGTTTTTAATTTATGTGATATTAGTTTGTTTATCCAGTTTTTTATTCCTTCTTATGTAATACAAAAAAATATTACATTTTCATGAACAAAACTTTCAAATAATTCAGTTCCCACATTTTACAAAGCTTTCCATACATATTTTACCAACATAACAGAGACTTTCAAATTGTTAATTCACTGGCAGTTTACCACTGTCATATATTCTTTTCCATCATTTTTCTGAACTCTTGTTTAAAATACGTATATACAATTAATTCTTCCCCTCGTCCACCTGGGTGGTGTTGTCTCCTTCAAGCTCGGGTCCTCTACCAGAGGCCTTGGAGTCTGAGGGTTCTGCACAGGATCTCAGCTGTTCCCAGTAATGTGCTCTTCTGGACAGAGATCTCTGATGTTGATCTTGTATTGATGATGGTAGAGTCTGACCGCTGCACAAAGCCTTCTCCAGCACATCCCAAAGATTCTCAATGGGGTTCAGGTCTGGACTCTGTGGTGGCCAATCCATGTGTGAAAATGATGACTCATGCTCCCTGAACCAGTCTTTCACAATTTGAGCCCAATGAATCCTGGCATTGTCATCTTGGAATATTCCCGTGCCATCAGGGAAGAAAAATCCATTGATGGAATAACCTGGTCATTCAGTATATTCAGGTAGTCAGCTGACCTCATTCTTTGAACACATACTGTTGCTGAACCTGGACCTGACCAACTGCAGCAACCCCAGATCATAACACTGCCCCCACAGGCTGGTACAGTAGGCACTAGGCATGATGAGAGCATCACTTCATCTGCCTTGCTTCTTACCCTGATGTGCCCATCACTCTGAACCAGGGTAAATCTGGACTCATCAGATCACATGACCTTCTTCCATTGCTCCAGAGTCCAATCTTTATGCTCCCTAACAATTAAAACGTTAAAGTGATCACTGATCACAATCATTGAAGATTTTTTTCAGGTCACATTTCCTCCTCGAAGACGATGGTTCCCCACTATCCTTCCAGTTTTTAGTAATGCGTTGGACAGTTTTTAACCCAATTTTGGTAGTGTCTGCAATCTCCTTAGATGTTTTCTCTGCTTGATGCATGCCAATGATTTGACCCTTCTCAAACAGACGAACATCTTTTCCACGACCACGGGATGTGTGGTCGTGGAAATGACCACACATCATTGCACCAGTTGGGGTTAAATAACTTGTTGGCAGTTAAAAGATAATCGTCCATGCAGTAAATATCCAATAGGAGGCTCGTACCTATTTGCTTGGTTAAATCCAGGTGCCAACTTATTTTTTTTGGCCGGGCAGTGTGTGTGTGTGTGTGTGTGTGTGTCCACATGAGAAGTAAGCAAAGTATGAAAGCCACTGCATGGTGTTATAGCTTTAATTCGCTAATGCAAAGTAAAAGCTTAACAGCATTTAATTGAACAGTCATTTGTCTCTCACACAAGCATAGATTCACACAGCCTGATAGCGATTAAGGCCCATCAGCTGCCAGCGGTGTGGGTTTCCATGGCTGCTAATTGTCCAGATTGGGCAGCACTTGTGATGTCATGTTGTTAAATCCAGGCCTGCAATTGGTATATTATCACCATGTAATTATAGCAGTAAGATGGAGCCTGGTCACACAAAAAGTTGTGTTTGTGTGCGTGCGTGTCTTTTTCTAAATGTGTCCGCCAAAGCCATGCACAGGGTTTCATCATCCAAGGAATGGTGAGCGCCTCTTCATTTCCAAATAACCAATGCTCATGTGGCCTTCCAACCACAAGCAACATGGGAAAATACATACATAATGTGGTTCTGTGTGTGTGTGTGCATCCTATGACTGACTCCTCTGTTTGTGATATGTTTACATAGATGACCTCAGCCCTCTGGACTCTTAGCTGCCACACACACACACAACTCGCCCGCAAATTCTCTGGGGCTGAGTCCCAGATGAATTAGGAGTTGGTGTCTAACGACTGAAAATATGGTGTGGTGTGCGTGGTTGCATGAGTGTGTGTGAAACAAAGAGAATATGAAACTTTTCTGGTGCTGGTATCAGGACTGGTAGCTGACTGTCTCCGTTGCTGAGTGTTATCAAGAGTCCTGATAGATTAATGTGTTGATATGAATTATATTACTTAGTGGATTCAACCACAGATTGATTTCTTTAGATGTGAGCTGTGAAGTGCTCTTTGTTGGTTGGAGTTGTGGTAGAGGCTGGACAAAACCCTGGATCCACTTAGGGAAGTTTAACAGAGGGGGTGTGTGAAGGGTGAAGGTGGGGGGGGGGTGCTTTAGCTGAACTGTGGCATGTGCAGAGATTTGTGATTGTGGCGTGCAGTGGAGGGCTGGAGTAATGGGCCGCGCTAAGGGGGGGGCAGGGCTGCCGCCTGTTTCTGTTTGTGTAGTTTGCCTACTTATGGACGTTGACAGCACTGAAACCTTAAAAACAGAAATTATGAAATAATTTCTCACACTACTGACAAAGAATACAAAGCCTAAGCTCTAGTACCCATTCAAGCCCCGTCCAAGTTAACTTTTTCTGCTTTTCACTTTTCAGCTCTGCTGTCACTTAGATTGCTGCAGTTTAAATATTAAAAATGCATGACAGGGATTAGCTAAAAAAAAAAAAAATGTATGGTTGTTTTTTCTTTGTTAAAATATCTGTTTCTGATTCATTTGAAGGAATATTTCATTGCTTTCAGGAAGCGTCATCTAGCTGTTGAGGTCTCCCATCCCAACTATCGGCAAAAACCAGCCAAAGTAACTTTGGACTTTTGTCCTGGTTATCTCTTGCAACAACTTTGTATCTCTTTAGAGAGTCGAAACGATTCAGGAAAGTAATAACGGAAGAGAAAACGAGAGAGTGACAGAGCAAGAGACCAAACAGGAGTAAATCTTGGTCAGTGTTGTAAAAGCAACTTAACTTCCATGCCTGTAGGGGAACCCTCTGAGGTAACAATTGATGAGTTAAGACTGTGTAGTGTGGATGCACAGAGACACAGCTGAAGTCAGTAAATCCTTTTTGGCATGCTATATGTTAGGGTTTAAATTGCTGCACAAAAATGCTCAATAGGCTTCCTGAATAGTATGCAGTAATAGTTTATGAGTATTTGGCAGAGTGGGTGCCATCAACTACCAACTGAGCAAACTGGATCCCAGAGAGCTGATGCACAGCTAGAAAAGGCCCGTTCTATGGACTTTAGTGTATGGGGGAGGGTAGTGTGCTTGGGGCAAAGTCATTTAGACAAGGAAGAAGGGGTGTGTCTTGTCGAGTAGCATGGGGTCTGGGGCTCAGCATGCGTTACATGCCCTCTAAAATTAGCAGCAGCTGCCTTGGACCTACTGGACATTCTGGTATGTTTGTGTGTGTGTCTGTGGTGGCCGCATGCCTTTTTGTGTGTATTGGAGTTGGAGTAGGGGTTCACGGGGACTTGAGACGTGAGGGGCAGGAATGCAGCTCAAGTGGACACTGCTGGTTTTGGAATTATTTTCATCACATTTGAGCTTAATTGAATGATAAACAATACATGAAGGGCAGCGACAGGACTGTCGGTTTCAGACAGACTGACAGCCAAAGTTATGAATATAAGTCTATTAACTCTTTAAACACATTTTTTATGATGCATTTTTTTTTATGATGAGGTGTGTGTATATTTACTTCCATCATAAGTTAAAGGTATGCATGCATACATTTTTTCACAGACAGACATGATGAGTATAGCCAACACCTGCTGCCATCGTATTACATTGGCATGCAGGACATTTCAGCAATGTGCTAAGCTTTTATTTATTGACACCACCATTAGCTGAGGTTTTAGCACATTAGCATTGTCCATAAGCAACGCATTTTTTATGCCATAGACGTTTAAGACCTTGCTGCAACTTGTGATTATTTCCATGCAATTTTCACAAAACGTACTTTTTGTGGATTTTGTTCATCATTTGTTTCTTATGGCAGATACTGGAACATATGCTATAATTAAAAGTAAAGATGTTTTAAAAGTGGGTCTGCATGGTCCGGATCAAACTCCTGACATTTGAGGCAAAGGTCCATTTCAGTCTGTGTTCCCTAAACACTAAAGTATGGCTGTCCACAGAAAGGAAGATGATCTTCACTGTGGGATTTCTCCGCAGGGTGTGTTGGCATGTACAGAATGTGACCCATCTGATCTGATGGCCCTCTTCACAAAGTCAACATCAGCAGAACGTAATATTCTAAGAGGGTTACATCACCGTTTGATCACTCACACGTCTTTCCAGTTTTAACCTGGATGTACCTGATTTAGGTTTCTTCTGTATTTATGTGAAACACCTCAAAAATCTATCAGTATTAAATTTAGTTTGAGTCACTTCAAGTCAAGATCATTTGCTTGGAAGTCACTAGGTCACTAAGCTCATTTCTAAGTCGCCCATATGGGCAATTTCCCCCAGTGCAAACTAGGGTATGTTCCAGATTCAGTTCTGTTTTAAAGTCTGATTTTGATTATTTGCAGACATCTCTGTTTAATTTAACGCCCCTAACAATCTCTAGTATCCGGTAAAGTTACAAAACACTGAGTTTACTGGACTTGAGTTGCAAACAGTGTGCAGCATGTAAGGATTTAAAAAGCTATAGATATATCCCAATACAGACTTTCAATTTAACAGGCAAATTTGAGCCCCTTGAATAACACTTTGGACCCTATTTCTGTATTCTATCTTACTTGTAATTGGGAACATATTGATATTTCAATTCAGTTCAATTTCAGTAGAATTCCCTTTTCTTGTATGGCACCAACAACAGTAATCTCAAGGCACTTTACATAGAGACATCTTAATCTCTACGATAATATGGAGCTTCATATGTGAGGAGAAGAATTTTAAAATTCTATACTGAAATCAAGAGGATACCAGTGAAGGGAAGCTAAGGCTTGAGAAATATGATCTCCCCTGTTGATCCTCATCAGAACTCTTGTTGCAGCATTTTGGATCAGCTGGAACAGGTTAATGTTAGGACAATCCTACTAACTTCCTTTCTTTAAATGTTTCTTATGTAGAGTACTTGAGTGTTAACAAAGTAAAAATTACAGTTTTGCAAACTGACGAGAAAGACCGTCCTGGATAGTCCACCCTAACATCTGTGGTCAAAGGTTAAGATGAGACTGATTTGATTGACAGAAAAAAAAGTAGTATTCTACTGAATCTTTCCTGAAGAGGCCATAAATCTCTCAGTTTGAATTACTGGAAACGGACAGTTGTCACACTAGTTTAGGCTTCAGGCCTCCAGACTCACCTTTAGCTCACCCAGTAATTTTGTCACAGATACTAAAGGATCTACATTGCTGAAGGTTGGTTTATTTTCCAAGACCATTTGCAAGTTTAGAAAACAGCAAGAAAATGTTGGTCATTGGCCAGTCGGTGATGCTGTCCTTGGTTGTGTTCGGCTACAGGTCTGTACACGTCTGGTGTTGAGCAGAAATGAGGGTCTGCTGCTGTTGCTTGCAGGTTTGCTGTTTGCTTTGTTGGCAAATAAAGGAGTTGCTAAGTGATATGCTCCCGATGGGCTGTTTTAATGGATTACATTCATCATCATCTACAGACTGCAGAACATACATCAAATAAGTAGAGTACTTTAAGGATTGTTGGACCTCACCTGCATTGCAGTGGATCCCTTCACACTCCAGGGAAAAAGTTGACCTCCGGGAACAGTCAAGGTAGACTTCAATCTCCTCACACAGACGTCAGATCTGAGAAGAAAATGTAGCCACTGGCTCTGATGATCTGGGTGCAAGCAGATTACAAACATGTGAACTGTTTACTGACGTCAATGAGCACTTGAAAAACTTACCACATACATAAATCGCTACATCATTAGGAAGTACAACTTGGAAATTTTAACCCTGGACCTCTCAAAATCCCTAAAAATGACTTAGTCACTATACTTACACAATAGACAGGGTTTTCCACACCTCTTTCCACAAATTGAGGCAATGGCCTTACAAGATTACACAAGATTTTTTTGTTCTATCTTTGACTGTTTTCGGCAATCAAACAATCTTAAAAATCTGTGGGGGGAAAAAAAAAAACATCCTTCTACTGCTTTTGAGTGTAATGCCAGATATTTAGCATTTGGTGGTGTAGAACATTTGGTATTTCATATAACATATCTTGTCACAATTCAAAATGTGTGGTGACGTCTCCAAAAAAAAAATATATATCTGTATGATTTATGGTCATATTTATTTAAGACAGGTGGCAATAAAGATGTTAATGGGATTTTTTCAAATTTAAGAAATATAGTAAATGACTTTTAAACTGACCACATCCTGTAGTGGAGGTAAAAAATAAAAATAAAAATAAAAAAAAAGTGGCTGCGTGAGAGAAATTAAACATTTTAAAAAAGGTTTCAGATGTTCAATTTTATTTTTTACTCTTGTGTTTCTAAGGTTTGGAAAGGTCTAGAAATCTAGGTTGGTTTTAATCCACACCCACTTTAGTCAATCATCACAACTCAGCTGGGTCATGTTACTTAATAACTACAATTAAATATAAAGTAAATGATGACAAGAAAGAGATTCAAAAAAAAAAAACTTGCCTCCATAGGTATAAGTGAGGTCTCAAAGTCTGGAATTTCAAGCCAAAAGCAAATAAAAAAAGGAAGCAGAAAGTGTGGGTAACATGTTTAATGTAAAAGAACAATACAGATCGGATACAGAATATATCAAAGGTTTAAACGCTCAAAGAAGTTTGACTTAAGGCTATGTTCTTTTTGAGGTAATTGCAAAAACTTGAATTTGATTACAGCACCACATGTTTTGGAGTCTGAGTGGAAGGGGGAGCTTTGGACCATGGCCCTTAAGTTTATTGTTTTTTGATCTTATGGAATTTGCTGCACAAACACTGTTAGGGGAGAAAATAATGAAGAAGAATCTTTACAAAAATAATAGGGCTCACTTTTGTTTTTGCAGCATGGATCTCATGCTGATTAGTTTGTTTATGCAAAATCTGTTGCTGTGGTTCTGATATCTTAAAGAGGTTTACAGAGTGTTAATCGTGAGGCTTTGGGCTCTCGACTTAAAATGAGCAGATGCCAGTTGTTGCTGAGTTGTTTACGTGCTTACTGTTAAACGCTCTGTGGGAGATCACGACATTATTCAAATCTACTACAGGAACCCCCCCCCCTCGCCCCCAAGACCAAAGAGATTACACTTTAATGAGACATAAACATTAAAACCTATGAAACTTTGTCTTTTCTGGTATGTATACTACAGATAATGGGTAAGCGTTCACCATGTCAACAGGAAATGTGAGCAAACAATAAAAGACAGGAGGTCACTATAATAATTTCAGCTCCATGCGAGTCTCTAAACTACTACAAATGACAAAGTAAGGGTTTCCACTTAATCACTTTATCACAAATTCCCTCCTTCGTGTCCAACTCTTTGGATGGTGTCAACAGTAGCGGGAAAAGTGATGCCTTCTGTTTAAAGGCTTAGCGGCGCGCCAAGTGGGGCCAAACACTCTGAGTCAGAGTGTGGGAAGTCATGAGTGTGTCACCAAGAATGTCAACATATTTTTCTGAGGAGGTGGATGTGTTCTCTGGGGGGAGTACAGTACACAGAGCTGGACTGTCTCCTGCCAGTTCAGCTGTTTAAGGCAAGCAGCTCCATTTCAACTCAATGACTTGTCCACGCTTATGTTGCAGTCACACAGACCTGCAGATGGTTCTGGACAGCAGGGGGGGTTCATAATTGGACAGCCGAAACTATCTACAGGAAACTGAGAGAAACGGACAATCCGTGCGCTTACATGGGAAGTTTAATTCCTCTTTAATTCAGAATTAAAGTTAAATCTGAATAAAAGTTACCATGTAAACGCCTAATTCCAAATGAAAATGTCAATTCCGAATTAAACTTAATTCCGAAGTAAGTGGCTGGTTTATTCTGATTTTAATTCCGAATAGAATAATTCCGCGGTCATGTATACACTCATTCTGCTTTAAATTAATTCCTGTCTTTCTGCGTATGCTCATTCTCTTGCCCGTCTGTCGCGATGACGCTTATATTCCGCGCTGGGCTTGTTTTCAAAACAAGTTTCAAGATGGCAGTGCGCAGTAAACAGTGGTCAAGAGCAGAGACGATTTATTTAATAAATAGCTGGGAGGAACTGGAAACAATTAAAAGAACAGATGGCAGGAAACATAAAAATTGTGAGCTTTTCAAAGTTGTAGCGGCTAGGTTAAATGAAGGAGGTTTTGCAGATAGAGACGCCACCCAGGTCAAAAATAAGTGGAATATTGTTGCTAATCGAGTTGTAGCTAAGTTTGTTTTCTTCCGGTAGACGTAAAGACGTCCGCCCCCCCCTATCCAATCAGAACCCTTCCCAACCCCCAGACCTTAAGCGGAGTTGGATAAAGCCGAACAAACTTGTTTTCCATGTAAACCTCAATTCGGAATTACTATTTCCATGTAAACTCGAAGGAAAATAGTTTAATTCGGAATAATTAATTCCGAATTAAAAAACATCATGTAACCGTGGCCAATGAGAGAACTTAAATCTCCTGCTGAATAACTGATTTATTATTTTGATGCCTAATAAATCATTTTAGCCTTTTTTTAAGGCAAAATTCCTAAGCAAGTCTTCTAGCTTCTGTGTCAGTGTGTTACTTTTAGCCATTTAAAGTAGCAAAGATTTCTAACTTTTATGAAAATAAGAAAACATTATCATTGCCTCAGTTTACATTTTTATGACCGAATCAATTGTTTGATGTAACATGAAAATTATCACCAGTTGATTACCACAGAACTACTATTTATCTAAAAGGAATAATAATGATATAAAACTCAACACATTATACTTAATGATATGGTAATAAGGAGTACTGCCTAGAGATGTACCAATCTACCACAGATGTAACTCCAAATGGCCGCCAGACCGTCTTTGATCAAATGATGTAATGAATCATCTAAATTTAAGACACATGGCCTGAATGTAGCTCAACTTGGAGAATAAGTTAGTGCCAGCATTTGTGCTTATGCCCGTGAGGGGATATGCTTTTGTGCGTTATGCCAGGATTTATTTTTTCATGTTCACATGTGCGTGTTTTAGCCATTCGTCAACCACATGTATTCGACAGTCCCTGACATATGGCTGCCAAAACCTCCACTTCAGCTCTCTGTATGTACTTCACTAGCGATGGGAACTGCTGCTGTGTAGGCTGCTGTGGTGTGTCTAAAGTGTGTGTGTGCAGCAGAGAGAGGGGGGGAGGGAGAACGGGAAATTACCTCAGTTTTTGGTGCAGATGTTTTCAAGGCCTGTGTGCAGCCTTAGGTTTTGATACTATCAAGGTTTTTCTATTTTCAGGTCATAAGCTCATAATTCTTTTTTTTTTTTTTCTTGCAAAGGCAAGGGGCTCTGTATGAGTAAAACTATTCAGTGCATCTTTTTCTGCTTTGGTCTGCTTGCTAAATCTCTGACACCAAACAAACATCTTTGCACCAAAGTTGTAGGAGAGGGAGTAACTGAGACTGTGGTCTGGTTCTGATTAACTTGCCAAGTGACATTTTGGTGCAAATTTTAGCATAAGATTGCGTTTGCTCCTGCTCACACAAATTCTAACCTTTGCTTTCTGTAGCAAACAGAAAGTCTCAAAATAGTTTTCTTTCTTTGTAAGTGTGGTTCCTTTTCCATTTGCTCCGAATAAAAATGCTTTGCTAATGTGACCCGGGAACATCCTTATATATATGAAAAGAATGCGAGCCAAACCATCCTCCTTTCTGTAAGCTCAATTAAACACTTGTATAAATCACACATGAGCAATATATCCTGTTTCCTTTAGTCGCTAATTCAACCCTTTTAAAACCAGATCTCCCCGTTAAAGGGTGTGCATGTCTGTTCTCAAGCAGGAGCCTCAGAAAGGGCTGGGTTTAAGAGTTTTATAGAGGGGATCTGTTGCCTCCATATTATATTTCTGTATCATTGCGGGATTCCAGTGTCGATGATTTCTCCACTACAGCTGCATTTTTCCAGCGTTTGTTTTGGCTTGGGAAAGAGAATAAAAATGCCCCCTCCAAAAGTTCTGGACACTTCGAGTCACTGTTGCAGGTCCCCAGCAGCAATAATTCACCGATAGCGTTATTATAGTATAATATTAACACGGATTATACACATTGGAAAAATAGCGAATTAACACAAGTCCTTAATGCAGGAGCAGCAAGTTTGTCCAACCTAGCAACAGTAACTAGGAAGGGGGCGGTGCTTACCGAAAGGTCAATTGTCAACAGTTGGAGAAGGCAATGTCCCATATAGAACTGACTTAGGAGTACTGCAAAGATATGAAAGTTTCATAGTTCCTGACACATTTACTCCTATTCGTGAGTTTAGTGGATGGGATCTCAACATACAGCCAAGCTAAGAACCATGTTCAAAGTGTCAGAGGTGCCCCTCTGCTTTTAGCCGCTGGTCTGATTCTGTTGATTTCACACGCTGGATCACTCCCTCTGCTTTGGGTGAATTTCTGCCCAAAATAAAGGAGTTTAGAGTGAACATGCAATGAAAGAACTCTTTGCTTGAAACCATATATTTTGGTGTCTGGAAGTGGCCATCGCTTCAAAAACTCTGACATAGCATGACCCTGTCACTTTGTTTGAGGCTGGTTAAGTCTGAAATTATGTCATTTAGTGAGCCGTTCAGAATTCTCCCATATTTATCTCCAACAAACCTCACATCATGTTCCAGTTGCTGTACCTCAGACGTGGCTAACACAGACCTGCAATACTCATTTCAAAAGATGCACAGCCCAGAGAGGAAATGGGCAGAATCGAGTCAGGTCGTTGACTCCACCCTCTTCCAACCAGTTGCTGTCTATCAAGAAAGCTGTAGAAACATGGCTGTTTTACTACATTTTGGGGGATTTTGCCCAAATAAAACTCACAGACTTCTCATTTAGACCTCAGAAAAGTGTGTGAACTTCTGAAAAAACGCAGAATGTGTCCCTATTTTGTGTCTTACAGGCATAAGATGGGCAAGGTGTGGCATCAGTGGTAACACGGGGGGGGGGGGGGGGGGGGTGATCCAGTGGTCAAACATTATTTAAATTCTCCAGCTGATCTACATTCCAGCCTTCACCTGTGGTGAAAAGCTCTGGCAGAGTAAAACTGAAACCATGAAGTGACTGAAAAGATTACCCTCTGCAGAGAGGCAGTGAGAAATTCGATCATCTGCAGGTCTTTTGCACCAGAAGCACTTATCTAGACGTAGTTTGGGCACCTGTCCTGGATGCCTCCTGCCTCCTTTGGAGGCCCTTCTGAAAAGAAGGCCAACAAGGTTCACACTTATTTGGTAACTGTTGCCATAGATGTTAATTTTCTTACTTCTCTCTCCCTATTGCACCTGCTTTTAAATGAGAAGGCATTTAATTTGATTCCCATCCTTTTCGTGTCCATCTCTACATTGATTCCTTCTTTAATTCTGTAGCACTCAACAGTTTCTTTGCTTGAGACACGGTCAAGGGTTTTATTCACATTGCGGGGTTTTCCCTGAAAGTTATATTTGGCCAACAGGAAGCATCCTAGAAATCCTCGCTCCACTCCCACAGTCAGGGAGTGAGGGAGGTGACGCCATAATCTGAACACTTTCTCAGTATCTCATGCCCTCCAGCTCCAGTGGGTTTGTGCTGGGGTCTGCTTTGTTTATGTTTCCATGCAGTTACATCCATTCAGGGACACCGACTCCACTGTGCCTCAGTCTCTTCGGTTTTTTCCCCTAAAATATTTATACATCAGCCTCATTTATTTTCACATGAAGTTAAGCATTGTTTCTCCACACCAACATTCAGTGCCATTTGAGGACTTCAAGGCCTAATCCATCCTCTCTATAACCTACGAGCCCACTTGATAAACAATGACATCCAATCCCTCTAAAACCTCACTTCCTGTCAGGATATGCTCATAATCCTTTTATTTCTCTGTTTCTCCCGAATGAAACACTCAGTTAGTCAGACTATGCTTTATATCAGAGTCTTGCATCTGTTAAACTGAATGGAACTTGTCTTGTAGTTGATGCACATCATCCCACCATCCATGATGTCATCATCATGCCCTGCTCTTTTTCTCATATAATCTATTCTTATTTCCCTGAACAGCAAAGAACGAGCAAAATGTCACTCCTTAAACTTTAATTCTCAGAAGTCAAATAACCTGTTTTGTGTGTGGAAGATTAATTTTCACCTCTCGTGTATTTTTTCATTTCTCAGGAGAAGCGAAAACGACAAACTGAAATTGAAGACAAAAGAAATCAGCTCGACGATCTGGTGTTACAACTCCAACATGTCAGGGTAGGTGTGCGTGTATGCGTGAGTGTGTGTTTCCTTTACGTCTAACAGAACTTAGAAAATGAACATGTATGATGAATGCTCTTACTGATGATGAACTGGGACTGGAATCACATTCAATGCAAGAGGAACAACTGCAACAGGGAACCCAGGGAGTGAAACTGATGATCACCAATCTGTCCTTCATTTGTATGTTTCCAAGTTCCTCAGTAATAAATTAGAAATGGACACAATGAACTGCAACACTGCTGGGAGAAGAGCGCGTGCATGGAAGAGGTCCTGCATTCATATAAATTTATTTGTAATGCCTGGAGAAGACATTATCAGAACAATCACCAAAGTATGCTGTTTTTACAGTAACTGATAATAATTGGTCCATTGAGCCAATAATGGACCTGTAATGTCCTGGAATCTCAAACTAAAGGGAGCCATGCAATACCAGATGGAACAAAATGTCTTGCAGGTGTTCATGTTTTGTTCTCTCTCTTTTTTAATTTAATTTTGTTTTAATGGACACACCTTAACTCTGGAATAGTTTTTCACTGGTGTTGTGCCCAAGTGCTGAGGATTATAAAGACATCAAACAGTGAGGGGGCTGAGGGTCACTGGCAAATCTATATTCGCATACCTTTATTTCTGGAATAATACCTGTTTACAAGTACTCCAAGGGCAGACAGAGAGCTGCAATGATAGCTGGCTGTTAAGTAAGTCCTAAACTGTCTCTCTTATCATGATTATTACTCGGCGTCATGTTGGGCCTTGACTCTTCCTCACTTACAGCATATATGCAGTCAAATCCTGAGCGAAAAAAAAAAAAAACAACAATAACCTTGTTTTTTGGATCCAAGACAAATAGCACATCTTAAATAATTAACCTCATATGCCCTGTGCTGGAATAAGAGCCTTGTTGGCCAGTTACAGGCTTCTGATTGTCAACATGTCAGCACGTTTGGAGCTCAGTGCTCATTTGTGCTGCTCCTGCTAGACTGCTCGAGCAATTATTGAAATAAGCTGATTGAGCAGGACAGGAACATCTTATGGGCACTATTTATTATTAGTGGTTGCATGCTAATTTGTCCAAGATAGTAAATCTGCTCCATGGGTTCTATTGTTGTCATACTACCTTTTTTTTTTACCCTCTGCATTTTCAATTAAGAAATAATTACTGAATATTCCCAAAGTCAGATCAGTTCATTTGATCACTTTGCTTGTTTGCAGTTTGATTCTTGTGCAAAAAAAGTGGTGAGGTTTTCGATGAAGTTATATCGATGTGACAGGTAAAAGAACACAGTCAAGAAAAACATAAAAACTGAAAATTAATTATAGAGAAAAGCAATGTAATAATTCCTCACCTCTTGCATAAATGGAACTGGCATGAATGAAAACAAAAATCTAGTTCATGATTTGAACCTCTCTGCTTACTATTGTTGGATACAGTTGAGTATAATGTTTCATCAACAGCTGAGCTAAATATTGTACAAGCTCTCAAGGTGACTGCATGTGAGAAATAAGAGATGAACCATTATTTCTGACTGGAGGTAGCTGCTAGTTTACACTCAGATATACAGTAGACTATAGTGAGGTGAAGGTGAGGTAGAGTTCAGGGAAGGGTTAGAGGTTTGTAGATGAATGGGTTGACTGATGATGCTCACATGAGAGCTTCACAAAGCGCATGTTACACCCATCCATCTCTCTTAATCTGCCCAGGCCCCCTTCTAATTTTTCAAAAGGTAGCTCTAGCCCTTGACCCAAAATGTCACAGCGCGATAAAGAGACTGCGCGCTTCGAAGATGAATTGTGAATCTTTCTGTAAGGCCTTGACGTGGTCCAGCATGCTTTTGAATTTAACCTGTTGTGTGCCTGGACGTGTCCTTAAGTTTTTAGCTGACAGGTAGAGCTTCCATCCTTGTACGTAGGCCTGTCAGAACAGTGTTTCCCTTGGCTGTGCAGGACAGAACTCACAAATATAACCCATAATACTCACTGCCAGCCACTACCGCGAAGCAAGTAAATACAGACTTATGAACAAATAATTTATTTATGTGGAGTTCTTGAATCCTTCAGCCTGCTAAGAAAAACAATTGGCTGTATAAACTTCCAATGAAGATGGGCTGTGTCGTGTATATTTTGGTCACTGACAGACTGAACTAAAGATGGTCTAAAAGAAATGAAGTCTAAATGAACTTAAAAAAGTTATAATTCATGGATCCATTCAATGAAGCTGTACCTTCGTATGTTACACTGCCTTTGTATACTTGTTTTCCTCTAAAAGTGATTTATTTGGAAAATTTCAGAGCCATAAAACCTGTGCAGACACAGGGTGGGCGCAGTAATATCTGTGGCTGCCCATTATGCTACAAATATCCATGGTAGCCAGCTTTAATATTTGCAATAAAAATACATTCCCTTTACTAATTAGAGCTGTTGAACAAACTTGGCATCAACGAATCTTTTGTTGAATGTGTTGCAAGTTCCACACACCAGTGTTTTCCAGCATTTAACACCGACTTATTAAATATGGGCAAAAGAGAGGGATTGATTTAAGCAGTATTTAGGCAGGTAAAGCGTAAAGTTGACTGCAGGACAGCTGTTAGTAAAGATTAAAGTGTTGTAGTTGTGTTTGACTTTATTGTAGGGTCCAAAAACAGTCTTACAGTTTTAGTGCAAACTAGGCTAATGTAAAATGAATCCTGCAGATCGGTTTAGCATGTCAACAAAAAAGCACAGCATAAATTCCGATTTTAATAGTTAATTGCAAGTACAAAAACAACCATCAATTAACAACATATACATGTTGGTGTTGAACTGACGATTAATTTAATCATGCTAACAGCAGGACTAAACAAATTACAAATGACAATATCTAATTAAGGATTATTTTTTAGTGTCAGTGCTCATAAGTAGCCGGAGACGGTGGTGCATCCTGGGCAGGTTGCGACCCCAGACACCATGGTTGTCTGCTCTGGCAGTTTCATTACCACATGTGCAGATTTTGCCTGGCAGCTTGACAGTCGCCATGGCGAAGACAGGTTCGAGCTCCATTTTTTTTCCTATCAAAGCAAAATAGCTGGCAATGCAGAACTCATCTTGTAGTTGATGTTGGTGACATGATAAAAAGATGATTAGTGTAACTAAAGGTCTGAGCCCTAAAACACTTCTCACTTCTAATTCTTTCAACTCAAAGAACTTGCATTGCAAATGATCCAAACTTGGAAATTGAAAGAGGCATACAAGTGAAGAATAAATTCAAGAATTCACCCTGATCCAAGCAGGTTTGCACTATCTGAGGAATCAAGCCTTCACTGATCTTCAGAACCATTGTACTGCTCTGTTTAGGTTTGTTGCTTTCACTTCCAGCAGACTTGAACTGCAGATGTAATCACCATGCGGTAACACAGTCCCATTTAATGGCCATTGCCTCTGAGTGCCACACAGCCAGGCAGCATGAAGCCAGCTTTGTTGTTAGGTCTCCAGAGGCGCAGTGGACTGGGAGAGGAAATGGAAACTGGAGCCCTGAGATTTGATAAGGACCTCTAGGCTGCATGATTCAAGCCTCTCAGAATGGAGGCGTTGATCTGAGGTTTTACCATGTAAACATCATCATGACTCTGCAGCAGAGCTAAAACTAAACAAGCACTTTCTGTTGAAGCTGCCTCTCTGAAATACGTGCTGGATTCATCCTCTAGTGCATGCGTGTCTTGTCTGTTTGGTCAAAATTGGCGATTTCAGTTTCCGTTCGAGCAGCACAGATCTTCGGAACAGCCGCAAACCTTTTCTTTAAGAGTCCGGGTCAGAGCGGCTGGTGTCAGTGCTAAACAGGAAATGGAAAGTCTGTTAAAGCAGCATGAGAGAGATCAGAGAGCAGTCTGGTTCTCAGAGTGGGGAAAAAAAAAGTGGCCACTTACTTTACACAACAACATTAAGTTCGCTACAAATAGCTGAAATGGTAGAAAACAAAACATCTACAGGGACAGTTAGCGCAGTGGTCCCCAACCTTTTTTTTGCACCACGGACCGGTTTAATGTCAGGCAATATTTTCACGGACCGGTCTGTAAAATGTTTCGCAGATAAATAAAACAATATGAAATGACCCGACCGGCATAAAAACTGTGGTATTTTCTAGATATTATAATTAACGTGAATCCGCTGTGTATTCACATTTAACTTTATTAGAAGCGTCCTTGTAACAACAGGACACCGGATAACATCTCTCTCTGTGCAAGAGACACTTTCTGAAGACGTTTGTTTTTAACTCATTTTTCCAGCTTTTCCAGCATTTTTCCAGATTTAAACATATCACGTGACTGAGACACGGGTCTGAAGGTCTTGTTCTGTGTCAAGAGTAAGTCATAGATGGATGCCTCTTCATAAATCAGTTTTATAGATCTGTACTACCCTCGACTGTAGTAGAAAATGCCGCATGGTCTGAAGTCTCACAAATCTGAATGAGAAAATTTTAGATCCAGTTCATAATTTCTCCTTTGAGTGTCTCTGACAAGAACATCAAAGGCAGACTGAGCTCGAAGTGTCCTATTTTTAATTTATATACAACCATATCAAGCCTTAATGTACTAGGGATTAATTTATCTCAATGATTTAGTTGAGGACAAAATGTGAATTCAGGCAGATTTACAAAGGAACATCAGCTCTTCCCAACCTCAAACATTAGATGGTATGTAGGTTTGTGAGAAATTAAAGTTTTTCGGTCTCGTTGATGAACTGGTTGTGTAACATGAGTTCAGCTCAGAGATACTTGTCTGAAAAGGTGCATGTGATGGGTGTGGGTGTGCAGCAGTCACACACAGACACAAACAAGCCAGTGGCCACATTCTGGCAGCGGGTGGTAAACTGCTTCGTCCGGGCTTCTGGAGCTCATGTGTGTCTGTGTGGAGGAGCTCATGGTGCTAATTATCAGCTCTGAGACCTACAGCCGAGCTCCAGTTTTACTGTAAACAGCCAAAGGTAAAGCAAAGTGTTCACAGCTCGACTGCAGACACAGATGCAGGCATTAGAGACAAAAACACAGTTACAGAGAAATTCAAGCAACCTCTGGGGACGACAAGAATGGAACCCCTATTTGTTTGTTTAATACCCATGATTCAAACAAATAGTTATGAGATTTGATTTGGGATTAGTTTTTTTTTTTCTTTGATCTTAGTGAAGTCTAATTTAAAGAAAATCACATTTTTAATCTTGTTAATATGTGTGTAAGATGTTTTTTTTTTTTTTCAATGTTACTTGTCACATCAAGAGCTTTGACTTGCATGTGAGCTTTTGTAATGAATTTTTACTCTTTCTGATAATCACTGTCCCAGGAGGACCCATTAGGGCCTGCTACTGGTGATATCAAAGCTCAGCTAGCATGCCAACACATCCCCCAAAAACTTTGGAAGAAATTTTCAAATGGGCTTACGACTGTGAGCGATTCCCCTGCACCATCACCGCTCCTCGCTGATGCAAAATGAACTCTGGAACACTTTGCCGCCTTAAGTTTGCACAAGTTTTCATTGGATTCATCGACTGCACTGTTGTGGACTTTGAAAGAGAATAGTGCATAAGTCATGTCTGGGGACATTTTAAAAGTCCACAAGAATGCATAATAAGAAATGGCCAGTGTCATCTTATGTCATCTGATTAATAAAATAACATATTCTGGGAATTCCAGCATGATGGATATCTATGTTCAGACATAATGCTGGCAGACTGAAAAAAACCTTGTTGGTTTTGTCAAATAGACAATATTTCTCACAAGTCAATCAAAACAGGAAATAGGTACTTTCATTGATGCCTGTTCATGGAGTTCAATGCATCTACAGCCAAGCTCTAAAGAGGAAGTATACCTGGTTTTGTTTTTTTTTGTTTTTTTTTTCTGCTATCTGTTATTCCCAAACAGTTCTACGACTGGGGAATATTTGTATACCAAAAACACCATCTCTTGTCACACAGCAGTAAAGTGAGAAAAGAGAGAAGTTTTACATATGAGCTGCATATTTTACTAGAATTTGCAAGAAAGGAAGAGGTACCCTAAGTGGAAGTGCTGAAGATTTGTACAATTTGAATTCAGTTAAGTTAAAAGAAAACTTTAAGGAATTAAGAGGAGCAAATTATTTTCATGTTGATTCACAACTTAGTCCGTGTTCATTGCAAAATCATTTCCTGTGAGGGCTTTTAGGGACCTTTGGGCTTTTAACAAAAAGTGGTTTCTTATGAGTAATAGCTGAGTTCAGTATGTTTTCATGAATAGTCCATATATGTGCCGGTTTGCATTTCTATTTATTTGTTCTAGCTGTTCTTGGAAGTAATAACAGCAATCTCTTAGAAATTAGGCTCCATTATCGAGGACCACTGGTGGTGAATAATGTCTAGTAACCAAAACAGGCTGGAAAGGAGGAGCTATTAATGCTGTAGTGTTGCTGTAGGTCTGCACAATGTGAAAAGACTGGAGTTTGCCAGTGGATTTTTCATACATCTGACAATAGTGAAATAGGAATAAACAAGTCTTGTGTATGTTGGAGAAATAACGTTGTTAGATCCGTTCTGGCAATGAGGCAGCAGGAGCGACCAGGACATAAATAACTCCATATTTGATATTTAAACTCAACAAGTTCAACCAAAGAGTGGTACAAAAGGGGGCTTATAATAGCACCTCAAATTACTAACATGTAGAAGCGATTAACATCAAATGATTGAGAATGCATAACTGTATAAACTGCATAATATTGAAGATTTTCAAGGAAAGAATTTCATCCTTGGGAGCTAATTAAGTTGGTTTTTCCAGCACTTTCAGTCTAATCTTTGCTGAATTTTCTCTCTCCGTGTCCTCGTCAGTCTAAAGCCATGCGTGACCGATGGCTTCTCCAGGGAATGGGAGCTGAGGAAGAGGAGTCAAGGCGGAAACAGCTGGAACAGGATGAAGAACAAGGGAAGAGGCTGGAAGACATGATACAGAGGTGCAGCACACGCTTTCATGCATGGTTTATTCATCATCTAATGGTTTGTTTTTATTTTGGTTATTAGTTACACCCTGGGATCAGACAGGAAGATGACTTTATGCCGAACATATGTGAATGTCTATAACCAATCTGTTGTAAATGATTCTCCTCTGTTTTCTGTCTGGCCCTGTGTGGCTTTGACTAAACAGAAATATTTTCCAAAACATCACGGGGCTCCGAAGACGGTATAGTTTCATCTGTTTTTGGTTTTTGTTTTTTTGTTTTCTAACACTGATCAGTAAACAAGTGCACCATGTATCACACGTGATGCTTATTAGGAAGAGCTGCAGCTGCAAAGAGAGCATGAAGTGGAACACTGTTTCAAAACAAACTCTGAGAACATCAACAAAGCTTTCATTTGGACCACTATATTTGACAGATAAACCCAGTCCTAGAATAGGATACTTATGTACAGTTGGTGTCGTCCACACAAAGGGATGTGTCCTGGAAGTACCGTGGTGGGTTCTGCAGTTCTGAGCAGTTGTGCTTTGACACAACAAATGGTTGCTCCACATAAATATGAAGCTTTTTTCAAAACCAGTGCTGACAAGAGAAGAACAAAGAGAAAGGTGGGACAGAAGAGAAAAAGACAAGAAAGCAGTTAAAGGAAACATTAGCGCTGCAGGGGCAAAGATGGAACATGGAAAGAACATCCATGGGAAGTAGGTGAACGCTGGGCGTAACTGTCAGAGGAAGCACGTGAGATAGTGACAGGGCTGGAAAAGGGAAAACATTAAAAGAAAAAAGGAGATTGATGTAATTCTGCATGCAGTGCCCATGTTTGTGTCTCTAGGAGGAGCTTCCTGATTAGAATCAAGAATGACTGCGAGACAGTCACTTATTCCCCGGGTGAATTTTGGACGTGAGATCATGCTATGAATAAAGTGCCAGCCCGCTCTTGCCATGATGCCGGCTGTGAGATTTGGGTTGGGCTTCATTTTCTCTCCTCTGAAACAAGCAGGCAGGCGTACAGGAGTGGCCTGGAGGCAGTCACATAAATGTGCTTTGGAATAAAAAAAGTTTTACGATACAAAGTAAAAGAAAGAATTAAATGAAATATAGTTAACTATCTCCAAAGAGAAATTGTACTGCTGCAGTAAAAAATTATTTAGGGGTATTGTGAACATGGGAAAAATTAAAGAAAATAAAAATAGAACAGAGCTGACAAAGTGTTGGAAAGTTGGAAGGATAGCTGGGAAAGAGGAATGATCTCCTGGGGTCATTATAAATGCATTGGGGTTCATTGTTTGTAGCGTGGCTACGATTCAGCTGATGATGTCATATGAAATGTTAACAGGTTACATGTAAATTCACAGCCAACAAATGAATATCCCGAATGCAGGGACGCTCCTTCACAGTGATATGACCAGGAATGTACCACCTGTGGCCGACAAGCATTGCACAAGCATTTGCTCGTACTTCCCTGTCTGCCGTCTCCGTCTGTCCATGTCATCGGAATTCCATACAGAGAGGCTCAGAAGTCATAAATAGCTTCCCATTGGATTGTTTCAGGGAATAAATAACACTGTGTTACCAGTATTCCCACTGTGTCCTCAACAGCACTCCAAACATTTCCATCTGTGTGCCTCCACTTTTTTCTGGATCCAGAATCATTTTTTTATTTATTTGTTTGTTTGGTTTTTTAGTGTCATTGAGTTAACAACTGGTCACAGAGATTCTGACTAAGTCTAATATTATATTCATATTAAATAGCATAGTGGAGAACATCCTTCAAATTTCACAAGATGTGTGGAAAATTAGGGGCAAAGGACCACATGGAAAAATTCTCCCCACTTTTCCTTGTGAAGCAAATAGCAAGTATCTCACCTACAGCAGTGAAAACTGTTTAAAACAAGACTCCTCACAAAACAGCCTATCAAGAATACTAAATCATGACAGTCGAGGATTGTGAGTGGGAAAGTTGGCTTCATGTTATTCAAATAGTGGGGCCCAAGTCAAAACTCATCAGTCAATTTATCATCTATTGTATCTAAGTGACGGACGTCTGAGCACACTCAGAGTCAGGCTCCCGCTCCACCTCCTCATCTATCAAATCACTGCATGAAAGAGACTCTGTTAACTGCTGTAGGTTATCACCACCGTTGCAATAACATCAGCATGAAGCGCTGTGAGGAACACTGGGATAACATTCACCCTGGTATAAACAGAACAGCGGTGAATGGTCAAAGAGAGAGCATTGAGGGCTAACGTAGCGTTGTGATTGTGGAGCTGCTCCACGTGAATCACTTCGTTTAGCTGCTGTTTTCTGAAGAACTGCAGTCTAACGCCCCCGTTTCAAATCAAACATATTGCACTTTGTGGTTTTAATTACTTACGAAAGCTATTTAAACCGTTAACAGCGCCTGCACTCTCAAGCATCTTCGGTGCGGTTTCACTTTTTTAGCGTAGCTTTTTGAGCGAACGCTCGTTTCCTCCGTGACCTGACAGCTTTGTCAGGTCAAGCTCATGCTTATGTGAGCCTGTGCACAACTGTGTAACAAAGAAAGAATTGAGTGCTGAGATTTCAAAATCAACCATCCAAAAATAAAGATCCCCTTTGCACAACCACAGTAAGATTCAAAACCAGCCACAGTGGGCCAGAAAGTCCTGGATGTTGTACTTTCTCAGACTGCCAGAGTTTCAGACCAAATCTAGAGGTTGAACAGTTCGTGTCCTCAGTCGCATTCCTGCATATTTACACATAGGCAATTCTGAGGAGGTAGATTTTAAGACAGTTTCTATTGTGAATGTGAGGGTCAGATGTCTGCTGAAGTTTGCTTTGAGGAGGAGCTCAGCTGTTTGGGATTAAACTCTGAGGGCTTTCACAAAATAACCTTTTCCAGCGGGTAAACTAAAGCAACACAGCGCTTGCTAGGAGTCCAAAAAAGCGCCTTCGGTCACAAAGATCCTAACTTAACAATCAATGCCAGAAGATTATTCCACAAATAAATATAAAACATAAACCCTTGATGGACAACTGCACCCTGCCATCAGTTTGATGTACTTGTGTGTAAAAGGAAGATATTTCTGTTTAAATGTCAGGACAAGAGAGGACACTGACAGACAGCACGTGTGTGTGTGTGTGTGTGTGTGTGCGTATGTGTGTGTGTTCCCAGCAGAGGGTGTGTCATCTATATTTACACTCTGTGGGATACCATCCCAGAATATCCCGTAACCCGGGCAACTGGAGTCTTTCTAGACTGATAGGGACAGAGGTGAATTGTTGGGACAAATAAGACCCCTGAAGTGTCCGTGTGAGAGAGGACAGGGTGTCGGACAGTCTCGTCTGAACCCGGATTTCCATGATGAAAACTACAGTCATCTCCATAATCACAAAAATATTTCTCAAGTGGACCCCAGTGTCTTCGTCTGTGAAGTAACAGAACAGTTGGTACGTTAATAACACATGCATCAGTGGGCACTTTAATGACAGAGGGTGACAAAGCAGGTTTTTTTGGTTTTTTTTTATGGATGCCTTGCAAGTTTTTGTTCAGAAAAATCTCTCTTTGCCCCCCTTTCTTGTCTCTCTCTCCACTGTGAATGAAGGCCTACTAGTGCCAAAAAATGTACAAAAAAAAAAAAAAAAAAGAATATAGGAATGCATAGAGTCAGTAACATTAAATACAAAACACAAAGAGGAACCAACAACAAGCATGGCTTTGTGTGGTGTTAAACGTTCTGCCTGCTGTTGGCCTTAAACTACAAATCACATAAAGCAACAGTGCTATCTTTGTGCAGGCTATTTCCCACACATACCTGCAGTCATTCAGGCTGAAAAAGAAAAAAAAAAAAAGGAAAAAGAAAGTAGGAAACAGAGACAGTTTGTGTGGTACTTTCCAGCTTGAAGAAAAAGCAATGAAGTGGTGAAGAAATAGCTCTCATTGTCTGCAGAAGAGGAAGCTAACTTTGCAGAGCACACGAGGAGACCGAATGAGAGAGTGTGGAGGCAGCAGCGGTGGCTTTACAGATATCCCTATCATTACACTGACAAGCTAAGTAAACAGAGCGAGGAATATAGCAGAGAAAAGCCCTTTCACAAGGTGGCACTGACCCATGCATGCCCACAGTGTGCTGCTTTTGGATTATTGCAGATGGATCCGTGTGGATGTTGCCATCATTGTGATTGAGCGCTGTGGTTTTCCAACTGCTCGTCCTGCCACAACACAGTCTCTCAAGGCACTGTGTCATCACAAAAAAAAAAAAAAAAAAGAAGAAGAAGAAGCAGACCAGTGCAGCTAGTAGACACCTTAGAAGTGCATGGATGTGGGTCTACAGCTTGTAATTAATATAGCCCATCCCACTTTTCTCATTCTTTCACGTTTGTTAAATATAATTGGAAAATTACAGATTGCTCTTTCTGTATATGAACAATGTCTATCAGCCTTATTTTCTGTACAGGGCATCAATAAATCCTAATGGCATCTTGTCCAACAATCAAATTATCACAGCAAAAAAAAAAAAAAAACTTTGTGTTTTAAACTGAGGACACATGAGGCCCAGCAGGCAGCCTGGCTTCTGCAAACTATACTTACTGCAGCAAGCCCAGTGAAATGCCCCGTACTGTGTTACATAACGTTCTAAGAATATTTGTCTCCTGCCTCACAGTGGCAGGATTAGAGCACATAGGTTTTACCTGACCAGAAAAAGTACGATGCCTTTCAGGTCACTGCACTGCAGTTCAGCTTCGTAGCACACAGAGCCAACCTGCCATTTCACTTGATAAAACTTGTTAACAGTTCACAGTTCTGGATCATTCATAGATATGACCATATCCCTCTGTATGTTCATGCAGGCTAAAAGAACTGCTGGTTCAAGATACGTAGTGGAAAGTGTTTAAATTCTCTTGCCACATCTAAATCCAGATAGATCACGTTCAGAGAATTGCGCAGCCCTCTTTGTTAAAACAGAGCTGCTTTGCAAATGGCGCACAATCGTTCTGCTTATTTTTTTAAACTAAGCTTCAACGCCAGACAATGTGTAATCCATTTTCACTGGACCTAAATGTAGACGCAGCGAAAACAAACTGTAGACACTAAAACCGGACATGAAAAACGCTTCAAAACCCTGAATTAGTCCCTGAACGTTTAAAGAAGCGTGCCATGTCAGAATATACTGAATCTGTAGCGCGGCAGCCCCACGTCTCATGCAGTTGCTGCAACTCTATGCCCTAGTTTTAAATCCACTCTAACCTCCTACACCCTTTTAGCCTTAAACCAACATCTCTGGTTGCAATAAAATTCCTGTTTTGTCTCTCCAAAAATAATAAATAATATTAATAATTTGGAATCAATTTTGAAGTCAAAACAAATCTTTTTATCCCAAAGAGATGGGATAAAAAAGGCACTCGGGGTGTTTATACAATATCTGCTTCTTATTCTTACAAGCTCATCACTTTGTTTGAGGTCACAGCCTTTAAGCAATATGTGCTTTCAACTGCTAAGAGTTAACTGAATACAAAAATCCACATTGAATTTTGTGGGTGAGCCACAGCATTTCAAGTTGAGCGAAACAATTATTTTAGAGGCAAAAGTCAGTGTAATATTATAGGTTTCAAGACAAATCACTGAACTGAACCCTAGTTCCAAGTTTCCCATTGAAGATTTCCTGCTTTTAGTAGTTATGTAACTTTAAGACTTAAATGTATGACTTCTGAACAAGCAAAAACTGAATTTCGACAGATCATATTAACCCCTCAAAATCCTCTAAAATAGCATCTTAAGGCAACAGAAATTATATTATAAGTCCCCCTATTAAAAACAACAAAAAAAAAAAAGTACAAATTCAGTTCCTAAAAAGGATGAATCTACAATAAAATGATTCTTATTTTAAAGGCCTATAGACAGTGGGGCAGATAAAGAGTCTGAGTGTATAGAGAGAAATGTTTGTTGTATCTTTAGGTTTGGGAGTGAATTATAACTCACCGCAGGAAGTCATTCATCGCAAAAGTAGAAACAAAGAAGTGTATGGCTGCTATATCTGACTGTGAAAGCAAGCTATAAAATGATTACAGGTCTGTACCAAGCTTTAAAAAAAAACTGTAGATGGAAAATGTGTATCTGGCATCTTCTTCAAATGATGTGAATTTGATTTGTGGTATTAAAACAGGCTGAACGGGTTTCATTTAACCTCATTGTCACAGCAGGAGACAGCAGGTGCTCCTTATCTGCTTTTATGTCAATCTACAGAGCCTGTTTGTCATCTGGGAGGCAGATTAACACACAGAAAAGGGAAGAAGCTGGATAGCTGTTTGTGAGCTACTGAATACTAGAGAACAGTTCAAGATGAAGTTGCTGATAAAGGTTAAGTTGATCCCAGAGCCACCATCTCTGATTGATTATGCTTTTTTTCTTGTTTCAACTTCTTCTTCCAGTCCTCTCGATCAGGAAAGTGCAAAATAAAATGCTTACTGTCCTCCAAAGTGTGTCCTTTGACAGCTGGATGCAGGTGGACTGCTGATGCACTGACTCTCCTCTCTGAGGTCATTTGTCTGTATGGGGTGTTTTTTTTTTCTTTCTTCACTAAATAAGGTTGACGAAACCAGGAAGAATTATCAGCCTGCTGATAACTGCTGGGGGTTATTTGGCTCTAAACACCAAAACTTACGTCACTCAGCCAGCCAGTCAGCCTGGTTCATGACTGCAGCGTGTACCTGGACTTTCCTCGCCTCGGTGTGTCTCTGAATCAGCCTGAGTGTGACATGGACACACGCTGACACACTCAAACACACAAATGTCAGACCATGCATAAAACCAGATGTCTGCTCTTCCTGCCTGTATGATGTGGAAGCAGTTGCTGCCCACCCAGGCGTATCCATGGCAACCGGCCTGCAGTTGGTTGATAGGGCGGGGACAGTCGCTGGTCTCTTTTAGCATCACCTCAGAGATAGTAATGCTGCAAGACATGGAAGTAAAAAAGAGAGCCGGTGAGAAAGAGGAATGGGAGGAGAAAGACAGGCCATGACCACATTACAAAAACACACATGTAGAACAGTGTGGACGCGTTCGATGTGCTTATAAATTAAAAAAAAAAAAATCAATGTTAAGTGTCTAAGTTTTTCAAGGCAGACATCAGATCTAGATGATGGAAAAATATCATAAGAATTGAATTATGATGCGCTAGTAAAGACCTAAGTGCACACTCAACGGACACTGCATTTGATAGTTTAAAAGAAAATGTGTAATCAAATACATAAGCGTGAACTAAAGTCCACCGCCATCTGTTCATTGTTTTAATCGAGTGTGATCACTAGAGGGAGCCAGTTACAAGCATCACCAGTTCCAATATGTCTCCATAACCTTTTTACATAATTCAAAGACCTTACAGGCAGCTGACACAATTAAACAAAAAATAATCAAATCCAACAATCCTGCAGTAAATGATGCCATTCATGAAGGCTTCACTGACACACGCTTTTTACTACTTTTTGTCCACTTTGCAGTTTTTGTCAAATTGGTTTGCTATCATGTTTTACTTTACGGCTTTATTCTGTACACTGATGAATTATGGACTACATGTTTCTCTTTTCATTCCTTCATTACTCCTTATCAACCTCCTACTAATCCTTCAAGCCAACAGTTGTTACGTCTCAGTGTTTTTAACACTGTGTAAACTCTTCAGATGACACTTACATGATGGATCACATGAGGATTACAGAGGCAGTATAGGGATTTTTTTATTAGCACTGTCAGCACTGACAGGTCAGCCTCACACTAAATGATCCACTTTGAGATTGATGACATCATTAGTTCTGTTTTGCGAGAAAGAATTTATGTGCAGGAGATGCGATAGATGATGCAGGAGCCATATGTATATGTGCTTTAGGCTACTCTTCGTTAAAACACGACCTGATTTAACAGTAAAGTAAGCAACCCACGGCTCCCTCTCACCTCTTCTAGCCAGACCTCATGCAGCTTAGAGGAAATAAGACCTATTTCCTGCCAGAAGTAAGGAAAAAAGAGAATGGTGCTGGGAGGAGCAGGGAAGAGGAGCTGTGGAGAGGTGACGGTGTGTACAGACAACTGCTGTGGTTATATGAATCATACTGCAGGCAAACATAAACGTTTTCAGTCATGGGAAACACTATGTAGCTTGTATGTTACTGATTCAAAAGTTCACATGTGCAGCTTTTTGGGTCCGAGCTGAAGAATAGTAAGACTGGAGTGGCAGCCTTGGAAAATGAGAGGGATGGCTAGTTGTGTACTTTACTTTCCAATAATGTGTTTATGGAGAGTTTTGTGACTTTGCTTGACTTCCAGATGACAGTTTTAAGCGTGTTTTTAAGCAGATTTTAAATTTAATTATTTGATAGTGTAGCATCTAGAAGCTTGACTAAACTCAGATACGACACGCTGCATAGACAAAGCCCATTTTAGCTTTAAGCACGTGATGGTGATCATTTGCAGATTTTTGCAAAACTCACAGTGACACAACTTTCAGTGCCTGTTACTGTTGCATTTTGATTAGAACACTTTTGTAACTTCCTGTTTCCTATTACTCTAACTGTTATTACACGTGATACGCAGGTTGGCAGGTTTTATTTGGCTCCCTGGAATATAAATTCAGTAACATAATTGCTCCATAAATGTGCCAGCTTTATGCAGTCTACAATAAATGAGGAAGTAAAATGTAGTTTATTCCCCACAGGATGATCTGCACAAATTAAAAGCACTCAACACCTAATACAATCTAAACAAAGTGATTTTGACATAAAATTACTGCTAGTGGTGAAAAAAATGTGAAACTAAAGTTATGACGTTTGGATAGTTTAAGGAAAAAAACCTTAATAAAAAGCTTTTTACCCTTCCACTGGCCCTATTATTTTCTTTTTTTTTGGTTCTGCATTTCCTTATCTTACACAATGATAAGGCTATTGTAGTCAAGATGAGTGCATGACATTGTCCCACCATCACTTTCAGAAATGTTTGTCAAGATTAGTCTACAGATATATTTCTAGTAGATACAAGTGGCCAGCTTGCGTTGAACATTGTTTTGCAGTCCTTGATATTCAGTTCAATGTTAGGTACAATTGTTTCTCTAACCATCAAGGCTATAGCTAAACATAGAACATTACTATGTTTATGATTAACAGACTACAATCAGTACTTCTTAACCATGCACATCCTCATAGCTGAACTGAGGCCAAGTGTATAAGATTCATGATTATTTTTATTGTTGCTGTTATTTTAACCTCCTAAATAAAATTTTTTTAATTTGTTATGGAATAATTGATGAAATAAGTATCATCTGTTCCAGATCAGCACCAGTCTCATGTGTTGCATTATAACAAACAGTAGACATTGATAAAAATCCCCAGAATGGACTGTAACAATGGCTGTCTTGTGTGCTCCTAAACTGGCAATATTCATTTGAAATGAGTCGTCTCATTACAGATTACAATGACTGACCCCAAAATGAACTGATTATTTTGACCCGGACAGTGATGAAAAAACTAAGATTAGGTACAATAAGACACTGGGTTCTGTGATGGACTGGCGACCTGTCCAGGATGTACCCCTGCCTTTCACCTGAAGAGAGCTGGAATAGGCTCCGGCAGATCCCTGTGACCCTGTATAGGATTAAATGGGTATAGATGATGGATGGATGGATGGATGGATGAAGACACTGGGTTTATGCTCACAGCTTCTGCTTTTTTTTTTTTAAATGCATTTTTCAGATATAATCAAAAAGCAGCATTGCACATAATACCATTCACCAGAAATAAACCAGCAATCTCTAGCTAATCATTAGCTAATGAATAAGTAATGATGAGCTAGTAATTAGCTGATAAATGGCTAATGATTAATTAATGGTCGGTTAAATATAAAATGATCATAGAATGAATCAGGGACTAATTGCTAATAAACCTTTACCTAATGATGAAAAGATAATCAATGGGCAGATTTAAATGAGTATTGGTTTTCTTATCAGTACCAATGCTTACATACGCGAACACAAATTAGTAATGCAGGACTATGTAGTGACCACTGTGTAAGGTGCATCATTGGCTGGGTGCTCAAAAATAGTAACTAATGTTTAGATAACTGGTAACAAAGTAATTAATGCATATTTCTTGATGTTTTCCAAATTTTATGTAGCTAATCTAGACCCGCTCATAACGAAAGAGGTCAACAAAAGTAATTCACAGTTATACATTAGCCTATCAATGCCTAATTTTTGAAGAATATTTCAGTTTCTTAAAGTTGGGTTGTGTGAAGGATTTCTGAGTAGTTTGAGTCTTAGCAGCAGCTGACATTGATCACAGCGCTCTAAAGCAGGAAACTTGCAGTTTCCTGTTAGCCAGTTAGCCATGGAGCCAAGCTAATGGCAGCCATGAAGGAGCTAATCATCACCATCTAACTCAAAAAACTCATTTTCTTTACAACAGAATATCAGTGTTGCAACACAGACTGTATTGCAGAAACCCTTCCTTGTCACTGTCAAATGCAAAAAGTGACAAATTATGAAAGTTATAAGGTTTAACTTGTTTTAGATGGTTAAAATCGGCTCCTCAATGGTTCTCATTCTGAGTAGCTGTTTTCCGAGCTTACCATCAGAACTCCTCCACAATTCTGCAAACTGAGAGTGTACATATTTACTATATAATGGCATTATTAAGGAAATACTTATATGAATCACTAGGTTTCTACTGGTCACGGACTCAACTATTTAAAGCAGCAAAAAGGAACTTTTGCTATTTTTTGGTTAAGGGGGTACCCTATAGGAGTGTAGGATACTTTTACACATAGTGCCATAAAGTGACATGCAACAGATGAACGGGATGGGAGTCCAAAGTTTATTGGTCAGTTTTTGCTGATATTTGGGTAGAGAGACTATGAGCTGGATAACACTTCCTTAAAGTTATAAAATTCTTTCAAATGAGATTGAAACTGATATTTTAACTTGGAAAAAAAAAAATCCTTAGCGTTGCTTTAATAATATTTAGTGAGAAGTTCATAATAGGGTAATAGCTAATAAGGGGGCTCCTGCATAACTAAGTGGATTTGTGGCCCTTACTGTAAAGTGTGACCAAATTCACAGCTGAATTGGGTCCACACAAGATACGATCTCCTGTGTTTCCATACTGTACTTCAGATGAAGCATCTTTTGAGCTAAACTAATGCTTGAATACTGTGGAAAGTCCTCCTGTTGATGGCTTTGTTATCTGTTTTACACAAACCAGCTCACACACCCTGACACACAAATTCCCCATGTCCCTGAGGAGCGTTTTCTAACGCAAGGAAACAAACCAGGGTCCTCCTCCCAGACTGCTTCCTTGTATTGTTGCTACATCCATCTCTTAAATATCTGTGAACACAATGTGTGCTTTTGTGTTTGTTTTAGGTAGAATTTTAGGAATGGTGAAGAAAAATACAAATAAAAATGTCAGAACTGGAAAAAGCTCCTATGAGCACAGACAGCATTATATGTAGATTATTGTATTAGAATTCTAAACTTCTAAAGGTTGGTGGGTAAGACCAGTTTGCTGGACTGATCCAGTGGAACTGGACCCTTCTTCAGAAAGACAACTTTCTCCATCATCCGTCCTCACGCTGACTGACTCTGTTTTGTTCTGTCTCTGTGTGGGTGTTTGCAGGTTGGAGTCTGAAATTGGTGCACTTGAGAGCGAGGAGTCTCAAATTTCAGCCAAAGAACAAATTCTTCGAGAACGTCTGAAAGAGACAGAACGCTCAATAGAAGACCTGCAGAAGGTATTACAAGAGCCCCGAAGAGCTTTTATTCAGTGACTTTGAAAAAAATATGCTGATGCAAAAATCCGCCAGACCTCATACTAGTTGGCAGCTTATCAGACTCACGGAGTCTTCTAATTTAACTTCACTATAATGTCTTTTTTTTTCTTTTTTTTTTTGGGGGGGGAGACATGTTTCTTTGTTCTGAGAGAAAAGTGGGACAGCTTTTACTTTCTTTCTGGCTTTATTGCATTTTCAAAGCTGCTTATTTTTAAGTGCACCACAAAATGAATCTAAGTATAGTATATAGAGCACAATTTCATCACTGAAAGGTAACAGCGACTAGTTTTATAACATTTAAAAAATTGTCGTTATGGCACTGTATGTCGTGTGAGCTGTAAACGAATGACTGCTTTTAAAAACAGCTTAGATGTATTATAATATGTGATACATCACTATACAATGGCTCAAATGGATCTTCTCCTGTTTCTCTTTCAGAGTCTGATGATCCAGGATGAAGGTATGACCAAAGACACACACGCAGTTTTACATTCAGTGCATTACATATCCCTTGATGTCAGACATGTGACACATTGAGCACAACGCAGAACCATTTTTTTTTTCATGGTATTTTCCTAACCCTAGCCTAATAGCTTTTATCTTTCATTCATATAAACGTTTCAAAAGAAAATTATATTTTCAGAGCTAGGCCACTTTTTGAGTAGCTGTAGTGACTTCAGTGAGTGGTACTGTGACATCACAGATTCAGAGTAGGATTGTCCAGGTTCACCATCTTTGTTTCTATCATGCTACATTAGATCTACTGTACCTCCAAAGTGAGTAGCACAAAGCTGTAACACCCATTTCAAAGGAGAGACACCACACAGAAGAGGGAGGGTAGTCAAATTAAGAACCTCGACCTCTTCAAGCGGCCGTGATGAGCAAATCTCTAAAGACATGGTTGAGAAGGAATCTTTCATTCTGTTTGACCAAATAATTTCTCACTAAACTGTGTCAGCTTTTTAAAAAAGGTCATAATATTTCTCATTTATATGAAGCCAAACCGCAAAGAAAGAGAGTGCAAAAACAAGTCTCACGGGACTCTCTAAGGCAAAACAAAGAAGAAAGAAATGGTTTGTGCACTGTTTTTATTCTCTGAATCTCGGACAAAACTTCCATAACTTATTCCACTGCCACTCATCTCCTTATTCAGACTTTGTGGGCCATTCATAAGCCATAATTTGCTCCCAGCTTCAGATTTTATTATACTGAGTGCGTCACAACCCTGATGCCAAAGGACACCCAGAAGGTTCTGGCTTTGAGGAAACAACACCGTTTCATGCCTTGGGCATTAGAACAACTTACATGTCCTAAATATAGCGTTTAGGATCAATAAGGTTTATAAACACATGAGAAAAATGCACAAACACATCCCTGAAACATCTGCATGTGTTCGTGCGCGCTTGTGTGTGTGTCTGTGTGCGGATAATAGTCTCGCTGAGGCAGGAGAGATGCAAGCCAGAGCGCGCTCCTGAACCCCCAAACACACACACACTTATGTGTATATATACCTGCACACAACCACACAGAACGCAGCCCAGTGAGACTATTGAAGCTCACACACACACAAGGCCATGACTCTGCAGCCTGCAGTGGCTGGCTTTATCCCCCCACTATTCACCAACAAACCCAGTAAGCCCTTAAAGCTTTGTCTCTACTGCCATACACATACACACACACACACAGACACACAAACCCACATATAAAGCGGTTTCAAATGCACAAACACACACACACACATACTTCTGCTGCATAAGCACTGAACCTCAGAGGTACGAGTGTTGCCGTGGACACAGAAACAGGGAGGAAAGTTGGATGATGTGTGTGTTTTTGTGCACATTTGTGTGGACAGGGGTGTGGTTACTTTCCCCCGTGGGGAGGCTGAGCAGCATGTGTGTATGTGTGTATTATTTTTTTTAATTTTGTTTTGTTGTTTTGTTTTTTGTATGAAGGTGGGGCTTCACATCACTGATGTGTGTGTGCGTGTGTGTGCATGTGTGCGTGCATATCTAGTGTGTACATTTTGTGCATCGGCGTGTGGCTGGAGTTGAAGTGTGTATGTGTGGTTCTCCCTCACGGCTCCATCCCACTGAGCATGTGTCATTTCCCCTCCTGTGCTCTGACTCTCTAGATGTGACCGGCCACATGTCCGCCCCACTTTCGGACTGCATGGAGCCCGATTCCAAACACCTCATCCCCGCCGCGCACCCTCGAGGCGGCCCACCTTTCTCCGGAGATCACGCCGTACCAAGACCTGGTAAGACTGAGGGAAGGAGGGGAGAGAAGGGAGAAAGAGAATAGAGCAAAAGTGGCCTGAGCTAAAGTGAAACTTAAAACGAGGTTTAACTAGGTTTGACATAGTTGATTATTCATGGATGATAGATAAGCAAAAATACACACATCAAATTCACATCATAATCTATGTGACCTTACTCGTCATAATCTATCTACTAATATGAAGTTTATTTAAGTAGTAAGAGAGGATGCCCCAATCAAAATGTTCTGTTCCTGAGGCAAACCTATTGATTATCTTCCAATACCTTTGCTTAAATTGATGTTCTACAGTGCATAACTGCAAACTATATATTCAAACCAATGCCGTATATATATATATATAATTGACTCTTTACAGTTGGAGATCTCCTCACATTTTGGATATCTTCTAGTCACACATAGACCTGTGGTCAATTCTCAAAACAGCCAGCTATTAGCCGCTGCGTCTGTGATGCTGTGCCTGCATAGAACTCCTAGCCCATGTTGACAGCTCCCATGTCATCGACTGCTTTTCTTGTTTTCTTGCAATTTCACAGAAACTAATGTGGGACCAACAGTTCATCCCACTTGTTTAGCATGTCCCCGATTGTCTGCCCCATTGTTTGAGATCCACAAAACTGATTTTGAGCAGTTGAGGAATCAATCCAGTGTGCTGTGATGACACTGGTCAAGCATAACAACTCAAACTTTCTGACATCAGCAAATGCATCAGATAAAATACCTCATAAGTTGCAGCAAACTTCTTTGTACAGATTGTACTGCTCAGCAAATTTTTTGCAGGGCCTAGAAATTTAGAGTTGAGAGAGGAGGGCACGCAATGAGTCAGATAGCTCAAAATAATAATGAAGGACCAGATTGTAAAAGAAATTAAACAAAAATCTGCAATGAGTTGCTCATCCAGAGTAATGAATCCAATTAGCCTCTTTGTAATCTTTTTTGCCTCATTACTATCGCTCTGAAACTTTTTTTTTTTTAATTTCCTCGAGTGTGTTTTTCTAAGATGGAAACTTAGCACAAGCTAGCTGAGTGAAGTTATTTAATTCAGCCAAGTGTTTAGACTTTAGGTATTTAATCAGAATCTCCTTTTTGACTTTAAATATTTTCCACATTGCACACATGTTGGCAATGTCCGCCACAACTTTTTAAGGGAACAATATTACCAAACAGCAGGCGTTAAACAACAGATAGATGAGATGTAATCAGAGGTCCTGATACCAGTCAATCAGAAACACACGGATTGGGATCTTGTTCCAATACTTGAGATCAAATCGGAACTCTGTTCAGAAATCTCATAACAATGGCATTGGAGACCGTACATGAATCAATACACGGAGACCATGGACAGGATGAATACTTGTACTTTTTGATTAGTTAAATAATTGAACCTACCCAAGTACTGTGGAGCATCACTTATAAGGGGGCAGCACTCGCACTCATCTGGCGCTTTGCAGATCTGTGCCTTTCCTTGCGCTCGCGGCTTCCTCCAGCTATTCTAGACAAAGTAGACAAGATCACCTCTCGCTTAGCCGTCAGTGCTGATCTTTTCCTTGTTGAAATGACAGGAACATAGTCTGGAATTCCTTGTGTGGTTCAGCATGTCAACATTTACCCCCGTTTTATTCTTCTTCCCATGTTGAATCAGTGCTCTCCATCTTCTCTGCACAGAGAGATCTTTTGGCCACTTTACCCACGTCACATCGAGATGAAAGCATAGATGTGTAGCCTCTATGCTTTGGATCGACGTTATTTCACACTCTGCAGCATCAGAGTTGTACACCATGGTTTTTTAGAAAAGTTTTGTAGAAAATGACGTCAAAAAAGTTAACTTTATCGTTTGTTTTGGCTTGTTTTCTTTCACGGTTGCGGCCATGTCGGCGAAAACCCACAAATGTAATGTTTTACTGCCACCTAGTGGATAAAAAAGCATCATTTCACAAGGGGAGCATCTATTGATTGATCAATATTAGCATCGACTTCTAAGCTCAGAGTTTGTATTGCATTTAACCCTGATGTGTATTTAAAATATAACTCCTAAATACCATACAGTAATAATCCCACATCTTATAATTGTGTAATGTTCTTTATTTTATATGTTTGCTCGATTCAATATTGTTGACTTTGCTGTGATTTTCATAAAGTAAGAGTTGGGCTTTGGAGCACAGTGCTAAAACCATTTGAATAGTGTGAGAACTGGACCAAAGACAGAGAAGAAGTCTGTAGCCAGCGAGGTTTTTGGATGAGCTCATCATCTGTTGTTTTACTAACTGCATATTCAACAGTTTGAACAAGAAGCACTTATTTTGGAGAACTTTTAATAGTAACTGTAAATATCACAATTTTTAGAAATCACTATTTTCATGCCCTCACGCTTCACCCCCCTCCACCTTGTCCTCCCATCACCCTGCCCCCCCACTTGCCTCTCCCCACCTATTGACTCTCCCCTCCCACCCCCACCCCCACCCTCCCCCTCCCCCACCCTCCTCCTAACAGCAATGTTCGCCATGGAGATCAATGTGCAGCACGACCCGCAGACTGGTGAGCAGCGCATCCTGTCAGCCAGCCGCGTGAGCCCCTTGGACGCAGCTTCCCGTGGGGTCAAAGTCTACGACGATGGCAGAAAGGTGGTCTATGAGGTCACTTCCTCCGGGGGCGTGTCTACCACCACTGTGGAGAACGGCTGGAGCTCTGAGCAGGTTGACCAGCTGGTCCAGCGAGCTGCCAGGCCTGAGGTACGAGGAGGAGATGGTGGGAGGCCTCAGGTGACAGTGTGCCCGACTGCACCACAGGCCTACGTCTCTCCAGCTGATGTTGATGATCTGTCCCCACCCTCCTGTGCCCCGCCATCCATACCTTCTAGCCCACCAGCCCAGGTCACCCTACAGAGGGAAACCCGCCTGGGCATGATGCCCCCTTCCTCTGCTCCCATCACAACCCAACCGGGCTCCTCAGTCCACCCAGAGAATGAGCTCGCCTCCCAACCCCAAGCCACCATGGAGCACCCCGTCACTATGGTGTTCCTCGGCTACCAGGACGTTGAGGACACGAGCGAAAGCAGGCGGCTGCTTGGCTTCGATGGCGCTGTGAAGGCCGAGGTCGTTCTCATCGATGAAGACGACGAGAAATCCCTGAGGGAGAAGACGGTCACTGACCTCTCCATCATCGACGGCACCGCGGCTGACCTTGTGTCGGGGCGGCCGGTCACATCTGAAGCCGTCAGCACGGAACTGTCGTCCGACGGCCGTGAGCCTGACAGTGCGTCCTCACCCCCTGCAAATCCAGAAGCCAACACAGCCCCCCCGCCTGGCCTCACCCCCGCCACAGGTACAGACAAGAGGAAACGCTGCCAGTGCTGCATCCTCATGTGACTGACTTTTTTCCCTCTTCCACACTTTTATTATTACCCTGCTCTCCTCTGTCTTTGGATGATTACTAACAGAAGCCCCGCCTTCCTCCTCCTCTTCTGGACTCTGATCAGCTGGCACACACGCATGCACATGCGCACATTCTTGTATGACTTTTGACTTTTTTGCTCAGACACATTATCACAGCTGCCCTCTCATTACTTTCTCTGTCAAAATGGAGGCTCTGCATTCCCATCTCCTCACACAACAATCTGTTTCAGAACTTGCAGGAAATAAGATGCTGTCATACTGCTGTAGTTGCAGTGAAATCAGACACTAAACATCTTCAACCTTGTCAAAACTTCCCATATATAAGACTTCATGTACACTCAGACTCACTGCTGTGCTCTTTAATCATATCTCACATCTGGCTCTGTCCACCAACCTCACCATCTCCTGATGAGTCAGTTTACAAAACAGCCATCTTTCTTTTTTTTTTTAAATTCAGTCCCTTCTTTCTTTGCAACCAACTTCCAGTTGTTACACTCAACCAATCGCACACCCAATGTATGAACTCAACCAACCCACCCCTTTCCTTGTACAGACTCTCCTTGATGAGGGTGGAGGGGTGGGCACTTGTTGCCTTGGTTTCTTTATGTGCCTGTTGATTCTACCACACTAATAGCCCTAACAAAATCTAGAGACAAGTAGATGTTTCTATTAGACTTTTATTTCAGTTTGCTGTTGTAATCTGAACATTTTTCCTTTTGTTTTTGAAACTCAAAAGGCCATTGAGTTGTTGGGATGCCTGTTTCCATGGGAAACGGAGTTTTTGACACTTGTGTTAGCATTCTCTCTTTCTCCCATGCCTCTCTCTGCTCTTTCCTCCATTAACTCCAGCTATTCCACTGCTGAGGTAATTTCCTCTTATTCTAGTATTTCCTAACTCAGCAGCCAATAAGAAGCCGTGGTTCGCCACTTGGCAGCCAGTAGGATTTATCCAGCCAACTTTTCCAGTGTGTTTACTATAGTGCACAGGATGCAAATGGCAGCTTAATACTCTGCCAGCAAGGGAACACATATCTACAGCGTTGAAAGCAAAACAACCGGGGCACAAGATGTGAATAATGACTCTTAACAATCACTTCTGTATTACTAAATTGCCACTATGACAGTTGTGGTCATATGAGCTTTTAGAAAAAGATTACATGCAATTCATTATCAACTCTTTGTCCATTAAATTCACTTCATTGCAGCAGATCTCCACCAGAGATCCATTACATGTTTTCAAACACAAAGAGACTGATAACACTGCCAGCTCTTGCTGCTATCATATTCCCGGCCCTAGTTTACAAGGGTGCTATGAAATAATCAAGGCCTGGGTGTCATAACATCATACGCTGTATATA
The DNA here is from genome assembly GCA_018398805.1 of Hirundichthys speculiger. NCBI lineage: Eukaryota > Metazoa > Chordata > Actinopteri > Beloniformes > Exocoetidae > Hirundichthys > Hirundichthys speculiger. The sequence goes on along the minus strand of JAGFBZ010000842.1, from coordinate 986,446 downwards.
TTACACTGCCATTGGCTGGTTTTCAGAAAATCTCTCAAAAGCAGTCATCATTCTGTGGAATGAAAGTGAATAGATCTGGAAGACTGTCCTTCATTTCAAGTGTCTTTTCTGTGTTAGATGGAATACAGAGGATGCTGAGGCTCAGTGCAGAGTTAGTGACAACACTTAGCCATTATAGAGACATACCTGTTGTTAGAGCTGGATCAATAAACGTTTGACTGAAAAACATTTATTAAAAAAAAGGGAGGCTCCTCAGGTGAGAATTATGTGATTTAGGGGTGTTTACCAAGTGTCTCTAATGTCCTCAGTTCACATCCAGCCTGGCTCTTAATATAAATTATTCACATGGAAAATGACTTCAAGTAAGAGTACATGAAACCAGAGAAATAAACTTTTACATATTTACTTAGGCTGGACATAATGTACTATTTGAAGACTGGCCATAAGAGCCTCCGTAACCTGTTTATTTTTCTCAAATGCACCATTTTTCTGATTTACTGAGTCACATTTTCAATTAAAGCCCACAGCCTCATTTGCTACTCTGCGCTGACTGTAGTGATATAAGAAGAGTAAGGGACAGAAGCAACATTCACTGGCAACAAATTGTGTAATTGAGGGATCTCTCTGTAAATCAATCATTTCCTGAAGTGACTCTGTGCATAGCTATCTGTCAGTGCAGAACTGCATGTCACCCTTCAAATATACATACTTTAGTGTGACTGGTCAGGGCTGCTGTCAGTCAGTGCAGCAGACTCTGCTGTACGATTGGTCACCGAGCAGGAACACTAGGATATAGTTTGCTATGTCCTCTGTAGATAAAGAATGTAAATATGCTCTATATTCTATTTAGTCAGAATTTCTTATTTTATGCACACACACATAGTTAATTATGAAGATCTTCTGCAATGCCATTTAGTGACTTGATAAGTGCACAAATGAATGAGAGCTTTTCATATTTTCATTTTTCTCACTCCACTGCTTTGCTGTTATATCACACTTAACCCCACATAACTTTTCTTCCTCTTCTCACGTTTTTGGGGGACTACAGTCGGTCAGTCCTCGAACTGCCGGATACAAGTACTTTCTTCTATTTGCAGCAAACATACTGCAAGGCCATGTAGGATAGCGACAGGCAACAAACCTTGTCAAGTTTAGTGAGTCAGATTGGACAAAACATATTCATTGCACAGCTGTTTGGGTTTGAAGACTATGCAGAAGCGTGTACTCTTGAAAGTCTAGCTGTAGTTCCTCCTATATGCAATGATTGCACAAAGAGCAACAGAAGAAATCTTCCTGTATCTACCTTCAAAAAAAAGAAAAATGACTAGGAATGGAAGCTGAGCAATTGAGTTTGGTTGTTTGGGTTTGTCTGTGTTTTCTGTAATGCAAAGACATGAACAGCGGATATGTTGAGTTTACCAGCCCCACTGCCAAGCCTGCAGTACTCTTCTGACTCTGTAGGGGTCTCTGCTTTCCTGTCTGCCTGCCCTCATGGTTGTATGGACTGTTAAAACAAAAAAAAAAAAAGGAGCCATTTTCTATTGTTCACACCTCTCTTGACACTCTCTCTGTACTTCACCCTCACTCTGTTACATCCTTTCTTCCTCTCTCTTTCTCTCTGCTTGGACATCTGTAACCTCTCTCTACCTTTGGTCAATAAAACTGAGTTTCTCCAGTGCCCCCCTGCTGTCTCCTGCTTGTTGTTCTTTCCATCTGTCTCTAACATTCAGTTTTTTCATTGGCTGCTGACAAAAAAGATCACAAGCTGTCCTTACTGAACCCAGCTGGAGTAATACCCAACGCCACTAACAAAGCACGCACATTGTTATTTGAGCAGTCACCCAAGACACACAAGACTTCTTTGGCCTAAATTTTCACATTATTGTTGTTATTTTTTTTTTTTTTTTTAGATAGGCATCTGTTTCTTTCTTTCTTTCTTTACATTTCTAGTCATAAGATAACATACTGCAAGATCTCAAAAAGGAGAAGTAGAATGGAATCCAGAAAATAATTTCATTTATATGATGCTTCTTTATCATCAACTATGTTAAAGTTCAAATATTTCAAGGTGTGGCTGCACTGCTAAACAGTGTGAAGGCTTAAACGTAGATGAAGACAGGTTCATCTTTCTTCCTGCCTGAAACAAATGAAGAGAAAGATATACTTTTAGGTGCCTGCATAAGGATGTGGATGTGTTGCTTCTTTAAATGGACTTTTAGTGACATGTGACTCACCACTGCACATGAAAAACAGCTCTAATATTAATGCAACATTCCCACGGGGACTCATGTGCGTGGTACCAAATGAGTTCATACACTGCAGAAAATATTGAACTGCTGGTACCAGTGGCGGAGTAAATATTCATATTGTCTCTTTCATAAAAAGCACAAATAATACTCTCTAAAATGCTGCTGTATTCCCAGATCAAAATTAGGTAAAATTACTTTCTATATGAATATTTCGTCTGCATTAATGTGCACAAATTGTTTTAAGTTGTAATGCATTGTCACTGGTTTGAGTGGAGATCATTTTTAAACCATTTTAACTACTGCTGTCTAGGACAATTTTAGAAATAATGATGATAAAAAAAAAACAGTTATGTTTTTTAGTATCCCTCAAAAATTATAAGAAGAAGAGGAAAAAATGTATTTATTTATAAATAAATTCACTCAAGCATTTGTAAGAAAGCATCATATTAAGAGAAAGAACGCATAAGTTGTAGTTATTGGGACTGAACATTTAAGAGGAAGTTGGGAGGGGTGAGAGCTAACATGCAGCTAGGAAAGGAAGGAAGGTGTGAAGGAAAGGTGCCAAGAAAAAAAATAAGGAAAATTGTAAAGAGGATGAATTCAGTGGAATCAGTCTGATAAGGTTTAGTCTTGCAGGAGCGATGAGGTAACCTGACCCGATATCAGTCGTCTATAAGGTACCGTTGAAGAAGTCATGAGGACACACACAGACTGTCACTGTGCACCTACTCATCTCACTGTATTGTCAATTAAGAAAGAGGCAAGCAAAATAATAGCAATAATAATAAATGATGCAATAAGGCAATATACTCAATATATAATTAAAAACTGGACACATTTATATAAAATAATTTCTAAAGCATTGCAGAGACATTTGGGTGACCACAAATCATGCATATACAACAATCTCCTCTATTTTTTCTCCTTTTCTTTTATTCAATAATATATATAATGTATACTATGTTAAAATCTAATTAAAGTCAGATCAGTTCTCTGTTCTGCATAACTGGTGCAGAATATAGACAAAAAAAGAGACAGACTTGTGGGGATACCTCGACCAGACAGCAGTTGCACTGCCTTTTGTCTTTGACAGTGCCAGTCTGTCTTGGACCAAGCATTGTTTTTTTAGAAAAACACATATCATCCGTAGCAACAAAACAAACATGGGCCACACTTTCCCGGAGGATATAATACAAGGTGATAAAAGCCAGCATTAATCACACTGTGACAACCAGCATCTGGAAACAACATAAACACACTTTCTTGCTCTCGCTTTCTGTCAGAGCACAGGATGGGCGTTCATACCGTGATAATCAACAATAACTGAGTTATCTTCAGCCTGGTGCCTGATACAGAAGTCATGACTGCAGATAATTACTGGACACTTTTCCGCAGTCACTCACAGGACAGATAATACATGTTCCAGGACTCATCTGCACCGATTCTATAGCTGTGCAATCACAAAAGATAGGATAATGACTGAACGAGGAGTTCAAGACTGGATGTGACATGAGACAAAATTACAGATGGAACCAAAAGGACACGAAGAAAGCATAGCAGACACGGTGTAAAAATTAAACTGCATGACTGTATGTGTGCTCGTATTGAATGAGGTCATTTTAATGCAGCACTACTACTCCTGTTGATGCTATATCTGTACCTGCAACTAACGCCGCCCTACTAACACACCTGTGAGTCCTCCATTTCAATTTCTATATACTAACAGAAATAAGGAAAAAATTTGAGGGTGTTTTCAGAAAATGGATTTGCGCAATCTGAGGAAATATGATATTAGTAATTACAGGGATTTCTTTTAAGTACTTTTGGAAAACTAATATGAATGAGGAGCAGATTTTTACCATCCATAACAACTTGTTTGAACGAATGCTGTATTAGATGTTTTTGCACCGTGTGATCATGATGAGACATGATCACATAACGCACCATGTCGATCCGCATAATTCAATGCAATTTTAATTCAATTCAATTTTATTTGTATAGCGTTCTGTTACAATGTCAATTGTCTCAAGGCGCTTTACAGGAGATTCAGAGCATGACCCCCGAGCAAATAGCATTAACTAATATTATGATATTAAATCCAAATCAAGGATAATGGCAAGTAAAAAACTTCCACAGCAGGAGAAAAAAAAAACATTAAGCCAAACAGTGGCAAAAAAAACTCAACTTTAAGAGGAAGAAACCTTGAGCAGGACCTGGCTCATATGAAGAGAGCTTCCTGCTGAAGGCCAGCCGGGTAAAGAAAGAAAAAAAGAGGGGAGACAGGACAGAGAGAGGAGAGCATGCAAATGACTGAATGAAATGACTACATAACTGTCTGATGCAAAAGTGACATGGTGCAAAAACATCTAACAATTGGTTGCAATTGGTTTTGCAGCAAAAAAAAAATCTCTGATTAGAGTCCTGTGACATTGACATTGATGTATTGCTTCACACAATCCCACTTAAGAAGAAGAAGAAACAAACTTTAAAAGCACTCAGATGTTAGATTTTTGTACAGCTTGGGATCAATATTACTGAAATGACTGTGTATGCAGCATGTGAATGCTACTCACATCAAATCTGTAGAATGAAGTGGAATTTTTTTATTCTGTGAATGTGATGATGTTTAAAAGGTGCCATAGTGGAAAGCACAACACAAATGTTAAAATACTTCATTCAAATGCTGTATTTTCAATAATGTTTTTTTTCTGTGGTTCTAGCAGTGGCAGTAGTAGCATACTGCAGAGGAGGGAGAAGTCATGGCTGCAGTTACAGCAATGGCTGAAAAAGCAGTTGCAGCTATAGGAGCTCCTTTATAGTTGTATCAGTTTGGATATTTTCCTCCCTTACAGCAGTGTTGCAATGGATGTGGGTGTCAGGAGGCTGTGGATGATAAGATCTGGAATTAGATGAATTCGTCAAGGTGGAAGCAGGACCCTGAGATTAATCACAGCCGCAGAGTGCACTGAAGACAGAATTGTTAAGAGTCTTCTGTACATGCCTGATTACACTTAATGGTGCATAATCATATCAGCAGGTCATTTATATCACTGACACAGGCAGTCACAGAAGCATTGACAGCCAGAACAACTTTTCCTGGTTGTGGTTACTTCGAGGATCACAAATGAGATTGTCTAAGCTTTTTAAAGTAGGATGACGTCCACGATTTTTCAAGGTGTTATGCAAGAGGGGTATTAGGTATGAACCATAGCTTTTTTATTATGCCTCTCCATTGTCAGATCCACGTTTGCATCATTAGTGTTTCACAGTATTACATTTTTCCTTATGCGTTCCACTGCTGAGGAGGATCCTACTGGTGCTCATGCTGGTTTACTGTTAAGGTTTACTGGAACATGACCATAGTTAGTTAATGCCATACATCACACCTTTGCTTGCTGTGATGAGTAAAAATGTCTCCTGTGACAAAAGGTCTACGACAAGATCGGCATCAAATGTGTGAAAAAAAGTCTCTCACAAGTCCAAATGCATGTTAGTGGAGAAAAATATGTCAATGCCAATAATAACTGAATTCGTTTTGTTTGATCTCAGGCTACAGTCAAGCATTGGATGTTGCCATGACAACAGCAAATGGCTGTCAAGCTCCTATTCCAAGCACGCATCCCCACACTGCCATGGTGAGTATCGATATGTATTGTTAGTTACCTATGAATTCAAATGTTTCGTGGCACATTTGGGGACAGGTAAATGGTCCTTTGCATGTGGTCTCACTTTAAAGACTTCACATAAAGTTTGGTTTTACGTGTAAAGAATAATTAACAATCACCAGTCAAACACCAGTCAAAAAAAGTTCTGTAAGAACTTTTTTTTTTCAGATGGCTTCCAAGCAACAATTCTCATTATCTATTTCATGGGATTTTATCCACTGAAAATGTGTACTTTCTGTGTGTCACACTGGTCTTTTTGTTTTTCTTTTCATTATTTTGAAAAAGGTCCTGTCCAATTTTCTTTTGCCTCAATGGGAAACAAGAGCTCAGACAGCATGTGAGGGAGTGTGAGTTATGAGAAGAACAAGACATCCACAGTACAAGATGTTGGAACTGCATGTTCTTCTCAGCCAGAAAAATGTTTTACAACCACGTTCTTCTACTCTACTTTTACTGCTTAGCACATGTGAGCTTGCTGCAAAAGTGTTTACTTCAATTGGCATAATCCATTTGGTGTTCAGGCCTGTGCTTGATCAAGTCTATATGCTTTTATATGAACAGACACTTGCTATACTCAAGACAGTTGCTCATCTTCCCTGAAGTGGACGTTCCAAAAATGTCACCCCAAGGTCAGACAGTGTAATTCACCAAGAGATTTCAAAAAACACCAATGCTACATCTCACATGCTACAGGCCTCAGTTAAAATGTTAAATAATAAAGTTCTTGACAGTACAGCTGGAAAAGTCTTCACAAGTATGGCAGTATTGTTTGGAAGGATTGCCAGGAGAAAGCCTCTTTGTCTAATAAGTTTACAAAGTTTCCATATAAACAGGAGGCTTCTGTAATGATGTCTTTTTGATGGAACAAACTAAAAAGTGGATGTTTGGTGCTAGCGCAGAGCGCCATGATTGGTGCAAACCAGACACAGTGTATTAGCGCCAAACGCCTCATCCCAACTGTCAGGTACAGGGATAAAAGGTGTGACAGTTTGGTCTTTTCCTGCAATTGTAAGACAGCATCCGATATGACTTAATCCACATGGGTCTGGTGAGATGGCTTGAAAGCCTTTGCTTTTTCTTGCGCTGGTGATACTATGGTGTGTATGAATGTGCCATATTTGCACGTGAAACAATAGGTACATCCAGTTTTTCAGGTTGAATTCAACAAAAGTAAGATTAATTGTAGTTCCTTGAATGGGAGGCTGGCTTCAAAAGCAAGTTGATCTTCATTGTGTCGTGTTTGTAGTGGAGGAGGAAGGACCCAAAAGCAGGAAAAGGGTTTATTATCAAAAACACAAAAATACCAAAATACACAAAAACAGAATTTAACTTAATCCCAGGGAGACAACGAGAGGGAAAACAGGCAGGACTGCAACATGTAGCACAACTAACAAACCCACAGAGGACAGGGGAAAATGACAGGAACTTAAATACACAGAGGAACAAACGAGAGGCAGGTGCAGGGAATCAAGGTAACAAGAGGGAGGAAGCAAAGCAGAAACACAATGAAGACAAGACAGACCCTTCAAAGTAAAACAGGGACCACTAAAGACAGGGAAAGACGCCAACTTGACAGAGACACACACAGGTGCTGCCATGGCCGACCAAGCCATGACACATTGATTTCTATGTTAAAATGTCCAACTTTGCAGGAGAAATAAACATATTTACAGCACAAAAAAAAAAAGGTTTCGGTCTTCATAGCTAGATTTCATATTTGTGACAATTGTATGGGGGGAGGGGGGAGGGGGGAGGGGGTGAATTTTTATGTACAAATCAGGTAGAATTATATAACACCACAAATGTATGCATAATTAAGAGAACAGTCTTTTGATTGATGGCTGGCATAGCCAATATGCTAGCTGTCATCATTTTAGCTGTCTTGACTTGATCTCTGAACTGTGAACAAAGACCTAACAGAACATGATCATTTTTATTTTAAAGATAAATAACTTGTACTATTAACTGTACTAAGAGAGCATTGTGACTGGTTTTGGGTTGGCTCGACTCTACACCCCAAAACTGGCTGCTATGAAACTGAGTAGTGAAAACATGATTGACAAGGGAGCTTTTGCACTCTTGATCCCTTTTTATCCCTAAGCATGTAAAAAACATTTCATTAAGATCACGCAAAATTGTAAACTTTTGATGAAGGGTCTTATGTCTCCTTTAATTAGATTTGTGGTGGTGGTATCAGCCAAGCCATCCATCCGTTATCTATGCCCAGTCACAGGGATCTGCTGGAGCCAATCCCAGCTCTCTTCAGGTGAAAGGCAGGGGTCCACCCTGGACAGGTCGCCAGTCCATCACAGGGCCACATGTAGACGAGCAACCACGCACACTCACAATCACTCCTACGGGCAATTTAGAACCACCAGTTATCCTAACATGCATGTCTTTGGACTGTGGGAGGAAGTGGAGTACCTGGCTCCACACAGAAAGGCCCCTGCTGAGGTTTGAACCAGAAACTTTCTTGCTGTGAGGTAACAGTGTATCTTCTGTTTGCCGGCTTTTGGTATAGCTACAGAGGCCAGATTGCGCTCTCCTAGCTATGTTCAGTCTTTATGTGAACTTTTCTTAGACTTTAGCTAAGATCTAGCAGGCTAAGAGAGGAATAAAAACGCAGTGAAAAGAAGTTCCCTCATTACCTCCTTGAGTAAATAGTTTAGTATACGTACACTCACCGGCCACTTTATTAGGTACACCTGTTCAGCTGCTTGTTAACACGAATAGCTGATCAACCAATCACATGGTAGGAAACTCAGTGTATCTTGGCGAGTGGATGTGGTGACTTGCTGAACTTCAAAGCGAGCACCAGGATGGGAACGAAATGGGATTTAAGTGACTTTGAACGTGATATGGTTGTTGGTGTCCAAGGCTGGATCTGAGTATTTCAGAAACTGCTGATCTGGGATTTTCACGCACAATCATCTCTAGGGTTTCCAGAGAACGTCTGAAAAAGAGAAAATATCCAGTGAGCGGCAGCTGTGTGGACAAAAATGCCTTGTTGATGTCAGAGGTCAGAAGAGAATGGGCAGACTGGTTGGAGGTGATAGAAAGGCAACAGTAACCTAAAAAACCACTCATTACAACAAATGTATGCAGAATACCATCTATGAACACACAACACGTGGAACCTTGGAGCAGATGGGCTTCAGCAGCAGAAGATCACATCAGGTCCCACTCCTGTCAGCTAAAAACAGGAAACTGAGGCGACCATTCGCACAGGCTCACCAAAATTAGACAATAACGTTGCCTGATCTGATAAAAGTCTAGATTTCAGCTGTTTCCATTCAGATGGTAGGGTCAGAATTTGGCCGTAAATAACATGAAAACTTCAATTTTCAATCAATTGCGCTTGGCACACTTTGAGTCCCTTTGCGTTGTTGCTGACCATGTTTGGGAGAGGGAATAAAAATGTCTCTCTAAACCAGGGGCGACTCTAGAGTCAGAGCTTTAGGGGTGCTGCGCACCCAATGAGCCCCACCACAAGAGGACGATACCATTAGGCGGGGTCGTTTTCATTTTCATTCTTAAAATATAAATTTAAAACACAAACTATGGATTAAGTTTTGGACATTATCTAAGCCTGTCAAATGCGAACTAAAATTTTAGAATAACAACATTTGTTACTCCAGGTTTTTGGGGTGAAGCACCCCTAAAAAAGGGCTAGCCTCGCCCATGCTCTAAACCAGTGATTCCCAAAGTGTGGGCCGCGGCCCCCTGGCGGGCCGTCGCGGTACTGCAGGTGGACCGTGAGAGGTCATTCAAATTAAACAAATATGTTTTAAATCCTCGATCTTTTTAAAATATGTTTTTAATTACTGTAAAATATTAACAACATGATTTAAAAACATTAAGAAGTAACAAAACAAACCAGTTAAGTGTTATATACTACCATCATCTTAACTTAATATGACAAGTGTCACCTTATTTGTTGACCCCTTACATTAATGTCAGAACATAGCTTCTAGTCCTGAATGTTGATCACAGTTAAGATTAAAGGTTTCGGTGGGCCGCGGAGATTTTTCAGATTTCAAATTGGGCCTTGGTGTTCTAAAGTTTGGGAACGGCTGCCAGTGTTGCCAGATTGGGCGGTTTTCCGCCCAATTGGGCTACTTTTGATTACAGCTGGCGGGGGAAAAATGCATTGTGCGGGTATACACAATTTGGCCTGCTTTTACCAACATCTGGCGGTTTTTTTAATATTGTGAAAACAGCACAACAAACTTTTATTGTATGGTTTCTATTGTATTTATGGTTTAAAAACAGTACAAATACAAAATTTAGTATATTGTGACGTCTCCACAACAAACCTTAGTACGCCGATGCAGAAGTCTGAGGCAGAAGCCCGCGCTCTCTCTCAACTCAAAGTGGTCGGCTATTCTGTTAGAAAAATAAGTAGGCTATCATGCCGAAGTGGGGAAACTATAAGAAATGGTATTTACGTGGTTGATGTTACTGCTGCTGTGTTAACTTGGCCCTGGCACTGGGATAAACGATGTGCATTTTTGCACATTTTCTGTGACATGCACTATAATAAAATACAACTTTTTATTTAGGCTTAATTGTTTAATACTGTAAATGCATTTAAATCTGTTTTCGTATGAAAACACTTATTGGGCGGGTTTTTCCTGAAGTGGGCGGGTTTTGGAACACGATTGGGCGGAAATTGCTCAACCAAATCTGGCAACACTGAAGGCTGCTCTAAACATTCTGGACACCTCGAGTCACTGTTGCAGGTCTCCAGTAGCAATATTTCACCATGACGTTATTATAGTATAATATTAACACTGATGATACACATCGGAAAAATAGCGAATTAACACAGTCCTTAAAGGAGGAGCAGCAAGTTTGTCCGACCTAGCAACAGTAACTAGGAAGGGGGCGGTGCTTACCGAAAGGTCAATTAAGGCAGTTCTGAAGGCAAAGCTAGGTTCCAACCTGGTACTACCAAGGTGTACCTAATAAAGTGGAGTTCTGGAATATTCCAAGTTTGTTTGCGACTACATAAGCACACTAATGAGAGAGGATAGAAAAGGAGATGTGGGGGCAGATGTGGGGTACGGAGGGGGCATGGGTGGCCTGATTGTTTAGGCGGCTGAATAAATGACAGAATGAAAGGCAGCACGGCGGTAACCTGAGCCGCGCGAGGCGACCTCATTGTGCCTGGCTGGAGCTCGCGCTGGCGGCTCGCTCTCTGATTGTCTCTGGAACGGGACAGAAAGAACTCCCGGAACCTCGCGAACCCTGCATTATTCAGCGCGCGTGCCTAGAAAAAAAAAAACTATAGCGATAGAGAGAGAGAGAGAGAGGGGGAGAGCGAGGACAAGAGAGGAGGAAAAAGAGAAGAAGGGACAGGAGGAGGAGGGAACCGCCGGTGGAAAAGGCTGTGAAAGGAGAAATGTCGGCTGCCTCGACCGTAACTGCCGCTGCTACTTCTCTGCTTCATTTGTTTCACGCAACGAGCTGCGGGCTTTTTTGTCCAACGGTTGCGGTTTTAACGAGGTGAACGTTAAAGAAGCAGAGGTCAGCAGGTCGGTTACGCATTTAGCTTTCCCTCCGTTTAAACTAATCCCAGTTATTATCCGTTAATTAGCCGGCTACAAGGATATCCGACAAGCAGCTCTCCGCTAAAGATCTTTCTGCCCACAGGTAAAACTGAAATAAGTTGAATTAAAGCAATACTAGCTGTGAAAGCATAGAATAAATGTATTTATTTAAGATGAGTTTTGTGTTGGAAAAAGCACTCACAGAAAGGGATGTGCTATGAAACAGTAGAAGAAAGGGGTTTTTGGTCTATTTTCATACCACAGTTATCTTCGTGCTTTATGGTTAATCGAAACAGGTCCTCTAATCGCCCTGATTGGCTTTAAAGTGGAGATGACAGCATACTGCATTCTGGTCTCCTGACAGGGAACCAAAGGAGGTCAGTGGACCAGTCTGCTTGCTGCAGTAGTCTCATGTCTCCTCCTCTGCCTCTGCATCACTTTAACCTACATATCAGAATGACCTTAACCTGCTTTTCATCCCCCACACACTGATTGATCTGGTAGAGGGACAGAGACAGGTTTGCTGATGTTGCTTCTTGTACTGTTTCTCTGTTGTCTTTCCTCATCCTTACCTTTAACTCCATATATTTTGAAATAAGGAAAGGCAGAGACTGTGTTTGTGTGTCCCATAGCTGCAGGGGGATAACCAGTGAGAGACGGAGCACATGTTTACTGACAGACCTCAGTTGTTTGGAACCGGTTTATTTATTTCTTTATTTTTTTTGTGGGAAATTTCTTTAATTCATTCATTTGCCTGTAGCTGTTGCCAAGCAACTTGGAGTTGGTTTAACAGTGTTCATGATCAATGAGAGATGGACATTCATCCTGCTGAATTTTATTGGCTGGTGATGAGCTTTTGGATCAAATCCTCTGTGTCCTTGACCACAAAAGAAATGCAAAATGCTCTTTAGTATAATTGATTACAGCATATGATCACCGTTATTTACTGTTTTTGCTTACATTTTTGCTGTTGCAACTTCAAGTATGACCCAGTTTTTTTTTTATGGTCTTCAGTCATGCTGATTGATTTTTTTTTTTCTTCATGGTGAAGTTACTGATATTTTGCAGTCAATGCAACTGGGACGGTGGAGGCTTTGAAATATTTTCTCTTCATATTCTTGCATCGTTCCGTTAAGAGACGTGTTCACTTCTAGGTACCGTCATATTTGACAGCTTTGTTTTGGTTGTAGAGCCTAACAAACTCAGCCACCTGGCGAGAGACAGCAAGGAGGCAAAAATGTCAAACAAACCATTCCAGAATGACTTTTGCAGTTTTATTCGATAATGTTTAATAAGCAGAACTCATTACAGAGTGAGTGATCTGTCAGTCAGTTTTCAAGTAGGTTTTTGGAGCGTCGCTGAGATGCATTAGATGTATATCCTCATGAAACAAAGACCCGTCAGATGATTTTGAAATTTTTGATTAGATTCTGCTCACATTTGTTCTCATTTGTTAATTTTCAAAACTGTTGAGCTAACAATGTTGTGGTTTGAGGTTTAAGTCAGTTATATTGTCCCCACTCCATTTAGAAAAGCTCATCATCCGTGCTAAATGTTTTGTTTGGTCATCATTTGAAATTGGCAGCTGATTCTGGAAATAACGAAGCCAAGCAGCAAACTGCAGATTCAGACCGACTGTTTGCCAAATCCCCTGTTCAACCCAGGAACAGCAGAATCGCAGCCAGCTCTCCATTTCAACTGGACACTCAATGACAGGAGGAGCCTGCCACATACTGAGTTTCCCATTGAGATAGTCACTGTCTGATAGTGTAACACTCAGGTTTTTGTGTATTTGTGTGGTGTGTGTGTTTGAGGGAAGCACATTTTCCGTCTCCACCTCTCTCAGCACCGTGGAACATGTGAGGTCATTGACAGGAAAAACAAAGTTATCACTGATGTCCGCTTCCTTCAGACTGCTCCCTCTTCCCAGAATGTAGACGCACTTTCACTCACAATCACAGGTTACATAACAACTGTAGGCTCGAAGATGCTAAAGATCACTGAGCAAAGAGTACATAGGAGGTAGGAATAAGGTAGTGCAGGAAAAAAAGTGGAGTGAGAGAGGCTGACCCAGAGACAAGAGATAATAGGTACAGGGGGAGACGAAGGGCTGTGCAGGTGCTTGTGACAGGGATAGTTGGTGCAGTGCAAGGAAAACATGAGGGAGAGAGGTGGAGGACGCTGGGAGGAAGCCTGTTTTGCCTCACACGACAAAGCCTTGTTGACGTTAACCTGGCCAATAGGGCTGATGTGTTGATGGATCTCCACTGACTGTCCAGTAGGAAGATATATATATATATATATATATATATATATATATATATGTATATATATTATATTTATATACATAGCCACCTCTTTGTTAACAAGCTTTAATATGTGTACTATCAGCTGACAATGAGTCAATAACATGAATAAGAAAGACAGCATGTGGCTTGGGTGTTTGTCATGAAAAATGAGTCATGTGAATGTCCCTCAGGCCAGTTCTTAGACTGAGCCTTGAAAAAAAAAAAAGATTAAATTTCCCAGCATTTAGACAAAGCCCTTTCATGTTTGTGCATGCTTGAAATGGATGAAAAGTGAAGTAGTTCTTTGGACTGTGAGTTGCTGTGAATGTGTCTATTTTTGTTTGGCCTGTGGGGGTGGATGACAACTAAAAGTGATGAAGGGACGCAGTGGTGTCTGTGCTTTTCTGGTTTCTTTATCATAACTTTGATAAGACATCAAAAAGAAGTCCCTTTAAGAAGGCAAGTTTTAAAAAAAGCTTCAAATGGATTAAATCTATCTATTATCTATACCTGCTTAATCCTCTGCAGGGTCACCTATCCCAGCTCTCTTTGGGCACGGGGTACACAAAGAGATACAGCCAGTCATTTAGAGGTCTTCCACCAGGAGCAGTCTTCAGGTTAGATTCAAGCTCTAGAATGACTTGCTCTTATTACCACCTCGAATCCACTATAATGCAAACAGATTAGATTTTTTTATAGTCATAAATTACACAATCAAGCACCTAGGAAGGTAATTTTTTTTCACCACATTCCAACTTAGAAAAGCATTTTGTCCACCGTGTTTGCATTTTTGTTCCAGAGAGGAAGAGAACTGGAGGGATGCAGGAAACACAACAATACAACTCTGCTATGTGATGGCCACATAACACACAACCTCCGGTACCCACTATTGTCCACAACATCCACCGACTATTGTTATACTGGGCCACAGAAGCTATTCACTGAATACAAAGTAAAGCACAAATCGCCTGCAAGCACAAATTCTGTGTTTACAACAAACACAAGCACTTACACAATAAAAAGCCAGTGCAAAAGTAGAGGAAACAGTAACTGAGAAAACTGACATCAACATAGATAAAATAGAGAAAAATGCAATGTGAAATACAAATAGAAATGCAAGAATGAATATGAGTATAATATCCCTCTGAAGAGACTAAAAATGCTCATGAAAAAAAGTTTAGTTCAGGATAACAGTTTAAGTTCAAGCTTATACACGTTTGTTGTCTTAGGCTTTTTTTTTGTCCTGTACGAAGCTTCTTTCCTCTGTCTAAATACTTCAGGCTAATGAGCTAGTTTCCAGAAATAGACAGCTGATGAGCACGCTGCTCCTCTCAGGGTGAGGCCAAGCTAGTTAATGCTATAAGCTATCAGTGGGAAGAGGTTTGCTCTGTGGAGACAGCAGTATTAATATGCTCTGCCTCATCATTAGGAGGAACCAACAGGTTCCTAATAATGCTTTTTTTTGTTGGCTTAGGCTAGTGCAGCAATAACTTTGCAACATGAAAAAGAATCCCCCAGGAATGGGATGCTATCATTTGACCACAGGATCGATCAATCCATGGGAAGAGTGCACTGGTGATGCATAGTAAGGCCTGACTTTAAAGAGTTCTTGTGACATTTTATGCTTTATTTTTAAATTTGAATACTGATGACAGCTTTTTCTGGGGGGAGATTCTTATGATTTGATCAAAGCTTATTTTTATTATTTGAGTTTTTTCCTGAAACTCTTTTTTTCCCTCTGAAAATGTTATTTGCTTTCAGTTTTTTAGAGCTGTTGCCATTGTCCTCCATTCAAACTTGCTGCATTTGTTACATTATGCTGAGCATCTATGCAGCAGTAACTAGATTTTTAAGTTGAGCTAACATGCCCAGCATTCAGACAAGGGTTTTGATACTGTAGGTGTGGACGAAGTGAAGCTGGCACACTGGCCGGTTAGATTTTTGTGGAAGTAGTACATTCTGGGCATTCTGGGTACATTTTGAATACTCCAACTGTTCAGTCACTGCATATTATATTTTGGCAAAATCAGGCATTACTTGGTCATATAGTAGGCCATTTTGAAAATGACTCACATCTTGATTATATTCAAAAAGCCCATTGGTTTATGAGTAGTTAGCCACACTGTGTGGTCTTTGCAATCTAAGTCCTGTGGAGCAAAATACTAAAGTAGGTTGAATCATGCTGGCAGAGGATTAGAATTATATGCTTTCATGGGTTTTTCTTTGCAACAGCCCAAACATAAACAGTGGGTCACAAAGAAATAATGTTTCTCATTTTAATGTTTCTTCTTCCCGTTCAGCCTGTAGTTTCTGATTCCACAGAAGATGTTTTATTAGCTCAGTTCCAGTTGCAGCTTGGAAATGAACATTAATGAAGCGTAGCAATAGATGAGCTGAAGAAGAGTGTTGTGTTTTGTAACTTTGAGTATATAATGTGATAATTCAGTGTGAAGCAAAGGGAATTATAGCTGACGTTGCGTACTGAGCCCTGTTATATTCAGAATGGGGAGAGCTCGGCTGTGACATAACGGAGGCTGAGCAACGGATGGGAGGCAGCGCTTTACAAAAGAAGAGAGAGATACCTAAATTTAGAGTTTTGTGATTTGGGTTCTATTTTATTTTGATATCTTGAAGATCAGAGAAAGAGACAGTACTTCATTACAGATGAGTCAGAATTAAAATTTTCTTTATCATTTTTTTTAAACTAACATTCAAATGTATACATTGTAGATGTGGTCAGTCAGTCCTCCAGCTATGAAATCAGTGTAGACAATGTAGTATATGAGAATATGTTATTTCTATTCAAATGTCTAGTTTGAAGCCTAGACTGGTTAGTTTCTGCAGCTACAATTCTTAAAAAGTTGGGCCATTATATAATAAATGTAATGATTTTAAAATCTTATAAAACCCATGTTTTAATCCCAAAAGGTCACAGGAAAGAAGAAGTCATATGTGATCCAGAAAGGCCAAAGATAATTTAAAAGTTGGCTGTTGTAAGGTGTCCTGTCTTCAGACAAATCCAAAATTTAAAATTGATGTTAAACTGCATAATTCATCCATTTCAAAAGCATGGCTTTGTACTAGAAATGTCTGGATGCTTAACTGCGACCTGTAGTCCAGACGTTTCACCAACTGAAAATACATTTTACGTATGATAAAATAAAAAAAATACAAAAATATAACATGGCAGAGGGCTGTTGATAAATCTTAAATCAGACAAATGAGATTACATTCCTCTTCTGAAACTCCAGCAACCGGCCTCCTCAGTTTCCAGATGTGTATTTACTGTTTCCATAAGAACAGGGGATGCTATAGTAGAACAACTGTCCTGTCTAAACTTATTTGATTCATACTGCTGCTATCAAAGTTCAAAAGTATCCTACATTTTTCTTAAGATGGCACATTTCCTCACTTTCACATTTGATATTGGATATTGATGGATTTGATGAGATTTCATATTCATTACATTTTGTTTGTATTTACATTTTACACTTCGTGGTTGAATCATGGTTGTAGTCTGTTGAATTTTACATCAGTTCATTCCAGAACGGCTGCCAGCACGAGGTCACCTGCATTTAACTGTGTTTATCACCTCCACCAAGGAGGTTTTGTTTTTGCCAGCGTTTATCTGTCTGTCTGTTTGTTCAAGATAACTCAAAACGTTATGGATGGTATTTTGATGAAATTTTCAGGAGTTGTCAGAAATGTGAAAAGGAAGAACTGATTTCATTTTGGGTGTGATCCATAAGAAATCCTGGATTCTGGATCACTTTTTCAAATTTTCGATAATCGTTGCGCTTGGCGGAGGTCTGCGCTCACCGAGTGCTTTTCTAGTCTGTATCTGCGATATCTAACCATATTACTGCTTTGCACTGTCTGGTCCATTTTGTTAACGAGACACTAATTAAATCAACTTATTATACTCAGTGACTATATGGCTGACTCTTAGTTCCTGCTGGCAAAATAAGTAAGTTAATTAGGAATGAAATTACTTTTAATGGACAATATGGGTAATGCAGTCTATAGGTATTAAAGTGTATGTAGCATCTAAGCATTGTAATGTACAGTAATTGTGGTTATTATCTACTGTGGTCATTAAAGTTAGGCCTGATCAAATGTATTTACGATTGTTTTTACATTCCCTTCAATGAGCAAAGGCATTTTTTCATATTCATGGTTCTTTCTGCAGAAAAATCAGTTTTACATAGTCTTAACTGTGAATTCAAGAAAACCATTTGAAAGGCAGCCACTTTTTTCATTGCCATACTCTCCACGTATGTGGTGACATGGCTTTGTAAAAGATGCTGAGACAAATTAAGTAGTGTTGTTAGTACTTGCGGGTGCTCAGGATAGCCTGTACTTTACTTTGGGAGTCTTAGACAGTGCTTTGCACCAAGGGGCTGACTAACTAGTCATTATCTGTCACATAATGCACACGCAGTGCACCCTTCAGTGAGCAGACTGTCCACAACTATTATTATACACAGAAATCTGCACTAAAGCAATACAGTCATTATCTTCACTCAAAGACATGCATAATAATGGGGAGCTGTTCAGTGTTACATTTTGTCCCGTACGTCTGTTGGGTGTGTTAATCTGACTGTCATGCGTTTGAAGAGCTTGTGCACACAGCTAGTAACGCTCTCCAGCTACAGACCTTTCTGCATAAGAGCCCTCATCTGTGGGCATGTGTGTGTTTGCATGTGGGGGGGGGTGCGTGTGTGCAGTGGAGCATTAGTATTCTGCCGAGACAGAATCTCACTGAAGCTCCTGTGGGGTCCTTTGTTGTTGCTCCATGAAGGGGTCTGAAGGGGGTCGGGGTGTGCGTGAGTGGTGTGGTGACACATTCTGAAAGGGACACAAATAGTGTGCTGTGAGTCCAGGCATGTCCACACATTCTCAGACCTCGCAAAGGATCTGGATATGATTTCATTCTTGTTGCTGTTTCAAGCTCTTTGGGAATGGGTAGGTGAAAATCCCTTTTGTTATTATTCTATGAAGAACTGCAATGTGCTGTCACTGTGCATGTTTTTGTGTGCGTGTGTGTATAGTTGGATGGAGATGGATAATGGGCATCCTTAGTATGCTGGTTCTGCTTGAACAGAATATTTGTATTTTATTGTTTCTGTACTCTTTGGCTGAAAACTATTCATTATGGGTTTGTAGATGTTGTTTCAAGGCTGCTATAAGGATAATCAGCTGTCACAGCTAAGTTGTTGATTTGCTAATCGGTTATGCTAAATGTTGACTGTGGTAATCTTCCCAGCATGTTACTAGTTTGTGTGCGTTTATGTGCAGGTGGCCTCTAATTTTTTGGGTTATTTCCCGTGTTAAGGGCCATTTCCCCAGATTCAAGTGAGCACAGTTTCCTGTTTAGACAACCTGTGCGTTGTGATAGGCTTTTATCCAAATACTTGTTTCTTTACTTTCCAGCATCTGTCCTGTCTCCCCTCTTTTCTTTCTCTGCCCGGCTGGCCTTCGGCAGGAAGGTCCCCCCATATGAGCCAGGTTTCAAGGCTTCCTTAAAGTTTTTCCTTGCCACTGTTTGGTATAAAGGTTTTTTTTCTCCCTCGTGGGAGTTTTTTACCTGCCTTTCATTGATTGGATTTAATGTATAATCTTAGTTGATGATATTTGCTCGGGGGTCATGCTCTGGGTCTCTGTAAAGCGCCTAGAGACAATTGTCATTGTAACAGACGCTATATAAATAAAAT
Source organism: Hirundichthys speculiger (assembly GCA_018398805.1). Taxonomy (NCBI): domain Eukaryota; kingdom Metazoa; phylum Chordata; class Actinopteri; order Beloniformes; family Exocoetidae; genus Hirundichthys; species Hirundichthys speculiger. The sequence goes on along the minus strand of JAGFBZ010000842.1, from coordinate 966,978 downwards.
TGAATTGAAAATTGAAATTGAATCTTTTACTCTGACTTTTCAAAATCCAGCAAAATTGTTAAAAGCAGTGACAAGGTGCTGTTAGGTCTGCAGGATTCAGCAGCAGCCCTGTAAAAGGTTGCTTTCAATAGGATTTTATAGCCTGGAAAAACTCACTGATTGCACACACTTTAATTTGCTTGAGACAGATTTTCTGTCAATTAAAGCACATAATAGATAACTGACAGGTTTTCCTTCAGTCCAGACATCCTCATCAAGCCTTCCTTCCTTTTCTGGAAATGCCTAATGTCTCCTAAATATGAGCTAAAATAATTTTTCAGTTTGAATGGTCCATTTCAAACTGAAGTACCATTTTCAAGATTCAATTTTGGGCAGCTGCTGTATTACATTAGAAGGAGAACGGCTTGTCTAACCCCAAATCTTCCACCTATCATTTCTCACAGGCTACACTGCGAGGATGTTAATATTTTACTGAGCCAAACTGCAAAACACATAGTCTTGTACATAATCTGTGGAAGGGAGATTACAATAGTGCCAAGCTGTGTTGGGTTTCTTTATTTAAAAGAACAGACGAGTTATACATCATCTTTCTTAGAGCTAAAATTAAATTGCTGCATACAATTTAGCTAACTCAGCAACTATTTGCCCCAGAAGGTATTCGTGTAAACAGTTTGCATATAGTTATAGCTTGAGGTGGTTGAGAAATGTCTTCAGTGGGATGTATTTGAATGTATATGTTAGTGTCACGTGCTGAGTGTTGTTCATTGTCACACGATCAAGTTGAAAAAAAAAAAAAAAACTTAACATCAACTGTACAGTATTCATCTGAGAATGATGACACCACAAGTTAAGGCTGTTGTTTAAAAAAATCTTTCCTAGAAACTGAAAATTCATCAAAATAAAGGTGGATACATAATCTGGAAGAACAGAGAAATTTGTTATCTCTCCCAAGGGCTGCAAGAAATGAATTTGCACCAGAGGCTGACTAACTAGGCATTATTTTTTTCTTGCTGTCCTGGTTTGGGAGCTCTTGGAGCTTGTTCCTGACACCTCACCTGAACAGAACTTTTTTCCTTGTGTGGTGTCCAACAACGGTGCGACTGGTCAGAAGTTCGAAGTGGGTGTGGTGAATGTGGAAAAGCGGATATTTCTTCCTGGTTTTCCGCCGGCAGAGAAGTTTATACAACATTGCCGTGAATAGATTTGACAATCAGTGTGCTGAGGCAGTGAAGATGTATGAAAGTCTTTTCAACACATCTTGTGAGGCATATTAAGACCCGCTGTGGTGGGAGGGCCCTACAAGGAGTTCTGTACTTGAGTTTCCTGTGAAGTAGAAAATGTCCAGCCAGAACTAACTTTGTTCTTGCCACCTTAAGAAACTGAACAAATTTCCCTTGTTCTTGGAGAGCATATATCAACTATAAATTTGGAGCCTTTTTAATTTTAACTGTTTGTGATTTCAGGATTTGCAAATAAGCTCTACGGTAATACTTACAGTAATGTGCCTGTGGCCTCCCTGGTCATGTAATTTTTTTTAATATTCAAAGTTTAAATGGTTTTCATATTTTCCAGTCTCTTTATTTAGATACAGAAAACAGAGTCATAATATTACAGGTCATTAGCCAACTTATTGGCTGAATCTATGGCTAATTATTATCCTTAGATTTTTTAATAATCAGTACCAGCCAAAGATAAACCAATATCGATTGACCTCTTAGATAATATGCATAGAAAGAAAAAGTCTGGACCATACAGATGTTTGTAATGATATTAATTAGGATTTCATTCTGTTTAGGTTTAAGAGAGCCAAGAAGAGACTAGAAAAGATATCTGATGTCATTAAAACGTTTATAAAACAACATGGTGTTTAAGACCTTTACATAATCCTGTACATAACTTTAGAGTGGCTACATAGCACATTTTTAGATTCTGACCTACAAATACCTGAGTTGTATTTCAATTTGTCTTAAGAAATTCATCATTTGTCAAGGTCTAAGGAGGACTTTAATTACATAAAAATGGTTTTAATTTCTGTCCTTCTATGTTTCACATCAAATAGTATACCTCTTATGTGTTGGTTCAAGACAAGAACCAAATGCAGAAAGAAGGAGAGGGCTTATCAATCAAAAAAAAACAGCATAAAATAATTAGAGCTGACACAATAAAAAAGAAAAATCCCTGGAATGGAAAAATCAATGTGGGTAAGTTATTTGATAAGTGGACAGTAAAAAAAGGTAAATATTTGAGTTGAATGAGAGACCATATTTCCATATTATTTTAGTGCTAACTGAGTTGTAAAAGAAATAAATGGAAGTGATAAAAGGAAAGGAGAAAGTGCCCAACAAAACAAGACAAAGAGAAGGTGACACAAAAGAAAAACGGATACACGAAGGTTTTAATTCTCAAATTAAAACTGAAAGGCCCAAACCAAGTAGAAATGATATCACAGTATTCTGAGAATCTGAATGACTCAGATTTATGTCAGCACTACAGATTCAGATTTCCTTTCTCAGAACGATAATCAGACCCAATGTTTAGATGAACCCTGTTGCTACATGAGCATCAGAATAAAAGTCCTTTTTTTTTAATCATCTCAAAATGTAAAGCTTAATTTAAGAACAATAAATGTTTTTTTTTAAATTTAATCTCCAGAAGGCTGGAACTTTATACATTTAAAATAAAGTGCAGTATATGTACTTCTGCAAAAGAAAACAGACACTCAAGGTAATAAAAACTGAGCAGTCAGATTGAACATGAAATAAAAGACTTCAAATGTCCAGAAAGTCTGCTGTATAACTGATTTTTTTTTTTTTTAATTATTATTATTAATATTATTATTATTGCATTTTCTGCTCATGCATCAAATTTCTCAGACCTCTATCCTTGATTAAAAAGAATTTCTGATGATCCACTGCCTGGAATTCTATGATTTTTTTTTCATTGATGATACAAGGGAAAGATAGCAGAGGCAGTATGTTATGCACTGTCACGATCTTAAATTTTAGCTCCTTTGCCTTCGTTAGCTTCTTAGCATTTAGTATGTTGGTTGTGGTGACACTGTTTTACATGTTGGTTTAAGTTTATTGTTCATAACCTTTTGGTTGTTGCTTCTCTATTTATTATTTTTCCCCAGATTTTTTAGCCTTGAGTATTCTGTACCCACAATGAAAAACCTTCCACATAAAAACACATGCTTGCTGGAGATAGTGATGGTCTATGTCATCATATCTGTGCCATGATACTTGTACTCATCTGAGAAAAATCTGATTTCTCAGCACTGTATGTATGACGCAACTAACGTCAATGACTGACTGAATATCGGCGTGAAATCTTTGCTTCATCACTGAACAGCTTCCTCGAAATTAATAAAATCAAGAACAAAAGACACCAGTGAAGAAGTGTGACTTAAAAAAATGCAACATTTCATATTAATAATACAGTATTCAAATGCAGTCACAAACTGTAAACCAGTGTGGTTTACCAGTCAGGCTATTAACTGACTGCAAAACCAAGTAAATTCTCCTGTAATATCTCTGTTCTTACATGCAGAAACACCTTAGCTTCTTACGGTTTGTGGAAAACCTTTCATCTCATCTCTGGCATGCTGCAGTGGTTAATTCTGTCAGTTAGTTTTCTGATCAATCACGATCAACTCCCATGAGACAAGACTGCTCTGGGCACTGTTCTTTATTGACTCAGTAGCATTGACCCAGATGCGAGTATTCAGCATAGATCCAAACACGACTCAAACATCACACATGCTCCTGCTGGCCTCCTCCATCTGCAGATCTCTTAGTCTTTTTTATATTTTAATTTGTACATTAGTGGACTTCGCTTTCAATAACAAGATCACCTGTCAATAAGTCACCTGCACTGCAACGACCTATCTCATACTCTTCATGCACTACATCCTGGACTTGACCCAGTGCATTTGCAATAATTGGGTTACTGTTCCAATTTTCTGTGACCAATTACTTTTTATCCTGTTAATTCTAGCCTGGGAACTGACAGAGACTGTGTGCTTTTGTCAGTTTTATTAGAGACACTTAAAAGGCATCAGAATTTAGTACGAGTGCCACAGCTCACATTTAATTGCAATATTTTTTCTCTTGTAGTCTTCAAAGAGAACTGATATCATGATGTGTTGAAATTTGTGGGATCATGTTTGTTTATGGGCCTTGGATCCCATTTGCACCTAAAATGTCTTGAACACAGAAATCCTGCATATGAACCATCGGATTAATATCTTGGTGCACTTAGAGGAGCTTTTATCGCAAACATATTTTTTTATTCCAAGTTAAGGAAATGTTTTTAGCAAATTCTAGCAAATAATTTAGAAAAATTAAAGACATTTTTATTTTACAACACTGTATAGGGACTGAAAACAACCGCTGACTATCCATTTCATAAAATAAACACACAGTAGAACATATGTGAAAGTGCTATAATTGGTTCACTTTATTAAATGAGCCAAAAGGGGGGCAAACTTTCAAGGGAATCTGATTTGGCACAGCACTGGCTTGTTCATTAGCAGAGCTTACACACAGTCACTTCAAATATGTTTCTGAACTTCTTTCAATTTGTAGCCTTTAAACTTCTGCAAAGTGCATTTTCTGACTCCAATTTATAGTTTAGAATGTTCAGGAATCTGAGACAATAGTCCAGTCATACATACATACATACACACACACACACACACACACACACACACACACATACATATATATATATTAGGGATGCACCGAAATGAAAATTCTTGGCCGAAACCGAAAACCAAAAATAAAGAAACCAAGGCCGAAAACCGAAACACCGAAATAATTATTATGCCAATTATTAGTACCATTGCATTCATGGCTATGGCTGTGTACTAACCTCACTAAAATAAAGGCATTACCATTGCATAAATTAATATTAATGCTACGAAGAATAAATTAATTGCAAAATTATAAAAAATATTTATTAGCACTGACATTACAACAATGCACAATATAAAACAAAATTCAAAAATAAAATGTTTAACTTGACCCCACTCAGGTGTACATTAAATAATAATACAGGCCTATAACTGATTGGCCTGCTGGCCTGCTCATAAAAACACAGTGCATTTTTAAAAAATTCTCTGCAGGACTACTACAACAAAAATATCTGTAGCTATAAGCTCATGGACGTGAGCTGCAACAACATTAAACAGCTCAGGTAAACACACGTCTGAGAAATGTCTTCTGCTGGGTATGGAATAACGGGGATCAATGAGCTCGATCAGCCTACGAAATCCCACATCCTCTACAACAGAGAACGGCTGATCAACTAAGGCAATGAATTCCATAATTTTTTGTGTAATGCCCTTTGCCTTGGCACCATCACTGGAAAACTTTCTTGCCTTTTCAAATACGTCCGCCACAGACGGAGTGGATGCGCTCGGAAGGATTTTTCTTTTCTGTGCCGCTGCCTTCTCATATTCAGAATGGCGATGGGGATGTTTGGATTTCAGGTGATAAAAATCAAACCCGACGTGGAGAAACTCTTTGCAGATTCACCCCCTCTTGAAATTTCAGCTTTACATGTTTTACAAATCGCTATTCGTGGGTCTTTCTCAGATATATTGAAATACGTCCACACCAGACATGTTGGCCCCTATCCAGACAAGCGCGTGCTGGCCGCGGTTTTTGTTCGTCATCACAACATCCTGTTTCAGCCGCGTTGTTTCGGTGATAAAAGTCTTTCGGCCGAAAACCGAAAATGCACTTTTGGGCCATTTTAGGCCGAAAATTTTCGATGGCCGAATTTTCGGTGCATCCCTAATATATATATATATATCTTAATCTTAAGTATATCTGTGTTGTTTATCTCTTTTTAATTAATGTCTCTCAATAAGCTCCGTTTCTCGCTCTTTTCCCATCTTAATCTCTTCCTCTCTCCATCACTTGAACTACCGTATTGGCCCGAATATAGGACGATATTTTCTTCTAGAAATAATTTTCTCAAAAACTGGGGTCGTCTTATAATCGAGGACTAGACTTTTCTAGTGTCATTACACATCTGCACCACTAGATGGAGCTGCACCGAAGTAACCAGTAAGCGATTGGAGCATCACAGTGAACGCATGGAGCAGATCTGATGTTTATTAACATAATAAACATCAGTTTATTAAATAGTACTATACCTTGATCTTCAATAACATTGAAACCTGACCTTAAGTATGGTACCACAGTACCTAAAAAATGTTTAATAATACAGCAGAATGTTATCTCTGTGTGTGTTTTTCTATAATAAATTGTAAAATTAAAAGATTTTTTTTTAAATGAATAGGCTCATTGTCTTCAACATATTTTTATTTTCCCAAAATGATATATGAAAACTAGGGGTCGTCTTATAATCAGAGTCGTCCTATATTCGGGCCAATACGGTATTATGACCATCGTTTCAGCCAAAGTAAACCAGAATATCCAAGGCAGGCAGAGAAAACAGATAGCTTTCCTCACAAGATGGCTCTCCCATCTCAACATGCAACCAAGTGTGGTGTAACTTAACATTCTCTATTAAATTGAATGTCACTGGAAAGTGAGAATCACAGCTTTTCACAGTCACAACGGGAAATGCAGTTAACAGTTGTTTGAGGAAGCTTTCAGGCTTTTGCGGGCCTTCTTTTTCCTCAGATTTGGATAAACTCTGACTTCTGGAACACCCTGCTGTTCTCTGCAGTCTCCAAGATCAATAATAGCATGTTTAGGAAATTTTTAATTCAAAAGACATGTGGTTTGTGGTTTTTATTGATGAAAGAGAAGTCCCACACAATGGGCTTATGCTTTCAAGTGTGTTCCATTTTTAAACTTTTCTTTTTTACTCATATCTGAAAAATGGATGAAAGAATAAGATTCAAACAAAATACAAATAGTGCCTGTTCTAAGCCCACTGTGACAAAAATCCTTTCACATAGCAGCTGACACAGTTTCTTCAGGTCACTTGTAGAAGCAAATGCATCATAATTTTACGAAAAGAAGTAATAACTACCACTGTTGACCACTTTCTTGACATAAGCACCTCTCGTGTAGCAGTGTCCTCCATCATTTAACAGCTGTGAAGCACAATATAGGTAATGGCTCTTGTAAATTCAAGGAAAGTGTTTCCAGTTGCACCGCATCTTGGTGTGGTGTTTGTGAGCAGAGAAAGTGAACCATGACTCAGGTCCGCTCTGGTTTCTAGTCCCCTGATCCGATGACCTAACACGTACCCACTCACACAAGACACCAGCAGACACATGGATAGCCCGAGAGTGACCCTGAGATGTAAAGAGTTGATTTCCGTCAGGATTCATTGCTTCATTGGCACAGAGATTAGCAACAGAGGATAGTTCATGCTCGTATTTCTGTTTGATCTCTGTCACTGAGATCAGTTTGTAGCATTTAGATTTGCCTCTAAATACACCAGTAATGAAATACTTGAAGGCTTAGAAGATTTAAGGCAGGATGGAGCTGCAGGTTTCATTTCTTCAGTTCATCACTTTTTATTAAAAGGTGAATGCAATCAGTAGATCTTGGTAACCCTCATATAAGACTGAGTCAACAGTCTTCCTCATACTGATGCTAACAGAAGACAATGCCCTTACCATGTTATCACCTTCCTCCTGTTACTTCAGTCATCATCTCTTCATCATGGCCTCTCCGCCTGCCACTTGCTCTCTGTGTCATCAGTTTTGACTGGAGCTGTAGGTTAAAGGCAAAGCAGGCTAGACATGTATGCGTTGAAGAAAGAGAGGGCTGGGTCTGGGGCAGGAAGGGAGGAGGCACAGGGTGGATGTTTTTAGCCTGTCTGTGTGTAAGCAGTTGCACAGAAGGGGTCTTTGTGCGCGTGGGCATCTGGAGAAACATGCACACGCACACACTTAGCCCATGACATCACAGCTCACCATGCTGCCGGTATGAATGTTACTCAGAAAGGAGAGGCTTTGTGGAGGAGAGGAAAGAGATGGGAGGGGAGGAAAAGGAGGAGAAGAAGAGAAGGAAAAGGCTTGGCCAGGGAATCGTCCAGCACTCCCACTATTTGGAACAGGACGGACCAGGGCTGACCAGGGCTGGGCTCAAGTGGACAAACTGAATAGGAAAGCTTATGAGGAAAAAGATACAGATTGTAGAAATTATTGGCATGCTACAAAATCATAGGAAGTTTCTTTTCATGACAACATGGATCTACAAATCTCACTGAAATAGAGGAATCTGCTGGTTTTTGTAAGAGCAGTAGGTGAGTAGTGAGCCTGTTTATAAAATTGTAGGACAGCTTTCACCCTCTTATGTATTTTTACTTTTGATTTGTTGAAAAAGAAATAAGAGGCTTCTAAACCAATGAACAATATTATTTTCAGGTTTCACTTTCTCAGCATATGTCTTGTGCAAGTTTAAATCCCGTGAAATATCAACTGAAGGAGCCAAATGTGAACCTGAATACTGTTGGGGAAAAGAGGAGGAAAATTTCCAGTCCAAAGACACTCAAACTGAGTTGTTGTAGATTAAGTGTTGATGTCAAAGATGATTAACGGCTGCTGTGTTTGACCAGATGTTGCAACATTCTGTTGAACTTAACACTTTGGCAAGCTGGATTCTCTGTTCTGGCCTGATGTCGATCCCACATGTTAGCTACCTCACTCAGCCCACCTGCCTGTGTCTGCTGACACTGCCAACCAGTCATCCAGGATTTGTCCGTTAGACCACCACTGGTATTCTACTACTCTTATTCAGCTTCTCCTAACTTTCATGAGAATAGATTGACTGACTGAAATCATGACACACTGGATGGCTCGGTTTGGCCAGGATCCACAACCAGGCTGTTTGAATATGAGAACACCAGGCTAAACCTGCAGCCAGCTCCAGTTACTATACAGGATCGTATTTAACCAAGAAACAGAGCAGGTAACACTGACTACACTCGGTTACGCTGAGCCATAGACCATGATTAGAAGACTTTTGCTTTAGATTTGCAAATTCTTTCAGGAGACTGGGACTTGATATTAAAAGTTAGCCTGAATAAAGCCTATGAGACATAAATATTGTGGTTCTCTTTCCGGTCAGGAAGCATTCTGATGTGTTCTCATTGTGGTGGGTGTGTATCAATGTACAATAATCCCCCTTTTCCCACCCCGCCAGTGTCTCAGACATGGAACTTGTTTCATATGTTTAGACACTGTGTTTGCGACTTTAGTGAATAATAGTCAGAGCCTTAAGTGTTTCCAGATGTGATGGATGGAGACAGCGAATGGGACTGTGATAACTTGATGACTCAGACAACTAATGGTATTACTTTCCCCAGAAATCACTCAGCCCCACCCCTTTTAATATCAAACATAACTACTCCATCTTATCTGCTTCCCGGTAGAATGTGGAAGATTTTTTTTTTTTTTTTTTAACTTTTCCTGCTTGGTTTCCTTCCCTTGAAACTCTCACACTCACACACACACGCTTAACTGATGTTGTAGGACAAGCCTGGTATACAGTGATACAGTGTCCCTCACCACTAGTATTAAAGTCTGAGCCTTGAGGACAGCTAGCTATGCCTGGAATGTTAGTTCACCTCAGGCAGAGTCAAAGACATACACATGAATACACACCTGCTGTGCAAGTGCACACACTTGAAAGAACACACTTTGGCACACATGCACCACTGCACAGCTAAAGTCACACACACACACATACACACTCTTTTGAATGTGCGTGGAGGAGAATAGTGTTGCATATGAGACATTCCTGTACTTCGGTGCTGTTTTCCTGAGGCAGTAACAGGATATCCTCCCCCTCTGTACTGTCCACTGGACATGGACTCCTACACGAACACGCACACACAAACATTCCTGCATGTGAACACACATGAATGCATGTTTGACAATTCCAATAAGCAGTCAGAAGACAGTCAGTGTGAGTGTGAAAACAGAAGAGACATCTGAGGCTCACATGGTCACTAATATAATTATGTGGGTGAAAAATCATTTGACTTGTTAAGGGCAGAAAATGGGAGGGTGATAAGAAAACCAAAGGCACTTGAGATGAAGAGGAAAGCAGAAAATTATGCAGCATTTACTTTAATAAGTCTTCGCACTGTTCACTGTGTGGTCAAAGGAAGATTTCCCTTAAGTCTAGGTTATTAGGCTCACCTGAATATCTCTTTTACAGGCATCTGCCAGATATGGTGCAAAAATTAAACATAACTGCCAACTGCTTGCCAGATTTGGTGCTGGATCAAGGTGTTAAAAAAAAAAAAAGGATGGATTTCTAGGTGCTTTTAAAAACAACAAAGTCTGCAAAATGAAGTGTAGCACTTACTGTTTTGTGCAACAAGGATGGCAGGTACAGAACCTTTGACAATACATACTCACAGATTTTTAAAAATCAATAAAAATCCAAAGTGCATTTATTTTGGCCATTATTTTTCCTGTCACAACTAAGGCATACAAATGCTGGTATATTTATAGATGGTTGTCTTTTTTGTTGATGATGATCTGGGCAGCTGCTGCTGGTCAGTCTTCACTGTATATCTGAGTCTGAACAGGTCAAATTTACACACATGGAGGGTTCACATCAGTGACATATACAGTAACACCACAGCAACACATGAAATCATGTCATCAGCACAGAGGTTCTCTGTGGCTCAAAGCTTGATGTTTCAGTTAATTAGAACATTTTAGTTTGTCATCTGAAACAGAGAGCAGTTTCAGTTCTAAGGTTTTACACATGAGCATGTTCCTAAAAAAAATCCTTATCACATCCAAAAATTAAGCAAATACAACCTTAAATGAACAACACCTAACAATATTAAAACATCTCATTATTTATTTAACAAAACTCTCAATGCATATGTGTGGAAAAACTAAACAGCTCTTACTGTTTCCATGGCAATTTAGAGGGCCAGAAGCAAACAGGTGTTGCTAATTAAATGCAACTAATTAATTGATCAATGGACAGGTGGAGCTGCCTCCTAACAGAGAGCAGAGACGTATTCTGTTTTGTAAGAGGATTGGAATATGTCCAAATCAAACACAATGTCTCTTTTCCAAAGGTAGAAAAACAAGTTACAATGCTATTTTCTTTAAAATTAGTATTCTGAACTGAGTCCTTCAGCGTGTGGTATCACTGGTACAATTAAATGCATACATGAAGGCACATTAGAATTTCTAGGATTTAAACCATTTGGACGTGGCTACATATATGCACAGCTAGACATCACCATGGCCTGAGTTATTGCTTCGACAGCATCTATCACTTTTTTGTTCAATGCTGTTCTCTGCAAGGTGACATACAACAAGTTCCACCAGTTCTATGGTTTATGACCAAACACCTGCAATAAGTACAATTTAGCAAATGCCACTGTTCTGTTTAACCTGGGATGCAAGTTTTCCTGTGAGAGAACAGCAAAGAGAAACTTAAATTATATCTAAGACAGCTTTTAGAATGAATATTACATAAAGACTTGAACTTTACATCTCTGCTTTGACTGTGTATATAGCATATTGAACCTCACGAGAGAGCATAAAATATAGAACTTGCATGTGACTGAGCCAGATGGCTCACCAGAATGCCCTCAGAACATTTTTTTCTTTCTCAGAGGAGGGAGGAGATGGTACTAAAGTGTAGAGGATATTGTTTCATTATGAGAGAGACAAGAAGGCTTTTTCAACAGGCATGCTGTTATAATTCTCCATGTGACTCCCCTGACCACTATTATTGCATCTGAACAATTAGAGAAAGGAGAGAGGAGGCAAGAGAGGAAGGAAAAGACATGGAAAAAGTGCAGAGGAGTGAGGGGGTTCAGAAGAGTATCAAGGAGAGAGAGGGACACAGCTACATTGAAAAAAAAAATCTAAATTTATTCTTCCAGCTGAACTCTTGATTCTTTAAAAGAGTCATGTAGCTACAGTCTCGTCAGTAGAAATTTAAACAAATACAGGAAATGGAAGTTGAGTTGAGTCTGAGAGGTGCGAAAATGCAAAGGCTTCAACTTTATGACTGTGTTTGCTTGTAACGAAGCATTGAACCAATTCACTGAAGTGATCCTCATTAAATCTCCATGCACACACATACATGGATTACAGTGACATGGGTCAACTGCTCCTCTTGGAAATGCACGCATCCTGAAGGAAGAGACATAATGGGTACAAGGCCCTACAGAGGGGAGCCAGTAGAGTATTTGTGAATGATACAAATGCAGACAATGAGACAGGTCATAAAGACAGGACTATGTAAACGAATCAACTCACTAACACTGTCTCTGGAATGAGTGGAATTGACAGTTTGTTATACCAGTCACTGGTCTGATCCCTGCGATGTGTGTAGATTGACAGTAAAATCTTGACTACAAGTATCAATATCATTAGGGGTGCACGATAACTATCGGCCCGATAACAGGAAATTATGACGTCATCCCAATAACTCCGATATCACAACGAATAGCCCCCGAAAACATATATTTTTGTCAGCTCTGTATGGAGCTCGTTTGGGTCATAATTCAATGAATAAATGTGTCTATTATTCTAAAATACAGGCATTTATTATTATGAAGTACTTACCCATTATTATGAAATGTTTGCCATTATTATAAAATACGTTTATTATTATTAAATATTTCCAATTATTATTAAATATATGTGTATTATTATGAAATATTTCCCATTATTATGAAAAAAAGTAATTATTATGAAATATATTTTTATTATTATTTAATCTTAGTTTAATCCATAATAGTTTGTTTTAGAATGGCTTTTTTATCTAAGAATGAGTTTTTACATAATTGCTTCGTTTTTCATAAAAATGAGCTTTTACATAATAATGACATTTTGCTACTGGGCGGGACCGGTGGCTGACCTGCACGGTTATTGGCTGATCCTTCTTCTACACTCTGACATCGACTAGTTTTGGCCGTGAGGTCCCGTTAGCAGCGGACCGTGGAACGACTGGCAAACGAAGGAACATGGGAATTTACGTTACACCTTGAATGCAGCATGCATTGTGCTGATCACAACAAACATGGCGGCGCGGAACTTCGTTAAAGTTTCAGAAGAAGATAGTTTGGTGGTTATTTGTGACGAATCCTCCGAGCGAATTCTACGAGGAGGGAAGCACAAGCAAAAGCTTTAATAAGTAAAACCCGATCGGCCACCTACAACATAACAATCGCTTTCATGGAGTTTTGAAATCGTGCTAACGTGAGCTAACAGAAGCTAATGCTAACATGCGCAAGCCAGCAGCAGTCTCCCCTCCCCTTCCCTCCCCTCCCCTCCCTCTCATTCCTCTCATCTAAAGCTTCCATAAGGTTAAAAAATAAAAACTACTGAACCTCATTTACTTTAATTAAAGGTATTAATTTAAATGGAACCACAAGCCAAATTCCTTTAAATGTTATTCTTTTTCAGTTTGTAATTTTGATGCATGTATTTCCATCAGTTCAAGTAGAAGTGTTCTGCAATTTAAGATCTGGAGTTATGTGTGTTTGCCCACAAAGCATGTTTAAGGTTTAATTTGATCTAAAAGACATTCAGAGAGGTATTTTCACCTCATTTTGGTCATTTATTTTACTGTTTAGATCAGATGTTATACAAGTATAGCTTTTCCCTTTTACCAGGTCAGAGGGAAAATTTAAGGTTTGGCAGCAATGTCCCTTCCTTTCATAACAACTAATCTGGTCCTGAGCCAGATACACTTAAATTAAAACACTTCAGTGGAGGTTTGCCATGTGAAGATGTGTTTGAGAAGAGACAGGGAAATAATGTGCGTGATGGAGCATATTCTCCTCTCAAAATGAGATCAAAACAACATTTTGTGGTCACTTAGTCTGCAGCTGAATATCTGGTTTTATCAAATGCCAGCACAAACGTAGAATTCTTTTGTAATGCTTTATACTTGCCACCAGCGAGTGGTGCTTTTTTTGACAACATTCATAGACGTAATGTTCCTGAATCTGACTTATTTTTTGCTCATAGGACTGAAAGTCAAAGTTAAATCAACAATAAAGTCTCTTTTGAGGTTTGTGTTAAAGCAATGGCATGTGATGTGGTGCCCCCTTGTGGCGCAAACCTGTCAAACCACCCTGTATTGCTGCAGTGCAGGTTGACAGATTTGTAGTCTGTATGAGGTATGTTTGTTTTCTAAGAGAAGGTTGAACAAGAGGTCAGAAGTTAATGTGGTCATTAAATGTCTCTTGCGTTGAACCTACATTGCTGTTCTTTAACTCAACATTGGAATCTCTGAAACACATCTCGACTCTTTGTTGATGCAGAAGCCATGGTGGGCAGCCGAGGATGTCAGTGAAACTACACCAAGAGAACGAGCTCTGAAGAGTGTGAGTTTTCAGGATTCAGTCAGCTTTATCACCGACAAGCCTGCAAACATGGAAGTGGAGAGCCAACAGATCCAACATGGCTGCCTTAGCAGCCCCAGCAACCGAGCTCAAAGTGCTGGTGTGAAAACAGAGACTCCTGACAGTGAGGTGGTGCAGGTATGCTGATTCTCTCTCTAGTCAAAAAACAAAAACTTTGAATGTGTTGCTAATACAAATTTGAAATTGTCATAAAATTATTTGAATATTTTCTAAATTAAAAGACTGGATTAATTCAATTTGTTTTTTTTTTCTCTTTCTTTTTTTATTACCAACTAAAGGCTTCGGCAATTTCAACATCTATTTTGTTTGCAGGAGATCCGCTACCTGGACCAGGTGCTAGACGCAGCCTCAGAGACGCCTACGAATGGAAACTCCTCCCCATCAAAGCACATCAAAACGATCCGCATTGATGGAACCTCTCCCTCTGTCTCAGTGTCTCCCTCCTCACCTGTCGATCCCCAGTTTATCGTTGTCGAGGGACAAAGACAAAGTGCGTTTGTCCATCATGAGGACTCTGCTGTGCGAAGCAATGGGCACAGGCATGAAGAGGAGTCAGACCACAGCAGGCCAAAGTTTGAGCTGCGACCATTTCAGGAGGAGAAACGTCCAGCAAAACTCTTCACCCCTGGAGAGGAGCAGCAGGTCAGGGTGACGAGGAGACGACCCTCAGAGGAGGTAAAAGGGTGTTTGATGTTATGTCAGATGTAACATGTATTCTGTTCAGTCACAGTGGTTTGTTGCTCATTTATCTTTGTTGTTCTAGTTCCAGAAAAAGCTTTTAATACTGCAACTATGTACATATAACTTAAATAAACATAAATAGATGTATTTATGACAGCTGTGCTGATTTATTATCCACCAGGTTAGACAGTGGAAAGAAATCTAATACTTAAAAAATGAATAACCAAATGAGTAAATGTGATGAATATATTTAAAAAGTGTTTTCTATAAAAAGCAACATGAGACCTTTTGAAATCTTGCATCATGTATACGGAAAAAGTACTGTAACTTAGTCTTACAGTGAGTTGTAGAATTAAAAATACTGTTGATGTATAATTTCACATTCCATTTCCTACATTTATTTAATCAACAGATAATTGATCACAATTTATAAAATAATTACCATACAACATATTGATCAAAGAATGTAATCCAGCCTGAGAGACATTTTGAAACTGAAAGTGGTGGTAACCTTTAGTAACACAAGCACATGATGTGCCAAGAATGCCCAAAAGTTCCTTTTATGGTCACTTTCATCAAATACAAGAAATAGTGGTAACCACTGAAAAGTGTCTCAGAATTATTTGAAAAGCACTCATGAAGAGTAAGAGTAGTACTACATTCAATATATTGCCAAACGTATTTGCTCACCCATCCAAATGATCAGAATCAGGTGTTCCAATCTCTTCCATGGCCACAGGTGTATAAAATTAAGCACCAAGGCATGCAGTTTGTTTTTTTTTGCAGTTCTCAGGAGCTCAGTGAAATGGAACTGTGATAGGATACCACCTGTGCAACAAATCCAGTCGTGAAATTTCCTCGCTCCTAAATATTCCACAGTCAACTGTCAGCTGTATTATAAGGAAATGGAAGTGTTTGGGAACGACAGCAACTCAGCCATGAAGTGGTAGGCCTCACAGAGCTGGGTCAGCAAATGCTGAAGTGCGTAGTGCAATGAGGTCGCCAACTTTCTGCAGTCAGTCACTACAGACCTCCAAACTTCACGTGGCCTTCAGATTAGCTCAATAACAGTGCTCAGAGAGCTTCATGATGGGTTTCCATGGTGGAGCAGCAGCATCCAAGCCAGACATCACCAAGAACAATGTAAAGCGTCAGATACAGTGGTGTAAAGCAGCCACCACTGGACTCTGGAGCAGTGGAGGAACGTTCTCTGGAGTGACAAATCACGCTTCCCCATCTGGTAATCTGATGGAAGAGTCTGGGTTTGGCGGTTGCCAGGAGAACGGTACTTGTCTGACTGCATTGTGCCAAGTGTAAAGTTTGGTGGAGGGGGGATTATGGTGTGGGGTTGTTTTTCAGGAGCTGGGCTTGGCCCCTTAGTTCCAGTGAAAGGAACTCTGAATGCTTCAGCAGACCAAGACATTTTGGACAATTCCATGCTCCCAACTTTGTGGGAACAGTTTGGAGCTGACCCCTTCCTCTTCAACATGACTGTGCACCAGTGCACAAAGCAAGGTCCATAAAGACATGGATGGAAGAGTCTGGTGTGGATGAACTTGACTGGCCTGCAGAGTCCTGACATCAACCTGATAGAACACCTTTGGGATGAATTAGAGCAGAGACTGAGAGCCAGGCCTTCTGGTCCAACATCAGTGTTTAACCTCACAAATGTTCTTCTAAAAGAATGGTCAAAAATCCCCATAAACACACTCCTAAACCTTGTGGACAACCTTCCCAGAGGAGTTGAAGCTGTTCTAGCAGCAAAGGGGGCACCCACGTCATATTGATTAGACATGGGATGAACTAAAGCTCATATGTGAGTCAAGGCAGGTGAGCGAATACTTTTGGTAATATAGTGTATCTGGCTAAATAGCAACGCAACTGGTCAGTGAGACTCTGAAAAGCTTTTGTTAGGTATAGCATCAATTTTATTTTCCAGAATATAGCCAGGTGCCCCAGATACTATGTAGACTGGAACCTACATGCATAGAATGGATGCAAATGGAGGGTGGTGAACCGGCTTTGCTACTTCTACTTATGTGGAACTGTGGTGAAAATTTTCTACAAGTTACGAGAACGCACTAGAGACGGAGAGGACTACAGTGTATTGCTGCCATTGTCTGCCGTGTTGAAACTATGGCTCAAAACTCGCTCAGAACAGAGCAAACTTTAGCTTCATCCTCTGAACTTAAGCCTTTCTGGTAGATGACTGGATTCTGATCAGATATGCCTAAAAAGTGTCTTTAGACTGCAATCTGAACAGCTGTAGAGATGGTAACTCAACATTTGAATCAAAGTTTATGCTCTTCCAGCAGTAAAATGAAATATTACAGAAATGATCAAATGATTGGTGTGGGTTTTTTTTTTCAGAGTGCTCTATGTGCATGTTTATATTCTTCTACTTCTTGTTTTCTCTGTCAGGTTCAGGAGTTGGAGCGGGAGCGCCAGGAGCTGATCAAGGACCAGGCAGTAAGGAAGAACCCTGGGATCGCACAACGCTGGTGGAATCCTCCAAAGGAGGTAGACACCCCTCCCCCTTTGCATTTGTTTTTGAACTCAGATCACTTCCTGACTCATTGATTTATTGGGTATTGGTTGGTTCATTCTTTGAAGGTCCCTCTGGAAGAACAGCTTGAAGCAGAGCAGCTCGAGTCTCTCAGGAAATACCAGGAGCGAAAACAGCAGAAACAGACTCATACCTACACATACACACAGGTAACAGACACAGGCATCTTACCATTCTCAAACAACATTTATTTTATGATACACTGGGGCATGTTCTTTGAAAAAGAGTACACTAGTGGACTAGAAAGGAGGATATTAAGTTGATAAGATCAACCACTATAAAGTTTGTTGAGCTCTTGCATTCCTCTGAGGGTGATTGTGGTTGTTGTTGCATTTCTCTCTCTTTTTTCTTTACTTTTAACTTTCTTCTTTGTTTTTCTTTGCTCTAATCTGTGTTTGCAGCCCCAGGTATCGGGTCCTCCCACAATGGTGACGTTTGATCCAGAGCTAATGAGGAAGGAGGACATTGTGGAGGAGCAGATCAATTTCTCATCTGCCAGGAGGCAGTTTTTGCAAGGGGATGCTGTCAAGAAGGATGTAACTCCTCAGTTATATTCTGCCAAACCCTATTCAAAATCTGTGACAAGGGGCAGCCCAGGAAACAGAGACATTGTTGCAGAGACTGGAGAAACTCATGTGACCTGGTCCGATGAAGGAATTGCAGGAGAATTCACTTGTGCTCGAGCTGTAATGACAATCTTACCAGAGGAGGAGGATGGAAAAGGTCACTTTCATCCATCTTTTCACCCAGAGGAGTCTGACTCAGGGCTAGACGAGATATCTGTCCGCTCTCAGGACACTACTCTCTTTAGCTTGGATAACGTTTCGGACAGTGGGGCTTCCTTACCCCCAACCCCATTGCCACTTACCCCGGTGTCGCCGCCCACCCCACAGCCCACCACCCCAGTCAACGGGCAGACCAGTGGCAGTCCAACACAAGATGAACTGGAGTACCATGCTGGGGTACTTGTTCAAAATGCCATCCAAAGTGCCCTTGCGGCACAGGACGAAGGGGACTGGCAACCGTCTGTTATGAATTCTTCACAGATGAGCGCTCCTGTGTCACCTTCCTCTGCTTCTACAAGTAGCCCAGTGCCAGTTTCTTCCTCGCCTGTGTCTTCTGCTGGAGCCCTCAGTTTTCAGTCACCTGTGTCTTCCAGTCCTGCGCCATCCAACCCATCCCCACAGCCAGACATGCAGCCACTGGTAAAAGTTTCCCAGGAGAAGTCATCAGAACCACAACAGGCTCAGCCTCAGCAGGAGTCCTGCAGTCCAGTTCAACCACCACAGCTCCAGGCTCCTTCTCCTCCAACTTCTCAGCCTGTCTCACCACAACAGAGACCCAGAAACGGAGGCCCCAGGATCAAAATCCAGTCCTCCTATACAAGAGCACTGGCCTCTTCGGCTCCATCTCCCAACCCTGCTCCTGCTGCAGCTCCTGTCACCCGGCCAACCCCAGTCTACCGTCCCCCTTCTCCTCCAAGCCCGGAGAAGCCAGAGTTCAGCTACTTTAGTAAATACTCAGAGGCAGCTGAGCTGCGTAGCACAGCAGCGGCGGCACGAGGTCCCGAGGTCGAGGCGGCCAGCGGCCCGTTCCGCCTGCGTTCCAGGAAGCAGCGAACTCTGTCCATGATAGAGGAGGAGATCCGAGCTGCGCAGCAGAGAGAGGAAGAGCTGAAGAAGCAGAGGGAGGAGAAGCCTTCCATTGTCGCCCGAAGCAGCAACACTCAGGGTCCTGTGAGGACAGGAATGAGGCAGACCACCATTTCCCCAGCTGATAAGATGAAAAGCAACAGCCTGCCAACGAGACTCACACTGACAGCAAAGACAGCCCCAGGTTAGCCAACGCCATGAGGCTTCTAAATAGATACATATGTCTGCATGCCTGTTTTCACTCTTATTTGGCTTTTATAACACCAGTTATGTTGCCAGTCAGCATGTAAGACTGATGCCACAATGGTATAAACTTTGGCGTGCCATATAGGAACATTAATGGTTTGCCAAATGTATTTGGTAACCCACTAGATTTAATAACATTTAAACCTTTTTCAGACCCCTTTAGCTTTTCTAGAAAGCACTTTTGAACAGCCTTAATTACACTCTGTGCAAGACTTTCCATCTTTCTCTGCTTCAAGTACAGACAGGAGACTCTGCAACAACATAATGACCTTAACACATATGCTCTCCAAATTTAAAGGGCAAATGTACCCTACCCCCATCTCACGCCTACTTCTGGAGCACCAAAAGTATAAACTGGTTGGAAACACTGAGATGGATAAAAAGAACTGCTTCAGCACAAAACAATGAAGCTGTTTGTTTGTGGTTTGTAGGGAAAATCGAGAAAGTGCGCCCCGCTCCGCCTGTCTCCCCCTCACCCTCTGAAGGAGCCCTTTCTGACGCCGGCAGTGAGGACTCGGGAGGATCCCGACCCAAAAACTTCATGCAGACACTTATGGAGGACTATGAAACACACAAGGTGAAGAGGAAGGAGAAAATGGAGGACAACAGTGTAAGTATTACGACCTGGGGAGGATGAATAAGCAGACACTGTATGAGAGATTTTCCTCTTCACTGTGTATCTCTATAGAAACCAAAATTTTCCTCAGCAGAAAACCACAGAAACATTTGACGTCTGTATTTAGCTTACATCGATAAATTGAATAGTCCCATTTTTTTTGTCCCTCTGGAAAAAGAAACCTGACCTAGAAATCTTATCAGAATATTTATTTATTAATTTTTTATTCCCCTCAGGAACTATTTCAGTAAGGAAGGGTTTCAGACTATCACAGTTAATCATCCAGGGGTTGTTTCAGTTTGATGGCTGATCTGTTTGCTATGAGCTAATCCTGTACAGTACCGCAGGGAAAATCCCCGCCTGAAGTAGGAAGTACAGAGGCTGGGGGCTTTCCTCATTCTTCAGCAGTCAGTCTCTCTTGTAAAGCTTTGAATTGAATTTTGGCTGACTAAAAAGAATTTAAAAGAAATTTGGCGACATATTGTAAAAGTTACCTAAGCAGACATAATGACGCAAGTATATTTTTCGGTTAATGACTCTAGGAGTATAAAGTGCATTTAGTATCGAGGTACAAGAAGATACACATGAAGGCAAATATAAAAGATTATTTATATTACAAAGGTGTCTTTTTTTTTTTTTTCAAGCTTTCTGACATATACTGCATAGGTTGATATTAGCAGCTGGTTTTGTATTTGTTTATCCATGATGACATCATTTGTTGACTTGGTGTACTGTTGCTTCTCTCCTACTGGTTGATCAGTATGCCCATTTGTTGCTGGCTAGCGAGGTAACCACTGAGGTACCTGTTACACCCCAAAACCTTCTCACTCCTTGAATTGCTTTTAATCACAGACCTGGGTCAGACTGCAGAGCACGCTTAGAAAAACTGATGCATTCCTGGGTAGCCCCTTCAGTGGGAAACATATTGTTTTATACAGTACTGTACGTTGCAGCAGTTTTCGACATTAATTATTAATCAAAGGATGCTTGATACAATGATGTCATGAATAGTTTTATTCATCCATTAATTATGAAATACAACAAATGGTAATCTAATCAATATTTGGATGCTTTTATGATTTCTGTAATTTGAGATCAATCAGATCCCTTCTGGAATTAAATAGTGCAATATAAAGGTATCTAAATACAGTATACAAAATGCTAAAAGGGTTTAGCACAGGACTGTATTTGGGCACCACATCTTATTGAAGGAAATATCTATTTCTTTATTTCATCAGAAGAAGTGTTGATGTGGTGAGTCAGTCCTCCAGCAATTAAATCAGCGAATATAGATGGGAATTTTATTACTTTTGTGCAAATGTCCTGTTTGAAGCCTTAACTGGATCCCCTCTGTGTAGGGAGCATAAAGGTGCTCTCCTTCTGATCCCAGGTCTGCTTGTTGTGTCACCGCTTTGATCTGTTTTGTTGTGATAGTTGTGCATGTGCTTGTTTGTGCATTGAGCAATATTTGACCCTCCCACTCACATTTGCCATCTTTTTACCAGATGTATTCATGTTCAGTTTTGAATACTTATTTTCAGTTAAGATATGTATTTCTAAAATAGTAGTTATTCATCCTGATGCTCTCTTAAAATGAAAAGCACAGATTTAGGGGGAAAATATTAAGTAATAAAACCCCGCAAAATTAATATTTTTTACTTTTACCAAATAAGTATCAGAATTCCATAATTCGCCACTTACTTGAGAAACTATTAGATGAAGAAGAGAGGAACTGAGCTTGCAATATATGTATGTATTTCATATATATGGTGCATGTTTGAACAGAACCATAAAACTGACTTCAGCATTGGAAAAAAAATCATTAAGTATCATTTGTTATCACTGCTGCCACACCTCAACCCAGAATTCATTTCACCATCAGCCTGACATGAAGTCAACCTGGACTGGCCGCAAAGAAGCCCCTCATTGTAAAAGATGTGGCCATGAGCTTGTAAAGTGTGTTTAGCATGAATGTGTGAGAGGGGAAGGTGACTGAAAACATGAAGTTCAGTGTTCGAGCATGAAACTCTCCCTGATATGGTGCAAAATAGCTTGTTGTTATTGTTGAATACTGTAGGTGTGCTTTTTTTGTGCTTGTTTTCGGGACAGGAATTATTTGAAGTGATTTGCAGTAAAAACAAAGCGCTCCTTCAGTGTTTAACGCACACTGCATGTAAAATTAGCATCACTGTGGTGGGTTTTTATGAGCGCGTTACTCAAACATCCCTCAGAATGGGGAAGAGCATGTATTTTGCACCATTGGTTTTGCTTTAATTGAGCTTGAATCTGATTTGATCTCTTGTATTTGTCAGGTCCTGGAGGCCACTCGAATGACCAGGAGGAAAAGCAACATGGCCCTGAAGTGGGAGGCCGGTATCTATGCTAACGAGGAAGGAAAGGAAGAAGAAGAAGAAGAGGAGGAAGAAGAGGAGGAGGAGGAGGAGGAGGAGGAGGAGGAGGAGGAGGAGGAGGAAGAGGAGGAGGAGGAGGAGGAGGAGGAGGAGGAGGAGGAGGAGGAGTAAATGGCAACCCCCAGTGACGATTTAGTGGCTGGAAAGCTGGAGGAGGAGGATGAAAAGACTGAAGGAAATATGAAAACAGAAGGAGAAGGGACAGAGAATTTAACAGTATTTATTTAACAGTATCTGAACGATCATGTGAGTCCACTGGCTCTAGTGGGCTCATCGACGAAAGGCATGAAGTTGCGGCTTTGGGACCTGAGAATTGAAGGTGGAAGAGTATGTTAAGTGACTCAGCATGTGACAGATTTTTGAAGTATTGAGGTGCATTTGGAGACAGAAGAGTCAGTGATGAAAGAGACACTTTGGAAGTGTTTTTGTGGTGGTTTGAAGACGATGTCCAAGAGTTGAAGATGATATGCTTCTACTAGATTGAAAATTCTGAATGACTTTGTCGAGTTGCTCATCGATCTCCAGTTTTATGATGGAAACATGGACTTGGTTCAGGGTTTGGCTCTTTTTTGAAAATGTTTATGCACCAAGAGGAAGATGCAAAAGAGAAGCAGGTGTGCATGAGTTGGCTTTTTGAAGAAATCTCTCAGAATGAAAGTTGCGAATGAAATGTACACTAACACACTCACCATTTGAGATTTCTGGAACTTGTTGAGCTTTGATGATGCTGCAGGAATACTGCAATAATTTTGAGGAACGAAACCAAAGGGGCACCATGGAGCACCACTCTCAGTGCTTTACCTTGTGCACCTTTTTGCGCCATAGTACACAACAATACAGATATAACGCAGATGACATGTTGGTGCAAGCATCTTTTTCAATCATCCGTATTAAATCTGAAGTGCCGACTGGACAGTCAGCTTCCTTCAGTGGTTAAATGCTCACAAGGAAATCTGGAAAACTTTGCCTTAGACCATGAGTAATTGTCTGTATGCAATATGTATTTTATCCTCTCCTATCCTGTATCAATACAATTTCTGTAGACCATAGACAAAATAAGCAACCACATTAGATAGAAAGTTTGTCTAGAATCACTATTTAGTGACTTTTGACTAAAAACAACCAGAAGGAAATATTTGGGAAAGACAAAAACTAAGCCTGTGTGTGTATTAATTAAAGGGCTGGATCAGGGGTTTTATACTCTGAAAATCATTTATTTTACTTTATGTTGGCTTTATGGACCTGTGCTTTCTGATGTAAGCAGTTGTTTTATTTTATGTATTGTGCTGAGGTAGGACTGTGTATTTGATGTATGAACACGTGCCGTGTGTCAGCTCTACACTCGGCAAGTTGAGGATAAACTTTGATGAAACGTATTGAAAAAAACATTTTATAAAAAGTTGTTATACCAAATCAGAATATTTAACTTAGAGAAAAAGCAGTTAGCCTAAGCTCATAAGTCTATTTAAGAAATAGTGACGGTGTGCATGGATTTACTTCACACTCCTTTCCTTACCTGAAACAAGCACACAGCAGCAGGAACCGACCGTCAGTGAGAAAACGCCAACAAGGCTCAACAGATTCCTGCACGTCTTGTACGTCAGTTTTTAATGCTGTCTATTATAAGTTATGATTTTGCCAGATCATGATTGTTTTTTGGAAGAAAAAAAAAAGAAAACAAAAAAAAAATGCTTCTTGTAAACATTGCAACACAGATTGGTGATGGTGCTGTGCTGCAGGAAACAAGAACACATTCATCCCTGCTGCCCAGAGGATTATTTTTGACTAAGATCAAAAGTAGAAATGTGTCAAAACGGCTGCGGAAACTATTTCTGAACCACTTTAGAGAAAAGGTAGCAAAACGTTCCTGCTCTTTGTTCGGTTGTGCTTCGATGCCTTTGAAATTCCTTTTCTCAGTTATAATGTTTGGAGCACGGACAGAAAATGATTTCCCTGTAAACCAAAGGTTCTGCTGGCGAGTCGTGTCCAAGTGTCCTTCAGCAAGACACTAACTTCTGTTCTCACAAAACCCACTGAATAAAACCCTCAGCTCCTGAAATGTTATTTCACACTGAGGTAAGTTTGCACACAACAGAGAGAGCTGCAGGACACGAACTACTAACCCGTAACTGTATCAACTCTTATATTCGTAGGTGAGTCCGCCATCAGTTGCTCTTGACACATTTTTGGACTTGACTGTGTTGTAATGAGGTCTCTGAAGGAAACAAAGTGCCACTCACGCCATCAAAAGTGAAAACCAAGGATTCAAGCCTCTGTGATGTGTTCACGACTCCATCCCAGCACAAAGTAGACAGACTTGTAATAATATTTGAATTATTTAAAGGAGAAGCATTCCTTTCCAGGAGACCTAGATGTTTATGTGGTGCAACAGATGACTGATAGAGAAGCGAGATTGGGAGGACGAACCAGGTTTCCCTTTGGACATAAAGAACATGATTTCAGCTGCCACACAGTGTTAAAAGCTTTTGCTGTACTCGTGTTTTGCATTTTCCTAGAGCGTACTACCCTCAATCATGCTTCAAAGGACACAGGGAAGCCCCGAATCATTCATTTTAGAAACTTTTCCAAATGGTAACAGACATCATGCACACACAGAGGAGTTACTGCATTGTGTGATTTATTATTATTATTATTATTATTATTGATATTAATATGATGCTTTTGATGCTTGAATTCATTGTGCAAAGATGATTGTATTTATCATTTTAAATGCTGGTGGCTTGTTTTTCACCCTGCAGAGACTCCAGAGCTTCTGGGACTCGCGCTGTCCGTGTGTGTTTAAACAATCTGATCATATAAAGTATATGGTATAACCTCTGTTCCTATGTTAACCACTTATATGCTCATACCCTGTTTTGTTATTTTATAGCACATTTAAGGCTCACAGTTATACTCCTGCAATGCATATTATTAATATTTTCTCATTAAAAGCAAAACCTTTACATTGGAGTGTCTGAGTGGTTCATTTCTTTGTAATTTAAAGTAACAATTCAACAATTCAAAGTTGTAGCTTTGTATTATTATTCATTCACTTTAATAATAATAATAATACATGCCTGTACAAAAGTTAGTACTCCCTCTTGTAATCTGTGTAAACTTTTAATGAGTAAAAAAAAATTTTTTTTAATTATCTGATCATAGTGTGTCAAAATATTTGGCAAATACAACCTGATGCAGACAACATATATATATATATATATATATATATATATATATATATATATATATATATATTTTTTTTTTTTTTTTTTTTTAATTACCATTTCCATCATTTATTGAACAAAAAATGAATTGAAAATGAAAAGGAAAAAAAGGGGGGCAATACTATGTACCCCTTATTTCCTTTCAAAGGACTTAAGAGGGTAAAATTGAGGCTAAGTGCTGCTAATTATGGGCCCTTGAAGTGTGCAGACCTTCATAAAACCAGATGTTTAGTCAGCTTTCTGGGCTGCAGCAGTCAGGAGTGAGTGAACACAATACCAGGAAGGAAAGACATAAGCAGAGGCATTAGAGAAGCAGTCGTTGTTTGTGGACATAAAATTAAACCGTGGGTTTTACAAAATGAAAAACAAAGAACTACATCTAAGACCACAAAAACCTCACTGAGTGTTAAAAATGAAAGTCAGTGACAAAATTAGAAGTATTTTAGCTTTGAAAAGGTTAGTTGCACCATGCAACACAGCAAGTCAGTGCAAAAGCTTCATACCAACTGCTAAATGCCCAAACCAACTTTATCAACTGAGGCAATGTTGTGAAGAAGAATTGGCCAAACAACTTAAAGTTATTACTGTTAAAGGTATGTAATCATGGGTGTACTTAGTATTGCCTACATTATTTTTTTTTCTTTCAAGGTTCATTTTTGTTAAATAAATAATGGCATGGTGACAAAGGTTTAGTGTTATCTGTCAGATGTTGCACCTGCCTAATATTAAGACCCACCTTGGTCAGATGACCTTAATTATGATCTTATACTAAATAATAAGTAAAAATAAGCCACATGCAGTGGCTCCTTTCACTTTGTCTCATCATGAGAAACTATTATAAATACTGAAACTTTCTTGAGATCAGTAATACATTTAAGTCAACATTGCATTACTGTTTAACTCTGGAAACATAGAAGCTATTGTCCTCTAACTCTGCACGTGTTCATGTGCAGGTTGAGAAAATTGAGAAGTATTTATCAGCGGTGAGAGCAGACAGGTGTGAAAGTACCTTGTGGTTTGTGCAGCGTCAACAGCTCCCCAACAAACTGTAATACAGCAGGTAATATCTGGAAAAAAAATCAAACCATAAAATACACTGTTACTGTCATTTGAGGGAAAAACAAAACAAACATTGTCATGTTTCTGGTTTTTCATCTTCTCTAGTAAGTGAAGATTACCGGTTTGATGTTTTCTTTCACTTTAAAGAGAATATTTTTGAAATGTTAACTATTGATTGCACAACGCACACAATAAGACTTGAAGAACAGGAGGTAAAGATTTTACTGTACACTTTTCAGATTTTGTGGACAAGTTATTTGATTTAAATATAATGAAATAAAAATAAAAATTATTAGCTGTAGACAAATTGAAATGGAATCATTTTAATTGATGAAAATTCTTACATACTGTGAAATGAATGACTGCCAAGTAGTGCTGGGCGATATGGAAAAAATCATATATCACGATATGGACTATTTTATATCACGATAACGATATATATCACGATATACCATAATAAAGTATGTTTTCAGTTATTCTCTGAAAAGTTTGACAAAAATTTCATTGCTTACTTTTCAACTTTATTTTGAAAGGACATTTAGCTGAACTGTCACAAACATACATTTTAGTGCAGCAAAAACAGGTAGGTACAGAGGTACAGTAGCTTTCACATTTTTTTTAAAGTGTACAACAGTTTCTGAGAGGAAAAACACATTTTTGCACTGAAGTTCAGCTATAAAAAATAAACACAAATTATTTTTCAACTTTCTGAAATCTGTAACCTTGTAGTGCAAAGTTTGCAAACCAATATAAAGTGTCTAAAGTAAACATCAGGGTTGAAGAGAACTCTGTTTAAGGCATTAACCGTGAATAAAAGTGCAAACATAAAAGGCTACTTTGTAGAAGTAGATATGATTCTATCAAATCTATCGTTGCAGGTTATTTAATTAGACATTTGCTGTAATAATTGATAAAATTAGGATAGAAACGATAGAAGAGAAATGGCACGATACACACTTTTCTATCGTCCTCACGATATGTATCGTCATATTGCCCAGCACTACTGCCAAGGATCAGGTCTATAGACTTGCATAATAATAATAATATTAATAACAACAATATTAATGAGTTTAAAGTATCTGCGATTGATTTTGTTAAAAGGAAATAAAGTATTTGCCATTTAGATGTGCAAACGTGCATCACTGGATGGAGGAAGGACCTGCTTCCCCAAAATCAAAACAGTCAGCACGCGACCTCAGCGCCTACAAGGAAGTGAGCGTGACGGTCCCACGGTCCCACCCCTCCACCATTCCCTTCCACCCTCCACCCTCCGCCCGCACATACCTGACTCACAGAAGCGAATCCCGTCTTCATGTCTCCAGGTCGCTGTCTGGAAACTCTCAGACTGAAACCATGGTGACGCCGGGCTTGTGTCAGGCCGTCCTCTCGGTGCTCCGGCGGGTCGAGCCGGTTATCGTGGTGGAGCAGCTGGGCAGCACCTTCTTCGACACAGCGCTGCAGATGGTGGTGAGGGACCGGTGCGCCAACGCCACGGACCCCGGTCGGTCCAGAGAGGACAGCCAGCAGAAAGCCATGACCGGACTTCTTCATGACTTACAACCTCATCATCCGGCTGACCCCGATCCTACCGTCGCTGCTGCTGGCCAGACTGAGCGACCGCGGCTGGAGGAAGGCGCCCGTGGTGGCGTCGCTGAGCGGGTACCTGCTGTCCAGGGTCGCCCTGCTGCTGGTGGTCGTTTTCAGCCTCCCGCTGGAGCTCATGTTCGGGGCGGCCGTTCTGTTCGGCCTCTCCGGCGGGTACGGAACCTTCTGGGCGGGTGTGATGACCCTGGTGTCGCTGGGCTCCCTGGCGAGCGACCGCTCCAAGGTGGGTGTTTTTGTTTTGCTTTTGCACGTGCGCGACCGTTGGTGAGCTATGGGGTGCCGAATGTAAAAACCTTCGATTACAGTTTTCAAACTGATATATTTTCAATATTTAGCTCATTTTCTTCACATTTAGCTCATTTTACACACATTTGAGACATAAATTATTTAAAAATTTGGTTATATGTGAACGAAAATGAAATGTTAAATCTAAATGTTAAATCTAAATATAAAATCTAAATCTAAATTTTAAATCTAAATCTAAATCTTAAATCTAAATGTCAAATGTTAAATCTAAATATTAAATGTTAAATCTAAATGTTAAATCTAAATTTAAATGTCAAATGTTAAATCTAACTATTAAATCTAATTCTAAATGTTAAATCTGAATCTAAATATTAAATCTAAATCTAAATGTCGAATGTTAAATCTAGATTTAACATTTAGATTTAGATTTGATATTTAGATTTAACATTTGACATTTAGATTTAGATTTAACATTTAGATTTAACATTTCATTTTTGTTCACATATAACCAAACTTTTAAATAATTTATGTCTCAAATGTGTGTAAAATGAGCTAAATGTGAAGAAAATGAGCTAAATATTGAAAATATATCAGTTTGAAAACTGTAATCAAGTTTTAACATTCGGCACCCCATAGTGAACTGTTAGAAGTAACAAGTGAAGAAAAGCAGAGTTATTGCATGTTTTCATACAGGGGTCGTTTCTAAGTCACCATGGGGGCCCTACCGGCCCCAAAATACCAAAAGATCATTTCAATCCAGAAATCTTTTATTTTAAATAACAGAAGTGCACAATGATGTAAGAAACCTTAAAATACAATACAACATAACAAACAACTGAAATGTGCAAAGTTTGACAAAAACCACAATCAAGCAAAAAATATCACATGACATGCAGAAAATTCAAAAAGACATATGATATCGCCCTCTTCCAAATACAAATTAGTTACTGGTTAGCTTACTGTTAATTACTGTTTAAATAAGCTAGGCTAAAGCGCAGTAAACATCTGTCATGTGCAGTTGTGCTTCGTGAGACTACAGACTGGGACAAAGTGGCATCACACTATTTTTTTTTAATAATGTCAGATTATTGTTTTCTTTTTTCTTAATCTTCTTGCTTTTTTTTCTTTTAGCATATGCTAATAGGTACGCTCGCTTCATTTTGAATTTGAAGTACTGAAGAAAGCCGGTCGAGGGCAGTCGGGGCCCCATTAGGGGGGTCCCAAACATGTCGCTGCAGTGTCAATGGAGGTTTCAGGTTGTGTCATTGATATGGATCGATATTGGCCGTGTCTTGGGGGTTCCTTAACACACTAGGCAGTGACAGCTAGTGGGAGCCCTATGTGGGGGGTTTCCAACATATCGTCGTTACAGTGTCTAAAGCAGTTCAATCATTTTGTCATTGACAAAAGAACCAATGTCACCGCTGTCCTGGGGCCCCTTCCAGCTCGGGGCCCTAGGCAATTGCCTAGTATGCCTACCCCGTTGTGGGGTCTCTGGTTTCATATCAGGTCCAGAAGATGTACATTTTGGATGTCAAACAGGTGAGGTATGGAGGATAAAAGCTACCCTGATCCAAGTATATATATAAATAAATTCAAAGATAAATGTTGGAAAAGCAGGTCTCATATATGAATGTAAAGTCATGCATTCTTGTAATTACACATATAAAATACCTAATCTCAAGTTTAGTAATATATTTTCATTTATCAACACTTGTTTTTAGTCCAGGTCAAAATAAAAGTGATTGTTTCATCAGCAATGTTATAATCTATATACAATAGAGCCAGACTTCTCAAAGTCCGGACCCAGCACACCTACGTCTTAAAATGACCCTTTCACAAACATGTTGATGAATTATCATCGGATGTTTGATCAAAGCGATGTCTATGATTCACCACATGGTTCCTTATCCTTTGTTGACTAATCAACTGCAGGAGGTGCGGCTTAAAAGGGAGGAAGTAGGAATTTCAGTAGGTGACAAGCTGCAACAGCAGTATGAGGGAAGATAATGCATGTTTGATCATAACTGCATGTAAACCCACTGTGGTAAACCATCAAACTAAAATGTAAATTCAAATTCAATTTCAAATATACTTTATTGATCCCCCAAGGGGAAAAATCAGGTTTCAGTACTGTCCAGTCTGGTGTACTAAAAAAGCTAAACTAAAGCAGTAAATGAGACAAATATGTGCTCTGGAACAACATAAATTTTACAAAATTAAGTTTGTCTGGAAAGCTCAGGTTATATAATGTCAAATTAATACGCTGGCATATTGTTTATGAGTTTCATGAATATGTTGAAGGATAAGTGATAAATATTGAAGAGCAATCATAGGCAGAAGTTTTTAAATAGTGTGCCAATACTGCACACCAATACTTTGTGAAACCAATACTTGCTGTACCTCAGAGGTGTGTAGCACAAAGATATAACTCAGTTTCAAAAAAAGGTTGTCTCAGTGGAATAAATGGTCAAAAATCAGCTTCAGAATCAGACTAGGGTGATGATAAGTGTTTGTCAAACTTCTAAAGGCAGACTTATTTGTTTTACTTTTACTTTTAAAAGTCTGAACATTCTTTCATTTTTAATAAATATATAATAAATAATAATAAATAAGACTTGTTGAACTACATACAGTACAACATGTAAGTTTTAGACGGCCCTAGTCTTGTTGTTTTTCATGACATGACAGTTTTAATGACATCTATGTCTTGTTCTGAATATTGAACACCTAAATAAAACACACACATATTTAGAGGTTGTCAAATACGGGCTTGTTTTTTTCATTTTGTTTTGTTTTAATGGCCATCGCCATGCTAAAAAAATGGCCAATAATTGACCAGTCGATTGGTTCACCTCTATTATCACTTTTCATTGTATCTTTGTGCCTTAATAAAGAGACTGAAAAAAAAATATGCAACAAGAGTAGAGGTCTCACTGGGGTCAACTTCATAAGTTCACATGGGGCCAATAATCAGCAGACAATCCCCATGTAGGACATCATTTTTCAGCTTGATTATATCTCAGATGTGCCACACATGAATATGCTGGCTGGGACATGAACACTTGACCCAAATGAACCTAAAATAAGAGACAAAAACGTTACAATTAATATGGACATCAGGCGTACTTTTTGAAAAAGTAACGAGTGCTGATGTGTCACGCAGGTGATGATGAGAGTGGAGCTGCTGTATGGGTTAGCAGGTCTGGTGGGCAGCCTGGTGTCTGGTCATCTGTTCCAGCTGTACAGCTCCAGTCTGGGAAACGGAACCATCCTGCTCACTGTGAGCACGCTGCTGCACCTGCTCTGCCTCGTACTCGCCGTAGCCCTGCTGCAGGTCAGTGCGGCTTTACAGGAGACAATCTTGGGATTTTTTTTCCCTCTTTTTTCCCCCTCTATTATCTACATGTATACCTACATGTACATGTATACATACCTACATGTCAATCTCAATTACAGGTGAAACATGTACGCAGTGAGGAGCCAGAGGAGTCAGAGGAGAACAACCTCCTCCTCTCTCACACCTCCTGTAATGCCACTGCTGTCGAGGCTTCGGTTGGCATAAACATGGTGAACTTGGTCCTGCTGTTTGTTGCTGCTTTCCTGTATGACTTCGCAGTGGGTGGAGCCATAGGAATACTGGGCTCCTTTGTGCTGAAAGCACCGCTCAGCTGGAGTGCTGCTCAAGTAACCTTTTGCTGTCCTTTCATACATATATTCAGACTGCATAGTTGTAATTTTGAATCTTTTAAGAGTGAAGAGACATTTTTTGCTGTTTGATTTTTTTCTTTTTACTGATCTCTTTTAATTTGTTGATTATGACTCGTCACTTTCACTTTCTGTGCCTGCTGTGTTCTTTTGTTTCTGCCTATTTACATGCCTCTCCTCTCTCATCATTTCATCTTTCTCTTTTCTTTTTCTTGCTTTCATAGGTGGGTTATGGGAATGCAGCAGGCTGTACGATTTTCCTCACCAGTTTCATCGGTGTCATTGCTTTCCGCCGATGCGTCAGTGACGAAACATTGATCCTGATTGGCATGTTGTCATTTGCTTCGGGCATCTACTTGATGTCCTTTCGCCACAGCAACTTACATATTCTACATTGGTAAGACAAAATCACATACTGAACTTTCAAGCATTTACTTGCCTCTGCCACTGTGTTGGTGACAGTGATATTTTGGTAACATCAGGTTGTGAATTTCATGCATAGCAGGTAAACACAAAGCAGAAATGAACAATTAACAGTGAACAGTGCGAGATATATCAAAGACTTCTTCCTGGAAAAGATGATGCAGCTTATGGGTTATTATCGTCATAGTTTTATTGATACTCCAGCATCCAAGGTCATCCAGCTCATCCCTTCCATTTATACAGTTTTATTGCATTAGCTACCATAAAACAATTGAAAAGCGAGAACCAATATTTTAACAAATGACAAGTTACTCATATCAGTTATGTGCTTGTCATTTTGGAGCTACTGTGATATCTGTTTATTAAACTGTGTTTGTATTTTTAAGAATGTGTGTGTGTGTGTGTGTGGACTGAATACAGCAGATTTTTCAAAAAGCCACTGATTACTCCCGTAGATAGTAATCTGTTGATGGCAGAAACCACAGTCACAATACTGCTTTATGTGTCAGACATTGTCCAGTCAGAGTGGAAAAATACTCTCACTCATGTAACATGGCGGTTCAAGGGGTTCTTTTTTAAGTTAACAGGTTAGGCTTTCCACTTTTTTTTTTTTTTTTCAGATTAGTGGGGGAAAAATCATCTTCTGTGAGTGTGACTCAATGAAATCAAGAAATAGCAGCTTTATTATTCTTACGAGTTGAAAGTAAAGCTTTCACAGAATCGGTCTAATGTCAGATATATAAGTTATTAACACAAATCATCAAAATATAGTACTGGAAGCAGAATGAGGAAGTGGGAGCAACCAAAGCCATAAGTCTGATTGCTTCTTCAGTGCTATGTAGTCAAGAGCAGGAATAAAAGGGGAATAGGGTGTTGCTTGGTTTTAGATGTTATTGGCATGTAACATAAGTAGCGTGTGTAGTTTAACCTAAGTCAGTCTAAATGAGAAATAATTATATGTTATTATAGCATATTGTTTTGTTAGCAAAGGATTGGTATGTAACAAGTCATCTTGTGTTTTTGATGAAAACTTTCTTAGTATTCAATTTCATCAGCATTTATTTTTGCCGCTGTGTTTTTGCGTGTCTGATGTGAGTTTTACAATTTGGTATATGGAACCTTTTTTCAATGATTATTCCAACATCACATATAGCTAATTTAAAGTTGCTACTAGCAATGAGCTAAGTTGGCACAACCTGCAACAAATTGATGGATTTTTAATTTTTAACATAGAAGGTATGTTACTAGCAACTGGATTTTGTTAGCAAGGCAAGGCTAGCTTCCTGTTTATAGTGGGTTAGCGAGCCATCTTTTTGTCCCTCAACATGAAAACACATTTCAAACTTCTTATCTTTTTTCTTTTATACATTTTTTTTAAATAAGGATTTCTCATAGCATTCTTGTAGTTACTTTAGCTTGTCTACATGCATGTACCATTTGTGTTTGTGTGTTTGTAAGTTATAAAACACTCTTTTGTTCTTAGTGTTGCTACCTAAACTAGCTAAACTAGCAGATGTATCTACTGAAATATGTGAGGCTGTTTTGAGGTTCATAAAATGATTCTGTGTGTTTTGTTACTTAGTTTTCTTAAAACAGTTTGTTTTCCAGTGTCTTTGTTCTAACTATAGGACTGTATGTTACTGGACAGACTCCATGATGTCACTCATAGATCTTCTTCAGTCATTTTAAAGCCGTTTTGCACCTTGTTGCCAACGGGCAGGACTGAGAAGCCAGCTGGAACACACATTAGTTCAGTTACAGTTCGCCATTTTATCTGACATGAACCCATGATGATAATTAATATTACTTTACATTTATTTTTAACAAATGTGTCTACACATCGTAATTCCAAGTGTTGCTACAAAAACAACATCTGACACGAGAGGTGTCCGGGGCTTTAAAACAGAACTTGCAGAACTGCTGGGATCTGCTGGTCGCCGGCAGTCAACCCCCCATATACGTGCTTTGCAGTCAGCAAGCCTACCTCCATCACTCTGGGGGGGGTCATATAGAAGGACACTGTGGAAAAAAGGAGTTAATAAAAATGAATCAAAACATTTTTCTGCAGCTCGCATACTCAACCTGTTTGCACTGATACCGATGCCGACGATCAGATCTCTGCTCTCACAACAGGTTCCAGCATCGTCATGTGGTAAGTGCCATGTGTTTATATGTAAAAAATGGTAACACACAATTCCTATTAATGTGTCTTAAAAAGTTAGAAATATTTTCTATGATGTATTCAACATTTTATTTATATGGTATGCTAGGATTAACAGCCCGTGGCTTCTAAAACCCAGTTTTCATAAATTAAAGTCTGAATCAAATCACATAAATTGCACAAAGAAAAAAAAGATTCACTATTTTTAAAAGGACTGCTCATTCAATTGAAGGTTGAATAAAAGTGTTGTGTTCAGTTTAAAGACTGTGAATTGTTAAAAAAAGTTTTTATTTGTAGGGTGTATGCTGAAATGGGAAACCACATTTAAGCTTTGCAGCATAATTCAGTCTGTGTGTGTGTGTGTGCGTGCGCATTTGAACTGATGCTTCACTCTGAGGTTTCAGTTTTTAATTTTTTTAAGGAAAAATAGCTGCTCAGAG
The DNA here is from genome assembly GCA_018398805.1 of Hirundichthys speculiger. Classification (NCBI taxonomy): domain Eukaryota; kingdom Metazoa; phylum Chordata; class Actinopteri; order Beloniformes; family Exocoetidae; genus Hirundichthys; species Hirundichthys speculiger. Next base: position 931,585 of record JAGFBZ010000842.1, on the reverse strand, counting down.
GTTGTTAGATTTTATCAGCCCTTCAGCTGTGTTGTCTTTGGTGTGTGTACTCAGCTTTCAGCAGATTTATGACAACAGTCATAGAGGAGTGGTGCAGTGGTGCATACAGGAAACCTGCATGTCATGCCAGTAAGGCTGGTTCATACCAGAACGATGACCTATCATCAGGAGCCTGTTCTGCCACAACCACAGCAGTTTCCTTCTACTCTGCATGAGACATGCACACTGGGTTAAAGGATTATTCACAGAGTTAGGTTATACAGTATTAGAGAAAAAAGTTACTTGTTTAGGTTCGTGTAGGTTGAAAATATGTATAATAATACATTGTGGGTTATAACATCATATTCACAGTGTAGATCTGGGAGAAGAGTGATGTTATTCTTCCCATATTGTCCTTGGGAAGTGAGTGAGGACATACTGTATTTGCACTGAAACATCACTGTTTATTTTTAAAAGGGCCTTTCAGAGAAGGTTAGATCATCTCAAAAATCTCAAGAAGGTTAAAACAATTCTGTTTTTTCTCATCTCAGTCTTCTGTTTTCTATCTCAAACTACTTCCATCATATTTAACACATTCATTCCGTTTTCCTCTTTATCAGGTACCACTCTCACTTTCCTGCAGTTGACTATGAAGTTTGCTGGCCTGGCGTACATTCCTGCTTTCACTAAGATCTATCAGAACACCCTGGACTGGTTCCCAGGCTTCGTCTTTCTACTTTCCAGCATCATCACTGTACTTGGAATGATACCCATCAGGTACCTCTGAGCAGATTAGTTTTCATGTTTCACTAGATTATTATAGACTATTATTTAGATCGCATGTGTCAAACTCAAGGCCTGCAGACCAAATCTGGCCCACCACATCATTTCATGACCTGAGAGAGTGCAAAAACCATATAACCGTGCAACCAATCGTAAACTATTAACAAGCAAATTTCTTGATGAAATGTTGAAAGGTTTCAGTTCTGCTGTCTATTAGATTTGTTAGTGACATCAAAAAAAACTCAGATAACTGAGGTGAGGAGAGCAGCCAGGAGACTCTTGAGCAGCTATTTTATGATGAAAAGTTGCAATTCTTTCATCAAAAAGTAACTTTGCAATTTGGCAACAGAATTTTTAATTTTTTCCAGCAAAGATGTGCAATTTTACAACAGAAAGTGGCTCATTTTTGTGAAAAAGTCATGATTTTGTAAAATTTGACAAAGTCTGAATTTTTTTTTAAAAAAAGTGTGATTTTGCAAAGGTTGATATTTTACAACAAAAAAAAATATTTTTTTTGTCAAAAAAGTCGCTGTTTTGCAAAATTTGTGATTTTTAAAAAGTCACTGTATGAAAAAAGGTTTTGGTTTCATAAAAAAAAGAATTGCAAAATTTGCAATTTTACCCCCCAAAAGGGCCCTTTTTTTCACAATTTTCTTGAATATGGGGTTTTTGGACAAATGTCTCAATTTTACAATTATAAATCTAAATTGTTATTTTTTTTTGTCTTTAAGACACAAGTCAGTCTTGGTAATTTGTAATTTAAGGACAAAAAAAATTCAATTTTGATAGCATACCCTAGCAGAGGCGCTTTGACACCAAACAACGAGCTAATTAAGCTAACCTTAGCCACCAAGAAAAATCAACAAAAGGACCTAAGAATTCAAAGACTCCAAGTATCTTTCTGAATATACATTTTTTAATCAGCACATGGAAACAGGATCTTCAGATCAGTCTGTCAAAAGACACCATCGTAGACCGAGTCCAGGAACTAGCGAGAAATCTGACAACACAGCTGGTTGAGAAAGTGAAGAATAACAGGCCCTTTGTTGGTAACCATGGTGATGATGTAGCCCAGGATCAGAGTTTGACACCCCTGATCTAGATGATTGACCTCTGACAAAGGAGAAACTGAACTTAGACATAGTTGTCAAAAATCTAAAACATGCTTTGTTTCAACTTCTCAAGAATATTTGTGCTCTATTCCCTCCAGTATTTTAGGATGCAGATCAGCTCAGAGGCAACACCATGTGACGAATCAGGGAGAGTGATGGATCGTGAGTTCATGCTGGTACGACACAGACTTGAGACTGGAAGTGAAAAAGTGAACTGTGCCTATCGTGCCACTTCCTCTTAATAGAGCTATAACAGTAGAAACAGTCAAAAACCTGCTACAGGGAAATGCAGTCATGTTTTACATTTGTATGAACTGTTTGATCATTATTTAAATTCAACTGGATTGTAGGAAAGGCTTGTGAGGACAGATGGCATACAGTACACTGACTGTGAAAATGTTTCAAATGTATTTAAGAAAAAAAAGTTAAAAAAAAAAAAGAAAAGTTGAACTTCTGACACAGTGGCAAATAGACGTCATACAACTGATTTCATCAGCCAGTCAAATTTGTTCATGTTCAGCAAAAACTCAGAACTCGTTTAGAAAAATAACACACCCACAGTGATTTCAACATGTTTTAGATTTGTCAGGGATTGTGTCACATACAAAAAGCCCCCTGTGGGGGTCATAGAAAGAAGAAGTACTTACCAAAGGAGTCAGTGGACTGTTGGAATACATGGATAGATGGACGCAAGTCAACTTTCACATTGAAAAGGAAAAGAAAAAGTTGTCAAACGGCTCATAAATAATCTTACTGATTTCTACCTATGACAAACAACATGACCCTTAAAGGGTTATTTTTTTCATGTTTTGTCACGAGTCCTTTGCCAGCAATGATTGCCTGAAGACAAGAGCCCGTCATTATCTCTAAAGACTGGGATCTTGTTTAGTTTTGGTTTGTCAGGCCTTCATTGCAGCTGTCTTCTGTGTGATGTGAGTGGTTCAGGCACTTTATCATTAAAAGTCCTATCCTGTTAAAAATAAAACCCAAAAGATAAATGATTCTTTTATAGGCTTCAGTAACATCAAATCGTTATTGTTGCATTAAATCATTTTATTGCTGTTAAAAATGACACAGTCTTAATCATGCAGGTGTGTATCTACTGCTGTGTCATTATTCACTTACACTAATTAAATAAACACCAATAAGGAAATGTAAACAATACGGTGGACTTTGCAACACCAACACAGATAAAGGTAAAACCTCTCCCCCAGTGCATGCTGGGAAACTGATCAGTTGGGCTAATGTATTGCTAAGGGACAGCGTTAATGCTTTTTACTTTAACCAGATTTGCTGGTGACCATTTCTTGTTGACTCCAGTTACACCTTAGTTGTTTGTTTAATAAAAACTTTATCATTTTGCCACTGTCAGTTCTCACACATCAGCTACAACAGACTGATTAAAATGAATTAAAATGAATAGATATGTTGAGCAGAACAAGAGTTACATGCTGACTGAAGTTCAGACAGAATAAAAACATTTGTTTAAAAATGACATTTTCCATGTAAAAACAGTTTTCAGTCAGGATTATACAGTTTAGGATCCATTTTGTATTCTGTTGGTTTTGTTGCTGTTACTTTTTATGCCTGATTACTGGTTGCTGGTTAAACAGCAGTTTGCACAGATACTTTTTTTTTTGAGTGTACACACAGTTTATAAAATTTTGACTTTGTATTTTTAATCACAAGAAGAAGAAAAAAACAAACTCAAACTGAATCACTGTATATTTTTTAATAATTCTAGCAGCTATAGTGCATTTGTTTAAAGCCACTCTATGTAACATTATCACTTCTAACCACATGGGGGCAGGATATCACAAGAAAGCTCAAGTGTCACCCCCTGACATTAAACAACAACAAAGTGCACCTCTATTGGGACCAACCGGTGTTACTATACACGCTGGACCATCCTCACTTATTAGCCCAGTATTGTCAGTGGCTCTTTTGTCAACACCGCAGACCTATATGTGGTGGAGCTGTGCAAAACGGCTTTAAGATATTGACTGGATATGAATGGGAGAAAGTGAGGTCCTTTAAAGCTACTCTGTGTAGCAATACCACCTGATCACATGGAGGCAACAAATCACACGAAAGCTGGCATAAGACTCAACAAAATGCACTTCCAGTGAAACAAAGTGGTATTACAAGCTGTGCCAAGCCATCCTCATTATATAACACATTATTGTTCTGTGACTCTTTTGTTAACACAGCACATCTAAAGGCCCCCGTTTGGTCAGAATTAGTATTGCCACATAGTGTGGCTTAAAATTCCTTTTTATAGATTAATTTGTAACTACACTTTTGATACACCAAAAGGCTGCTCTTGTATTTAAGCACATATTATTACACATATAGATCATACTGGTGTAAATGTCTGTTTTTCCTTTTTTGAAATAAACTTTTGAAGACAAACATTTTTGCTTCATTTTTGCTCCATTCTTAGAACTTCAATAGTGAAATCAAATGAAATAGAACAGGAACAAAGAGGAAACACAAACAGAGGCAGAAGAATATCAAACTCGTTCGTTCTCTTTATTATTGGTCCAGTATATCTGAAAAACCATTTGTGGTAAAGATAAATTGCATCAAAACCTCAGTATACAAGCTTATTTAGCAATTACAACAAAATGTTAACATTCAAATGTACAATAAGGAACGTAAACAGTACACTCTGGAGAGGAACAGAAAGAAAAAGACTTAAATCAGTCACACGTTCATAACTCATCTGAGTTACGACTTTCACATGGCGTTGAATGGTTTCTGCTGCACTGAAAATGAGATCTGAATCTAAACAGGGAGGAAGACGAGGACATTTGGCTTGGAAACATTTGCTTTGTACGTCAGGGAACTCTCCCTGCCTCACAGACTCAGGATTTAACCTGAATCGGCTCACATTTGTGTGATGTTTCAAATTTTAAACGTTTAGTTGTTGCCAATTGAAATAATAGTAATACTACAAATAATTGATGCTGCTGGGACGATGTCTACAAAAAAAAAAAAAAAAAAAAAAAAGTCAGGAGGCCCAGAGTACAGAACAGGGCTTCTAAAATGGATGTGACTGAGGAGAGCAAACTGGAATTGTTGAGGTCTTCTTATGTGAAAATAACATCTCTCATGTATAACTGTCATCTTGGCATAAGCATACTATAAAAACCTCAACACTGTCCTGTTCCTGTTATATAAAGCACACAGAGCTGTTCTTTGTTTGGAAAGTGGCAAAACCTGTTACTTCATTTATGAACTGCACCATCCCTGTAGTTGCTGTTCATTTTCTCCCTTTTGGAATCATTCAATCAAATGGGAATTACCAACAGCGTACCAATCTTATTTTATCTGCATCCTGTTTGCTCCGCAAAAAAAAAAAAAAAAAAAGTCCATAATTAAATATCTTTAATTATGGTGTAAAATATGGTGGTATGGCAGTTTTGACGACTGAAATAAACCCAATGAAAAACACTGCAAACTGTCAGAAACTTCAAGCCAGCTGGAACTCTGGAATTACAGACCTTACATAAAAAGTTTGGGTTTCTAACTCTCCCCTCTTTACAATGTGCTTTAATATTTTGATTTTAACTTGGCATCAGTGTATCTGTATAAGAGAGCTTTCACTGTAGCTGCCTCACGTCCTCCACACATATATGGAGAGTTTTCCTCCTTCTAGTTTTCAACTACGTACAAAAAAAAAAAAGTCCCCCCCTCTCTATTTAACTTCGTGTTATAAGGGAAACCAGAAGCTGCTTTAAGGTTTTTAAAGCTCAAGGGGAAAACATGAAAGACAGAAAAAGATGAGGACGAGAAGGAAAAGATAGCAGAGAATATGCTAAAACTAGTTAACACACAGCTGCAGACACTAAATCTTATCTTGCATGTAGACATATGGAGGGTAGGCACAGTGATGTGGCATCATTAAAAAAAAAAAAGAAAAAAAGAAAAAACAAAACCGAAAACTTCAAAAGAATCAAAGGAAAAAAAAAGAAAGAATCAGCAATTCCATTTCAAACATCTTGTAACAAATGACAGCAAACACATTTATGATGCTACAGTGCACAATCTGTGCCAGATTTCAACTTTGTAAATGTATAATTCTGGATAAAACATCACATAACCGTGTGACCTGGCATCACCGGCTTTTTTAATTTTTTACTTTATGTTGGAGTATAATGATGTAGCAGTAGAAGTGAGGCGGGGAATTCGAGGGAGAATAATGATCAACTCCCCACAAGATTCTCGTCCTCCTGTGGCTGAAAGCCAGTTTTGGGGAAAGACAGAAAATGATGACAGATGTGACAGAGGAAGGCTATCTTTCCAATAAGCAACAAGATAATCAGAAACGTGTGATGTAAAAATGCTACTGCCTGTATGAAGTGCAGCACTACTCAGCCTCATTTGAAGGTTTTCCACCAGTCCCTGCTCAGCAGTATGTTAGTGTTAAACCATACTGCGCTGCAGAGCTCTTTGACATCACCACTTCATTTTGCCACACGTTAAAATGTTTGCTTTAAACAATGCATTTTAGCTTTTAAGGACAAAATTGCCCTGAATGTAGTTTTGCAATAAAGCGGGGCTCTTGACTGAAGAGTTTTCTCCGAATGACTAATGAATGGTGATGCTGCAAGTCCCTTAAAAAAAAAAGTCAAATAGTTCAATGTATTTAAATAAAATAAATTACCAAACTACCACTGGAGATGGTTTCCTCCCATGTGCTTTTCATTAACTATCTAACATGCCATTTAAATTCCCTGCAGTGGGTAGAAATGGCCCTGACAACAGAAACCAGTTACCAGAATCAAAACAATGAGCGTTCACCTCAAGGTGGAGCTGCTGCTCTGTACTCTCTCAAAACATGTGACCAAATCTGCTCTCTGCATTTGTACTCAGCTAACCAACTCTGCACACACTCACCTAACTGATAGATTTCTGCATTCAGCTCAGATACACATATTTGTGTGGCCAAAATACAGCTTGGCCTCATGTCCACCTTAACTCTCTGGGTCTGAAGCAAAACTAGCAGTGCATTCCTCAATTTCCCTTTAAAACAAACAAACAAAAAAAGAAAACACAGTGATCTAACCTTGACAACTGTCAATACACCTCTGCCCTCACTGGTCGAACGCATACGTACATCCTACAGAATGTTTCAAGTCTCTACAAGGTGATTTACTTTAATAACTGTTGGAAGAGAAATTGGAAATGCGATGAGAGGATTTATGGAATTTAAAGGGACGAATCATGCAAAAATCAAAAAGGTACAAACCTTTTTTTCTAAACTGACTTTTTACAGCCAAAATGACGCCTATTTGTTCATGTTACAGTGGTAATGTTTTGGTATTAAGATGTTCACAGGCTTTCACAATCTGAACACTTGAACTTGAGAAACTTCATATTCATGCATGGTAGCAATGTCTGGATCAAAAGCAAACATCTCTGCAAGAATTAACCTTCATTTTTGGCTCGATGAGAAAATAGAGAGAGCATCTCTCCAAGACTGTGGTTAAGTAAACATAAGCAGCATTGGCAACAAATTATCAATTGGAAATATAAAGTAGAAAATGTTTCTAGGAACAGCCAACGACAATAACAAAAAAAAAACAAACAAAAAAAAACAAAGGTCTTTACACCAGTCTCTCCCAGCTGTCCTTCAATGCACCGTTTGTTACCTCTTTCCTCTTTCACAGGCCGGTCTGTGAGGGACACAACCCCGCTCTGCACAGTCGTCTCACAGGAGAACAGGGCACAGTTCAGCAGATCAACTCTGCTCCCTGCTCGGTCTTTTTCCTTGGCGTTAAAGACGTGTACAGAGACGGGGAGATGGGAAGCTGAGACATACAGACACATTTCAGTTCGTCTCGCTCGTTTTGTCCTCAGTTTGTTTGTCCTGGAGGAGGGTTATGAGTGACTCCCACGCTGCCTGGCACTGCAGAGAGCGGAGATGAATGAAGAGTCAGTCCACGCAGAGAAAAACTGTGCTAAATTAAAGTAGGAATGGGCGGATTGATATCTAACTATTTTTTATCTCCATGGTTCAGTCTGAAAAATCAATCTTCATGTGAAAAAAACATGATTTTAGGTAATGCTTTAACATCTAAATTTGATCATTTAATTTCATAGTATTTTTTCTTTTTTTCCAATACGTTATTTGGATAGGAACTACTTTTCCTTCCGCTTACTCACTCCGTGTTGAACAGCGCTGTAACATGACACACAGAAGCAATAGCAGAGTGTATAAACACTCCATGTGGGCGAGTTATTTTGATATGGTAATTTGATATGTGGTATAAGTGAAAAAAATAGTCAGACATTGTGGCAACATCACAAATCTTATGAAATGTTTGAAAAATGTCACCCAAAATAGTATCATGAGTTGCAAGAAAAACAATAAGAAGTGGAGGAAAGTGTAGACAGATGACCCAACTTCATTGAGGAAAGGTTTTATAGTGGAGTGATTTCAGAACGGGAGGAAATACCCAGAGAACTGGTGATAATTTAACTGTTAACCAAGTAAAATGTAAGCAAGATATTTATTGTATGAAGCCATCGTGATGGTATGGGTATGTTTGACCTCAGGCCCGTTTCTCTACCTCTCTGTATTTCACTCATTCATTAAGGAGCAGCTGAAGCCTTAAGAGAAAAATGTCAAGTTTAATATAGAGTTAGAACAAATCTTAATGTTTTTGAGTCACTTGCCCTCAACAGTTCAGACTTTTTGTTCGAATGTTTAAAAATAAACTTTTCTTACCTGTTTTTGTTAAATAAATAGAGAAGTTTGACTTTTTTTAAGACATTACTTGGTCTATGAAAATTAAGCTTTTTAAGAAATAAGAATGTTGTAATAAATGTTGCTAGGAAGCAACAAATTTTGAGGCTGCACAAGTTCAAAAGTGGAAGCATGGTACCTGTCATGAAAATGTTCAACCAGTCATACAAGTCTACTTTGAAGTTTATTTATCAGGTCTGTTAATAATTAGCATGAAAATTAAGAACAGATTACTCAGAGACCCTGAAGAGACTGAAGTGGGTCTGAAAAACAGATGGAAGTTCAGTTTTGTTTCTTGATTTGTACAGGGGAAAAAAAGAGGAGACAAATAGGCAATTAAAGTAACTGCAATGTGAGTAAAAGAAGATCCTTGCTAACCAAGCTAGCTAGCTAGCTAACAGTAACGTGAAATGGTGACTTGATGCTTCTTCTTCTTGTCCAAATACGGTCCCTTCAGGCTCCTAAAAGCTAAGATGATGATGGTCAAACACCAAACTCTTGTTCATAAATGGTAGTGTTGATCGGTAGCATGGCCGCGCTATCAACAGAAAGACAGCTAAACATGCTAGCATGTTCACTATCAGCTGTGTTTCTGTAAAAGCTATTAGAGCTTATTTTTAACTTTAATTTGAAATAATTAATCAGACACGTTAGGAAGAACTAACAACTGAACAAGTCCAATTATGGTTAATTATAAAACAAGATATGTGATTGTTCAGTTTCTTCTTTTTTTCTAATCGCTTTGAGCAAAGATGGTGGAAATAGCATCAAATCAGCATCTGTCTGAGTTTAACTTTTATTTCACAAGGACAAGAGCAGCTGTTTTACAGTGTTGAATGAAAGTTGGGAACCCATCAATCATTTTCTACCTTTTTTTTTCCTTCCATGTGTTTGTCACTGTTAATCTTGGTGCTTTAGATAGTAAAAACTTGCTTTAACTGTTCCTGCTTGGTCTTTCATAACTATCTTCATACATAACAGAGATATAAAGTACGATCTCCAAGTGAAAGTGTAAAGTCAATAATTTTAAACCTTTTTTCAGCATACATTTTTTTTTTTTTTTAACTTTGTGTCACAGCAGTATGACTCGGCTATTGTCATTTTTTCAAACCTAGTCTTCTCCACTGATAAGCTTTTAATTTTATAGAATTAAAGTTTTATTTTAAAAAAGCCACTCTGAATAGATGAGCTCTGGATTGTTTCCTGTAAGCTGATAAACATTTCTTATTAGCAGCCTGCATACCTTTTCATAATAGTTAATATTTTTGTCAGCCATGCCGATAAGAAGCTGTTTGAAGTCTTGTCTCTTGTTGCTCTGCCAGCGCTCCCAGTCTGCTTTCAGGTCAGCGTTGAAACACTCCACTTTGTCCTGACATTTTTCCACCTCCGCTGGAATCTACAGCCAAAAGAAAAAACTCTAGCTACAGAATAGTAGGTACAAAGACTAGAATTTACAGCGTTCTGGGTCAGTGAGGATTTTTGAAGGTGAAGGTTTTACTAGCAGTGACATACTTACAGCACAGATAAAAGATGTTAAGAATATTTTACTGTAATTACTTAGTTTCATCACCACTGCAAGGTCTGAAGAATTAATTTTTGCCTGGCAATCTTATCAAACTAGCATGTCGTCCCAAGTTTTTAAGAGTGAAGTGACAGGAAAAATACCACAAAGTACTGACTCAACCAGAAGTGACAAACAAAGCATCCTGAAGCATTTGAAAGCGGAGCCACATGTCGGAGGATGGCTTACAGGCGTACGTTCCTCTTGTTTGCGCAACACAGCTGCTTCTAGACGGCCCTCGTACTCTGCTTGACTCTGGTCTCGCTTCCTCAAAACGCTCTGCAGAGAGACAAATAACCATTTTCACTTGCTCCGGTAAATGACGCTGTTCCGAGGAACACAGAATACTAAGAGCTGCTGAATCATGACTGTGGTGAGGACAGGAGATGACACATGCAGACTTTCACGTGGCACTTCCTCTCGTTGGGATCAAAGCGATGCTGTGTTTGAGTGTGTGGATGCAGAAATGCCGTTTCTGTATATATTTCTAAATGTAACAGTGTAAGAGAGAGCATGTGCTTTCCTTGAGATCCCTGCCAAGAGGAGAAAAAAGACATTCATGTTTGAGCCTGCTGTTGAAACTGCTGTTTTACTTTGGTTACCTTTTAAGAATCTTGACTGAAAATGCTTTCACAGCAGACTTATTTTTTATAAAAAATGCCCCTTAACGTTCGATCTCACAGTTGACCTTTTTTGCATCATTGTGTAAAACGCTTTAAACCATATTTTTAAGTTTCACTGAAGTCATATCTCCTCTTTGTTTATCTCATAGTTGCACAATCTACTACACAAGCCCTTACATGTTTCTTTTCACACATCCTCTTAAGTGATCATATTAACTTTAGATGCAAGCTATTGAAATCTTATAAACATATATTTTCCATATACCCTGTCAGCACATATACAGATGTGGCCTCAATGATGGCTGTACATGGGGTCAGTGCTCTTTTTGTTGCAGTACTTCTATAAACCTCTTTAAATCCTCCTTACCTGTATGGACTCTACGTAGAGAATGTATTCTCTCAGTACAGGCAGGAAGTCCTGGTTCATGTTCTCACTCAGCTCCTCCAGCGCTCCACAGCATGTTGTCACGCAGCCAGCCACGCCCTCCAGGGGGCGCTGCAGCTCCTCCTCAGACCCCGCCCAGCTGGAGTAAACAGCTGCATATTCCCGAGCCTCTGTGAGGTACTCTAGGAAGAATGAAAATGTGAAAAGAGATGGTTGAGCAAGAAAGAAATTTACCCCAAAAAAAAAAAAAGTTTAGAATCACACCGCTGGACCAAAAAACCTAATCATAGCTGATCCTTCTTTCATTACAGCTAATACCTGAAGATTCAGCTGCTACCTCTATCTTTGGAAAGTACACCTGTGAGGAAGAGACAGTCATTACATTTTCTACAGCTTCCAGAGTTCCCATCTTATCTCCAACATGGAAGCAAGGCCTGCCAGCACAGCGACATCAACAGATGGTGACGAGGAGCATTTCAAACAACAGGTAGTGTATCGACAAAATCTCTCGTCCCACATGAGTTCGGCCTGCACTTATCAGTCATGTTTCCTGGTGGCCCAAAGCTCCCTTTCTTCAAACAAACAGCCTCCACAGTTAATGCAGCACACAATCTAATACAAGCTGCTTACACTTACCCAGCCAGACTCTCTATTATAGATGACGTGAGATAACCACAAGCACAACGGTGTGCATTACAAACAGCTGTCATTTACATGGTCTGTGAGTGAAGAAAAAGAGCACATTTTTCCACAGCAAAATATCTGTTTCAGTCTCATCTAAAGGAATAATTGATTACTTTTAGGAAGCAACGTCTAGCTCTTGCAGTCGCCCATTCCGACCAAAGTGCCTAGACTCTCATCACAGTAGTCTTTTGGAACCACTGCTCGTTACTTTAAAGCACTATGTTAGACATCAACAGCAATGAAACTATAACAGAGCTATGGCAGACATCATGACAGAGATGACAAAGCAACTCGAAAATGTAATGACAAAAGAAAAACGAGTGACTGAGCAAAGACCAAAAAGATCTTAGTGTCATAAAAGTGAATTAACCTCCACGCCTAATATGATACTTTTCATCATTTTCCCGTCTTCTGTTCTGTTTCTTTCTGATTTATGCATTTTAATCCCAACTTTAATTTCCTCTTCTGCCTCTCCATTTCTTTATCCCATCCAGTCTTCAGCATTGTCTTGTTAAAAAAAAAGGTTCTATTTTGCCTTTTGTTTGGACATGAAATCAGTCAAATAAATGTGATTTCAGATGGTAACATGTCGAAGGATCTGGTTAAACTCTGGCTTGAATTATTGTGGGACCATGTAGTTAATAAGTTACAATAAATATCAATAATTGACTCATGATGTTTAAGCCTTTAAAATCCCCTCATGGCTTTTCTGCAAACTCTGAGATGGCCTTTTTTTTTTATAAGAAGCACAGATTTATGTTGATTTGTTTGCTAATAACATAACTGATCTTCTAACAGCATTTGCCAGTGCAGTGGTTGACCACAGTTTAACAAAGTTTAACTCTATAACAGTGCACCTCTGACTGGCATTTTTCAAAACCTCAACTTATTAAATGACTAAATAATCATCTAAAATAATGTGTCCAGATGTCAGTTCAGCAAGATATTGTTTATTTGGTCAATATTTTGATAAAAGAGATGGAGCCCGATCTTCAGCCAAATCTCCTAGCCGCTATTAGCTGCTATTAAGGGATAGCGGGTAGCGAGAGGGGCTTTCCCCCGCAACAAACGCAATTTTCCACCTCTCTGAACTCGCTATCTTACCTGCGCTAACCGCTATATTATCCATAGGAGTGGTTAGGGCGTTCCACCTGTTAAACCAATCAGTGCGTCAGTAGCCATTGCCTTTAAGAGCAGGTTGCGCTACCTGCAAACTGCTATGGAGCATCTTTTCATTCAGATCGGAGCAGCTCTTATGCGCAGCTCGTCTGGGACTCTGCTGTGGAGGTTCTTCCTCTTCCTTCCTCCTCCTCCACACTGATATATATACTAGGGCTGTCAATTTCTCAAAATAATTCATCAGATTAATCGCATGACTGTCAATAGTTAATCATGATTAATCGCAAATTAATCGCATATTTTTATCTGTTCTAAATCTACCTTAAACAGATCTTTTTCAAGTTGTATTACTCTTATTAATACAAGTCCTGACTAGAACCAGGAAATATGACCATATTAGTCCAGTCCTGAGGTCTCTGGCTTCCTGTCACTCAGAGAATAGACTTTAAAACAGCTCTACTTGTGTTCAAGTCTCTTCATGGCTCCAAAGTACATCTCTGACATGTTAGATCCATATGAACCAACCTGGACTCTGAGAACCTCAGGTAGTGGTCTCCTGCTGGTGTCCAGAGTCAGGACTAGACAAGGTGAAGCTGCATTTCAGTTTTATGCTCCTAAAATATGGACCAGTCTTCCAGAAGATGTTAGACAGACCTGAACTCTGACAATGTTCAGATCCAGACTGAAAACAGTTCTGTTTAGATGTGAAGATGATGACTGGAAGGATTTTATCTGCACTCTTCATTTTTTTTTAAATTAATTAATTTTATTTATTATTGATTATTTTTATGCTTGTATGGAATGATTCTATTTGCCTTCTTGTGATTTTATGCATCTGTAAAGCACTTTGAATTGCCTTGTGTACGAATTGTGCTCTACAAATAAAGTTGCCTTGCCTAATATGAGAGTACACAAATGCTTGCCTTATGCAAAACAAATGCATGTTTATGTATTGCTACAATGCCAAATCCAATATATATTGTATATATATATACTCAATATTTTCTCTTATGTTCTTCATACAAAATATTTTCGTGGTTTGCTTCAAACGGGGGGGGCTTTCTGCATCCACGCTCTCATTAGCCGACAAGTGATACTTCAGTAGTCAGACTCCGGTGGTAACTAAATTCACATCGACAGTAAACACAAACAACATTTATCTTGTGGAGTTAGCCATCAGGCAAGGTTTTGAAGCTGAACTTACCATTAAAAATAGTATCTTTTTATCCCAGCTACTTCTAACGGAGGTTTATTTACGTCTGTCTGTCTGCGGCATGGACATCGACCTCAGTGCATGGCTTCCTGTTTTGACAAACGGAGGACTACAGGACTACAACTACGGCGGGGCCTGAGGGTCATGAAGCCTGGAGGCAACACGTACTCTCCTCTCTACTATTGTACATCAACGGCCGGCCCGCGTTAATCACGCGTTAATAAAATTAGTTGCGTTAAAATTATTTTGCGTTAATCACGCGTTAACGCGTTAACTTTGACAGCCCTAATATATACATAAAAATATTTTTACACAGACAATTCCTATCGGCTATCTGAAAGTCCCAGATAGTTGGTGCGCTCCCGGTAAACACACTCATGCAGAGCCCTGGGAACATATTCTCAGCAGGGGGTGCTGGGAGTCTGGGACAGCTGTGCGTCTTGGAGCAGCTGATGTGCTTTTTAAAATAGTGCAGAACGAATCAGTTCTTCCTGTCAGGGGTGAAAGAGTTTTGTGACATCATTGAGCCAGAGGAACAGGTATGATGACATCTACTTTCTACTACTGAGCTCATCTTGGGTGCTCCGAGCGCAAGGAGAGGGTCAGAGGAATACGCACACAGTACAAGAAACTCCACAGCAGTGTTCTGGAAAACCTTATCTGCCAGTTAAAGAACCGATTTAAAGATCAGGAACAATTAATGTTCCTGTCCCTCCTCGACCACCAGCAGTTTCAGACATATCGGAAATAAATTCCCGCATAAAACCTTTTCCAGCTTGACTCCAGAGCCATGGAGCTCTATTTGATGATCTGACCAGTTTAAAAACAGTAGTGACTGTGATGTAGGCCATGATGGATTTTGAGGGAAAATGTCCCAAAGATCTCCTTTGTTTCCTACACAGCAAACATCTGAATCTGGATGCACATTTATGCCAATTGGACACGCTCTTTTACGCACCGACATGCGGGTTGCGCTTTCCGCAAACTCGGTAGCGGGCTACCCCTTACCCTAAACCCACGATCGCAAGATACCGAGTTTGCGGAAAGCGCAAAAGACATGCCCATTGCCACACCTACAATGTGAGTAAGGGAGTCAGCATAGCGGGTAGCGGCTTTAGGGAGAGGAAGATTGCATTATCGGTTAGCGGAGATTCCTAAACCCACAATTTGCAGGTAGCAGGTAGCAGGTAGCGCCATGGTCTTAAATCACATAACAGACTGCAATGTATTCCCATTTAACTTAAAAATGGCCAAGGTTTTATATTGCAATTGGTTTGACTACAGATGAAGCAGCAACTCTCAGCAAATGAGCAGTGAACATTGATCTTTGCTTTCATGCCTGTCAGCTGATTGCTGTTGAAGGGGTTTAAAGTAACAGGAAGCTCTCGTGTTGCATTCACACACAACTCACCATCAGAGTGCTGCTCTTGCAAAATTTTTGAACACTGTATC
The DNA here is from genome assembly GCA_018398805.1 of Hirundichthys speculiger. Taxonomy (NCBI): domain Eukaryota; kingdom Metazoa; phylum Chordata; class Actinopteri; order Beloniformes; family Exocoetidae; genus Hirundichthys; species Hirundichthys speculiger. Next base: position 915,920 of record JAGFBZ010000842.1, on the reverse strand, counting down.
TGTATATATTTATGGATTTACAATGTCCAATGCCAAGGTGGCATCTGGGTAAACCAATCAGATCATGTGACTGGTACCCATCATGCCTATCCGTCACGCAAGGTTCACAACCAACATGGGTGGGTTTTTTTTTCAGCATCAATCAGCTTCATACATCTGGTACCTGACTGCTCTTTAAGGATCCTCTGAGCGATGCGGTCGATGGTTCCCAGTTTCTGGCTGAAAGTGTCCAGGTATTCGCCCATGGCGCAGAACTCGGGCGGGCGTGCCCGCAGCTTGTAGCCTCCGGCCACGTGCTTCACCGACTCGCCCACTTTGGTCAGCAGGGCCAGACCCTGACGCTTGTTCAGGTCCTGCAGACGTACGACAAAACACATGATATCAGGAGCTCCAATGACAACACAGCACAACTACTCAACTATGTTAAACTATTCAGTTGTAACATGTAACAGTTTTTCTTGTAAGTTAACTCTTATTTCCTTGATCTTAATACATTTTACGGCTGCAACCTCACTCCCTCACATGGATCAATAAAGTCTTGTTTTCCTGGGGGTTATACGACTGATGACAAAGGTGTAGAAAATACACATGTAACAAGAAAGGCAGAGCTCTATGCTCCAGGTAACAAGTCCTGATGATCTTTTTGATTTTTCATAAGACAAACTTTCAAATTCTGTTTCTTGACTAACATTTATCAGTATCAGCTCCACTGCTCGCGTGCTCCACTGCTGCCTCACCTTAGCAGTCAAAAAAGCATTAAGATGAGGGTTAAAGGACAGGACAGGATGGTCTGCAACTCTCTTCAAGAACTTGTCCAGAGCTTTCATTCTCGTCTCCACAAACTCCTCGGAAAATCGATCGACTACGCCCTTCATCACAAACTTCTCAGGCAACGGCTGGAGAGGAGAAGAGGAGGAGAGAAGGTTCATTGAGGAGTTTCTCCGTGGAACATAGGACAGCGGCGTGCAAGGACGCTCGTAGGACTTACGGGGATGAGATGGGTCGGCTGGCTATCCTCCAACTTTATCCTCAGCCAGTCAAAGTCCTGGTACCGTCGTCGAATGGAGTACTCTGGCAGGTCAAATTCTATCCGTGTTGTCTGGAATAAGAAACAAATACAGTCGTTTGTGGTGCTAACATTATATTCTCCCAGATTCAGCTGCTTCTTTCATGTTCATTTTATAAAAATGGACAAAAGAGATAAAATAGTCAAAAGAGAAAAATCCCCCGTTTTTTCCAATGCAAGGTTATAATAGGTTTATTAACGAGGAGCAATGCACCATGGATCATTTCACAGCAGTACTATGAGTTTATTAGGAATATTTAAGGTAATCATCAGTTTTCATTGTGTCTACCAAAATCAACATACATAAAAACATGAGCACACATGAACAGAACTGACGAGCAAACATTAGTGTTACTCTCGGATCATTTAGGTTTACTGCAAATACAGCTGGCCAGGCATGTGCACACGCAAACACACATGCTCTCTCTGACTACCCCCCCCTCCCACACAAGCTCACAATTAACACGTTGCGCTCATATTCGGCTGGGGCATTTCTCCGCGGCTTCTGAAGCAAAGCAGCATGGCAACTGTCGTCATGACGCCAGTGAATGGCTACTGGCAGTGTCTCCTCTGAATCCGCGTCTTTCATTATGCATCAGAAAGGCCTAAAAAGCTCTAATTCTCTGCTGTGGGCCAGCTGTCGTCCTCGTGCTTTCTTTAAATCACAGTCACATTCGATAAGCGTTACACCCAATCCTCTCGGTCAACACGAGTTACTGATTCTCCCCTTTGAGGGATCTTTTGAGAGCTCTTTCTCTGTTCCACTAACACTAACACTGATTAGACCATTGCTGACCTCTGAACATTAGCTTGTTTCTTTGTCTCTATGATGGTAAATATAAATGCAAACTTTTTAACACCCTGTACGTTACAACTGCCTCTAAAATCGTCGTCAAAATGGAACCACGGCAACATGTAGCTTCGCTTAACGCCAGAGTGTCAAACTCCAGTCCTGGAGGGCCGCTGTCCTGCAAGTCTTAGATGTTTCCCTGCTTCAGCAAACCTGATTCACACGAATGGATCATTAACAGAGCCGTGCAGACCTGGATGACCAGCTGATGGTGATCCATTCATGTGAATCGGGCGTGTGTCATGTCAGGGAAACATCTCGGACGTGCAGGGCAGCGGTCCACGACGGCTGGAGTTTGGCACCTGTGGTTTAATGTTTTCCAAAATCCAAAATATAAAAAATGGAGCATGATATGTTTATGAACCACGGTAAAAAAAAGCTTCCTGCAGAACTATGGTTGAATTCTCGACCGCTAACTCTTGGCAGAAATCAAACAATTAAACTAAACTGCTTCTGCTTTCAAGATGCCACTCCGGCTGCTTGAGCAGAGACGTCGTATTTCAAGAGAAGGAATCTCTTGATGTGCTCTCGGGGTCGTTGTCATGTAGGTGATAGTTTTGAAGCAGGGATAGCAGCCTCTCAGTAAAACAGACACTGTTGTTTCAGCTACTTCCACTTCATGGACAGATCAGTGCCTCAGTGGTTGCTGTGTTGTTTTTGACCATCAAAGTCATTTTTTTTTCCCTCAGCTAAGTGTAATAGTTTAGGTCTTCCTCCAAAACACCTCCTCATAGTTTATATTTCAGCTTTTGAACCGACACTCGTGAAGTTTGTAGTTTCTTATCAATGGCATCTTTTACTAGTGTAAATCCACACTCTTCTCTCTGCACTGAGCTCCTTGGACGTTCCTGTTGTACTGGTAAATCAAATAAACAAACCTGTTTTATATCAACAACTGCAGCCCATCACGATCACTGAAGCGATTAAACATGACAAAGTTAAGACATTTTGGAACTTTCAACACCATTTATTTAATAATCTAAGAGAAAGCAGTTATTTTTGACATTGATTAAACCTTCTGCACTAAATCCTTCTTGTTTGTTTCTGTTAGGAATCTTGTATAATTATTCTGTGAAAAAGAACTTTCAAATTAAATGAGTAAAAGCTTAATTTTGGCACGTAGACCTACAACCGGAAGTGTCTCTCAGGTACACCGGGGAGACCTGCCTTTAAATCGACAGAATGAGGTGAAAGTAACACGTTTTGAAAACAGACCTGATGTCACAGCTACCTCAGTCTACTGTCTCTGCGTAAAGGCGCCAACACTGGCTCGTCTGCAGAACTGAAATGCTGCCGGAGCTCAAACTATTGATCGACTGACGTCACAGCAAAAAAAGTGCTCCGACCTTGTACTTTTATCTGTCGACCTCCTGAACTCACCGGAAGTGAGTTTGTGGTGCATTAGAGAGGCGACATCTGCTGCTTCTGATCAATGTACTGCGGCATATCTGTCCGCTTTTATACTGCACAGTATGAAGGAAATGATTTTAAAGCCGTCTGACAAACATCAGCCTCTATTTAGCTTCACTAATTAGACTCAGAGCTCCGGCGTGGTGCTGGGATCAGCTGGTGCTCCATTTTTATAGTCAGGCTGACTGGTCAGAATGTGCTGATTTATGAGTTTTGAGTGTAGCTTTATAACAAGATGACACAATAACACAAGTCACCTGAATGAGGCTGTTCAAAACATGTTACAATATGAAAACTTTGGGGTCCTAAATACTCGCTAAGATGGATCGTCCACTCTCTAAATGACGGAAATAGTAAATGGTAGCAAAATATTTGAAGAATACAATATGATTGGCAGGTGAAATGAAACATCCAGAGGAGCCACTATAACTCTACTTGAGAAGAAGCTCCTGTTATCAACAGAAAAACCAGATAAATGGTGTGATCATAACTAGGGATGCACGATAACTGTTTTTTTAAACTGATACCAATAACACACACATATACTTAAGATCATTACATCAATACTATGAACAAAATCAAAAATAGTTTTGACTTTTTAAATGAACAGATATTTATTTTTTCCAATGAAAAACTATTGGCTAGCCTCTCAAACATTTTCTTAAAGCTATCAAACAAACCTATTTGATATCTCACATTAACTTAATAACTGACTGATATAAAAAAAAAATAAGAGGCTCCTTGAACTGATGGACATTTAAAGGATTTTGGCTTGTGGTTCCATTTAAATTAATACCTTTAATTAAAGTAAATGAGGTTCAGTAGTTTTTATTTTTTAATCTCATGGAGGCTTTAGATGAGAGGAATGAGGGAGAGGGAGGGGAAGAGAGACTCCTGCTGACTTGCACACGTTAGCATTAGCTTCCTTTAGCTCACGTTAGCGCGATTTCAAAACTCCATGGAAGCGATTGTTATGTTGTGGGTGGCCGATCGGGTTTTAAGTATTAAAGCTTGTGCTTTCCTCCTTGTAGAATTTGCTTGGAGGATTCGTCACAAATAACCACCAAACTATCTTCTTCTGAAACTTTAACAAAGTTCCGCGCCGCCATGTTTGTTGTGATCAGCACAATGCATGCTGCATTCAAGGTGTCACGTAAATTCCGATGTTTCCTCGTTTGCTAGTCGTTCTTTCAAGCCTTTTATCTATTTTTTTCTTTTTTTTTTATGTGTAACATGTGGGAAAATACTGCTGCAAATATCAATTCAAGTCCAGCAACTACCAAAATTATGACCGAGTTAACGAGTTGTTTTCTGGAATGAGGGGGTATTCTTGATTTTCCTTATTGAGAAATTGTTTTTCTGATTATGCCGACGTTACTTAAACATATCATTCACTGCTGGTCATTCAAGGCTCAGAGGGAGAGAGGCACTGCCGTGTTGACAGAAACATATGTTATCGGGGCTATTCGTCATGATATCAGAATTATCGGGATGACGTCATGATTTCCTGTTATCGGCCCGATAGTTATCGTGCACCTCTAATCATAACATCAGCCAATAGCAGACCTTGGTGGAGACTCTGTAGGTGATGTAGGTCTCCATGGTGGAGACGTGCTTCTTTGGGTCGTCAACGGTGACGAAAAGGTCGCGGGTTTCTGTGGAGGCGTAGGGATCTGCGGCGTCTGCTTCCAAGGTGTCGTCCACCTGCAGCCTGCTGACCAGCAACGACGTAGAGGCGGGACTCGACGACTCAACCAGTGTGCCATTGGTCAGCCCCTGCTCCTGCAGGAGCACATGTGACACAACAGTGACATCACATTCACATGCTGCCACGGGCAAAGCAGCGAACAAAGAGCTACAGACTGATCGAGATGCCGGTGAAGTTAAATGCAGTAAATGGGGCTCTTGTTTAAGCCGTGTGTCAGCCTCCATCTCCCAAAACTTCTTTCTACGTGAATGACGGACAAGTGGGATGAAATGGGGACTGAGAGAGTTCATGTTTAACTTTAACCAACCTTTTTAAGGTTGTACATTTGTGCAGCTTTACAAGCTTTCGGTCAGTTAGTCTCTCAGCCTCTCCTTTCTCAATGTGTCTCACACACACACACACACACAACATCACATGAATGCACAGTTACTTCACAGCATCCTGTGCACACAAAAAGAAACACACACACACACACACACACAAGCTGCTGACATAGCTTCTCTTTTTTTTTTACACTGTGGTGTAAACCTGCACAGGTCAGATAATTGCATCGCATCATGACATCACTGTGAACGGACAACCTGTGCAGAAAAACAGCCCTTCCTTACACACCGAAGAGTCTCAAAACATCATTCTGATCTGCTTTTCTTTGTATTCCCTAAAAGCACAGCACAGCTGGGAGAGGGAGGAGCTGTCAAATATTGTGAATTATACAACTTTCCTATCAGCCTCATTTTACACAAAATGGGTTGTCACTAAAGGGGAAGAACTGGACACAGCGTTAAAGCCAGAAGGCAGTTTCCCTGGTCTGTTTATTGGATTTCATAAAACAGTAGCAGCTCTCCTAAAAGTATCATTAAGAAGCTTTGCCATATTTCTTGAGAAGAATCTCAAGCATGAATCTCAATCTTTTCATGTGCAGGGCGAAAAGCATTTGGGCAGAAATACTCCATAAAGCAAAATAACCTTTGAGAGATGCAGGATATATTACAGCAATCTCTCAATGGTGATAAGTAACCGAACTACCAAAATGGTTCTTATATTTATTACTCCAGGAAGAATGAAAGGCTGTGTGTTTTTTTTTTATTTTTTGCATGGTCCATCTGTTTTCACAGCACACCAAGGATGATAAATATGTCCTTGCTACAACCACCATTTCTGTAAAGCATGTGTAAACTGGCTGTGAAATGCATAAATTACAATCATTTGTGGTTTGGCTGATGTTTACCCACTTGATCCCAAGATGCATCTGGTAAATGAGTACTGTTTTATGTTTATGAGATGTAGTTCACATTCATAGGATTTTTTTTTCCCAGTTCAAACCCTGACTGTGCAGGCTGGACTCTTAACTAATATATGTGTGCAAAACATAATAAAAAAAATGTCACTTGTGTCGGTGTGCTGCTACTGTGTTCAACACTGATACCAATCTGAAAGACAGGTTAGTCAACAGGGTTTAGTTTTATCCGACCTCTTTCTGTCCCGGATTCGCTTTCAAACAAACAACATTCAAACAAATATTAATAAAAAAAGGTCTCGTTAGAGCCTCGCAGCATCCTACCTTGTCCCCCTCGACCGTGACGGTGACGGTGACATCTGGCCCCGGGGACAGCGGCTCCTCGGCGGCGGACAGCGGGTGCAGGATCTCCGTGATGGGCTTCTGCCCTGAGCTGGCCAGGCCTTTCGGAGCGCCGACACTCATCCCTGCGGAGGGCGGGAGGACGTGGCAGCGCGTCGGGGAGAACAGTTGCCCGCTGCGTCGCAGCTGGTGGTTTTAGCAGAAGGCGGAGAGGGTGTGTGTTGTGTTTTTTTTTTCCTCCCTCTGCTCAGCCTCACTTCAGTTGAGACGTTACAGCCACTGCTTCATCACTATAGTCAGCTGACTCCCCGCAGCTCCGGATGTTAATCTACGAGGTCCCGGATGTAAACACATCGGTCACGTGACAAAAAACCGACGAATGACAGCCTAGAGATCTTCTATTGCGAAGATGCGTGAAAGCGTCTGGAAAACTGAAAACCGGTCCGTTTTTGTGTGGACGTTATTACTGAAGGACACATACCATTTTTAACAAGTTTGTACAATGTATTTAATTCTCAAATTGAGAGTTGAGATTAAATACGCCAAAAACCAAGAATAAACTCAGCTTTTGCAGCTGTTGCACCAAATATTAGTAATGATCAACCCTTTTTGGTTAAGGGCTGTGTATACTCTCTCGGCAATGTGTCGCAGTTATCTTGTCGCTGGTATGACGCAGTTACTTTTGATTTATGCTCAGTTTTGACGCGTGGTCTGAGCTATGTTATTCCACGCCACAACGCAAGAGGGACAATCACGAACTAGCTAAACTTACTAAACTTATCTCTTGCGTTTTTCCACTTCCTCACCGTCTCGGCCGTATCCAGACCCACATTTATCCCAATCTTCCTCCATGAATTACTAAAATATGTGCTGTCTTTGTAGTGTGGAGAACGAGAATCGTACAGATGTGGGTACTTCCTCATTCTTCGATGATGCGCTCTTTTCTACGCGGATGTAGATTTGACCAATCAGAGGCCTCCTTTCTCTCTCTGCGGCACTGTCTGTGGACACCTACAATTTTGGGGAGGTGCACTGGAGTGTCTGCGTAGGGTGGGGGGTGTGGGGGGGCATCTCTGCGTCGTCTGCATCACATACGCAGAATTTTGTTTTTTACTGTTTTATTATTTCATCTTGATTAATGTCTAACTTATTTATTTGCATTTTATTTTCTTCTTTTATTTTTATTTATTTTTTAATTCTCTGTACAGGACTTTAATCCACTGTCACAGTTTTAAAGCAGTTTATAAAATAAAATTGGTTTGATATGGAATGATTATGGTATTAGTGGTGTTTCTCAGTATCCATTCTTGTCTGTATTTCTGTATGGAGCCCCATTTGGGTCATAATTCAATAAATAAATGAGTCTATTATTATGAAATACATGCATTTATTATTATGAAATAAGTATCCATTATTATGAAATGTTTCCCATTATTATGAAATACATGTGTATTATTATAAAATATTTCCCATTATTATGAAAAAAGTAATTATTATGAAATATATTTTTATTATTATTTAATCTTAGTTTAATGCATAATAGTTTATTTCAGAATGTCTTTTTTTTTATCTAAGAATGAGTTTTTACATAATTGCTTCTTTTTTCATTAGAATGAGCTTTTACATAATAATGACATTTTGCCACTGGGCGGGACCAGTGGTTGACCTGCACGCTCATTGGCTGAACCATCTCCATGCAGTTGCTGGGGGACTCACATGGAGCTTGTAAACTGAGGTGCATTCCCCTCAGTTTACGGTTAAAAGTTGACATCGACTAAGAAACGTAGCGCGAAATGTAGGGAAAACTTGATTTTGACGGCATGGCGACAGGAGAAAGATCCTTTTCTGACTTAGTCCGAGAGGTAGCCAACAGGCTCGATGCAAGTGGCAAATGGCAAAATGTCATTATTATGTAAAAGCTCATTCTTATGAAAAAGGAAGCAATTATGTAAAAACTCACTCTTAGATTAAAAAAAGACATTCTGAAATAAACTACTATGCATTAAACTAAGATTAAATAATAATAAAAATATATTTCATAATAATTACATTTTTTTTCATAATAATGGGAAATATTTCATAATAATACACATATATTTCATAATAATGGGAAATATTTCGTAATAATAAATATGTATTTCATAATGGGAAACATTTCATAATATTGGATACGTATTTCATTAATAACAAACGCATGTATTTCATAATAATAGACTCATTTATTCATTGAATTATGACCCAAACGGGGCTCCATATCAAGAGTGAAACATATGTCATCAGCTTTGTTGCCCTTGAATAAATAACTTATAGAACACATTAAGCACATATAGGCCTATGTATTTTAGTTTTTTTTTTTTTTTTTTTAAGAGAGAAAAAAAACTATAGTCTTAGCACATGCACTTCCACACACTAATCTCCACTCTACATGAGACTCCTTAGTGATATTTTGATTCTTTCAAGCAGTAAATTTTAGGGTTTGCTGCTCATCGTTACCTTGTAGCTTCCGCCTCCTTCTGACTTTTTGAGTAACAGAAATATTAGCAGAGTGAGACCTCTAATCTCATTCCCATCCACATGACAAACCGGTACAGTCTCTGAGTACAACACGGTCTGGTGAATCAAAACTGCCTTCAAATACAAGCACACAACAGACAGTTTTATGGTTATTTTAATCAGCCTAATATTGCAGTAGAGGTGCTTACGAGCAAGCGTTTTGTAATTTACTCTGAGCTTTATTATTTTAAATTTACAGTCGATGAGTACTTAGTTCTCCGTTGAAACATCCGTTGTGCGACGTTAGCAGGGTTGAAGGAAACACAAGTTTAAGTCGTTCAGTGAATCCTTTTAGTTGTTCGTTACCCCCAAATTACTTCTTTCTGCATTAACCCGTATGGCTACTAATCCTCCAGGACAAGGTAAATGTTTAGACGTGGACAAACGACGTCGCTTTTTTAAGTTGTATGTGTCTTTAGACTGTGTCGAGGTTGACTGCAGGGGCGAAGCTGAAACCTGCCCGTTCTGCTAAGGGGCCCCCTTTTCTGAGAAAACACTCATTAACATTCAGCTTCCATAAATGTAAAGGCTGCTTTATAATTAGCCCCCAAAACATTCAGAAATCTAGTCTTTTGTTGTTGAAGATGATGATGTTAAATGAATCTAGAGACATTATCTGATAGATTATGCTCTGTTCTTACCCATAATTCATCTGGGTTGTGTTTTTGTCGTGCAGCCTTCCCAAACAAGGCGCGGGTAGCGATCCTGGCTGAGCTGGAGAAGGAGAGGAGACGGCTAATGCAGAGTCAGTCCATCAACACTCCCGGAGCCAGGTAGGGGTAGTCTGACATAACTGTAGGTGTTTTTATTGTTTTTTTTTTAGACATGGAAACGCCTTTGTTGTTGTTGTTTGGAAAAAGTTACAGTGTTGTGAAAATGTAACTACCCTAACTACCCCAGTAAGAAAGAAAAAAAAAACTTGAGCTGGTTAAAATGATCATTACAAATACATAATTAACATATATATATATATATATATATATATATATATATATATATATATATATATATATATATATATATATATATATATATATATATATATATATATATATATATATATATATACAGTCATGGAAAAAATTATTAGACCACACTTGTTTTCTTCACTTTCTTGTTCATTTTAATGCCTGGTACCAACTAAACAGGTACATTTGTTTGGACTAAAACATAACGATAACCACAACACTGAATGCTCATAAGAGTTTATTCAAGAGCTGATATCTTACCATTTTCCATGGTTTTCTTGATGTAAATAACCTAAATCACTTAAGTTTTTACATCAAAAACCATGGCGTTGTACTGCTCAAAAAAACACTGCTTTTATGCAATTCAGTGTTTTCTTTTCTGTCTAAGTTTAGTTAAATGATGACCATTTATTGGTACCAGGCATTAAAATGAACAAGAAAGTGAAGAAAAAAATGGGTGGTCTAATCATTTTTTCCATGACTGTAATATATATATATATATATATATATAATATATATATATATATATATATATATATATATATATATATATATAATATGCAATCATTACTTTTGACGGAGCTTACAGAGCAGAAAAGTGGCTTTTTGTGTGAAAGCAACCTGAACAACCAGAGGTGTTTATGAGATAAGTGTGGTATGGCAGGACTGGCAAGGCACCTGATATAATTCCACCACTTTCAGCCTGGAGTGTCAGCCAGAACACTACTTAAGACCATGATGTTTATCCACCGGAGGAGGTTCAGGCATGGATGTTAATTAGTGGAAAAGGATGAGACGAAAACACATGGTTCAACTCTGGTGTATGCTCAGTTGCAGATAGATGTGTGTGTGTGTGGTTTCTTGTTAACAGACAAAACACAAGCAATAAATGGTGAGGTTACTCGCTCTGCACAATATGTAAGACGGCATCATTCAGCAAACATTAACATGTAACAGTCTACAACAGGTTGCTCTACCAAGGCAGATAAAACCCAAAATATCCAAGCATGGAGTTTTATCTCTGGCTGCCACAAACGATCACAACACATACAATGATAAAACTTCATCAGCACTCATCAACCGCAACTTAAGTTAACTGCACACTTTGGCAAAAAGCATTCAACAGCACATGAGAACGCTAATAAAATGCAGACGATGCACAGACTTACCTGCCACTGCCACTCTTTTGTTTTGTTTTTTTTTCTTCTGTCATTACTTTCTTGAGTCCCTTAGTCAACTTTGCCATGAGGTCCTCTGTAGCTCTGTGAGCTGGTTTCATTGTTGATGTGTGACATAGTGCTGTAAAGTTATACTCAGTTGGGATGGAAGTCCAAAGTTACTCTGGATGGTTTTTGCTTAATTATAATAATAATAATAATAAAAATACTGATCCTCCTAAAAGTAAGAAGGGTCTGTGAGATGTAGGCAACGCCACTGAAAAGTATTCAAATATTCCCTCAAATGCAATTGATACGGTTATTTTAACAGCTGCTTTAAATCATTAAAAACCAGCACTTTTGACCCGATAAGGACCTGGTGCTGCCACGTTTGATGAAAACAGAAGAGTGTTTATGAACTTTATAAATCTCCCAGCCTTTAACCTCTCCCTCTTTTCCTGTAGTATCTCACTGTCAAGGCCAAGTATGAAGGAGTTTAGAGACAACGCAGAGCAGCAGCACATCGCTGCTCAGCAGAAAGCTGCTCTGCAGGTGAGACCCAACACCTGCAACAGTGAAACGTGACAGCTGTGTGGTCTGAGATTCTTCATACCGCTCCAGTGATTCTAACCGTCTCTGATGCCTTCTCTCTCTCAGCACGCACACGCACATTCATCAGGCTTCTTCATCACTCAGGACTCGTCGTTCGGGAACCTCATCCTCCCCTGTCCTTCCACGGACTGGAGCCTGAGTCGTGACCTCTGAGGTCCACCGGTCCTCCCTCCTGCTGCACTCCCATTGTGAGACGAGTTTCAGTGCAGAAGAGAGCCATGTCTCCCAGTTTCCTCTTCTATGTTTTTGATTAATAAATGACTGTTTGTCATGTTGTAAACATACTTTCAGGGGAGTGCGGATATGTCTTGCTTTCTGCAGACTAACAAGCTGACTGCTGAGTTCAGGAGAGATTTCCAGCGAGTCAGAAGGAGGTCAAACATCCCGTTAAACAGTCCAGAGACTGCAGGCCAACTCACAGAAAAACAGCACAAGCTTTCCTGTTCTGTAGTCCATCACAGCACTGATGACACAGTATGATGCACATTCTGTCCCGGTTTCTACATTTGTAACTTTTTTTTTTTTTTGTATCAATCTCCTTACAATAAAGATGTTATCTCTGGATGGTAAAGCTGTTAAAGTCAAGTTTTTGGTTTGTTTTTTTCTCACTCACGAGACACAGTAATGTAGTAATATAATGTAGGAGATGAAAGATGAAAAGGGAGTATGTTTCAGTTTATCTATTTTTCACACCTGTAGCATCTTCTTTAAACTACCTGGAAACCACAGAAAAACCTTTATGTCCAGTTCGTCTTTTCCAAGAAACACTTCACAGATGACCAAAGACTTTTATCTCAAACTGGAAAAATCTTATGTTCTGCCAGATGTATCGACAAACAAATATTTTAAGAATATCTCACTAGAATAAAATGGCTTATCGTTAAATAACCTAAAAATTAATGGATAGTTCTAAATGCTCAGTGTGCAAAACTGACCTACAGGTGCAGACATCAAACATAAAACTTATTTTTAAGCACATCTGTTCAAATGTTAAAAATGTGTAAATAATGTATGCTGAGGAGCTATGTGTGACTCAGCTCAACAAAATTGAAACGTAATTACATTTTGATTGCCTTATTATTGCAACATGTTTATGAGCAGGACTGAAGAAAGGAGGAGAACAGGAGGAGCAGTGCAGCGGACAGATGTGACACCACAGCTGGACAGGTGAAGAAGAGACAGGTTAACACAGTCTGTGGCAGTTCAAAAATAATCCTCGTTACACAATAGAGACAGAATCACATGACTTGGGAGATTTCAAAACAGTGTTGATGTGGAATTTAGTATGTGGATACTTATACTTTGCGCCTTTGTGCACTGGGGCACATGTAGAAGGATAGTATTGTCCAAAATATCTTGCACGATAAAGCATGAGAAAGGGTGTTGCCCAAAGCCTGAAAAACAACCCCACACTATATATAATATATCTATATTTATGAAGTTGTTATATTTATTTGCCCAAATCTGAGAACCTGTTGTTCTTTTTTTTAACCTTTTTCCTGTCATCACCAACAACAAAACTGCTTGCTTTTTTCTAATTGCTAAATCACAGAATTTGATTAGATTACTTGGTGCACAGGCTGTTTGATAACATAAAGTGACTAAATTGATAATGAAAGAACCACACACACACACACACAACTGGTGTTACAAGTTTTAACCACTGTCATTCAGCCTCATGCCCTGTAGACAAACGGGCTAGATTAGTCCATAATTATCTTTTTTTCTTTGACATTATTGAATCATAACCTCCCAAGTTTCACGTAATCTCATCGCTCACGCTGTTTATCTTTCGGCCAACAGTGTTTAGTAAAAGCACCAGGAATATCATATCCATATATGTGAAATATTACTCTAACTATCGGACTCTATCTGGGAAATTCAACATCGTCATAATCTAACAACGACACATGAGGAACAGTCGCCTGCTCTCCGGGTGACGTAACAGCGGCCTCTGGTGGGGAAGACTGGAAATTACATGCGGCCATCAATATAATATAATATAATATAATATAATATATTATATTATATTACATTATAATATTTGATTATTTAATAAATCATCAATACAGTTCATTAAAAGAAGTAATCAAATAAAAGAAATATAACAGTAATCATATGACAATAAAATGTGCAAAAAGAAAAAATAAGAGATTTTCCCATGTTTGAAGACACATGATGTCTGGTGCCTGTTACATGATTGTTTCACTTATTGACTATATTCCAAACACATTCAAGAAATTTTCATATCAAGAATATCTCGAGAGTGGAGATTTGATTGAAAGTGGACTATAAAATGTGAGCGAGTAAACTTATATATAAACCAGTAAACTGATATATAGCTTCAATGTCATTATTATCTTAAAAATTTAAAAAAAATGCGTTTAAAAAAGTATTTAATATTTCAGGAAGGAAGGTTGATTTGTAAATTTTTCCGATTAATTAGAGGAAACGTTCGAGGAAAGGTCCGGTGCGTGACGTCATCACACTATCAGACGAACGCCGGGGGGGGTTCTCTCTGGAGCAGGTCAGTGAGCCGCCGTGGTTTTCCTCCCTGTACAGTTAGTGGTTTTTCACATATGAAATGAGTGACTCGGTTCTGGCTCCTCCCTCCGTTAGTCAGTCAACTACGTGTTGAGACTGGAGTCTTTAACTAACAAGCATCTCCGACAGAGGAGGAGGAGGTGGTGGGGGGAGAGAAGGACTTTTCCCCAGCCTTTATCTGGAGGAATGCAACGCAGCCTTCAACTTTAAACTTCAGCTCGTATCATTCCACGGACATAAAAACAGCGGGTTTGTCTGCACTTTTTCCGACTTGGACTTATACTTGGAAAGGAATGATATTTGAACGCGGAGCAGGGAGCTGAGATACTGTAGAGGAGGTGGGTGTCGGATTATGTGCCGGGAACGCGGATAGAAGCTTGTTTCATTTGGACTCAAGTAGAAAAGTCGCTCCTGCTGCTTTCTACATGTCTCATTCAAGATCGAGGGACGTCTGAAACATTTCATTCTGCCGGAAAAGTAAGTTCCAGAGGGAACTGAAGGAAAACAGGACGTAAAATCTGAGACTGTAAGATAATATTAATTAACAGTGAAATAATGGCGCTGACTGCCAAAGTATTGTATGACTTTCACTCAGAAAACCCAGGAGAGATCTCTATAGTAGAGAATGAGATGGTGACTCTGTTCAGCGAGGAGGAAATGGAGGGGTGGCTGGAGGGGGAGAACAGTCGGGGGGAGGCTGGCCTCTTCCCTGCCTCTTATGTTGAAATCATCAGGGACCACGTCACCTCCAGCCCTAACAACAACGGGTTCTCCTCACCCAAGACCAAAGCCCAGTCCCCCACCCACACCCCCTACAAATCCCCCGACTCCCACGCTCAGAGGGGGTTTGGTGGGAGCAGCTTCCACACCAGTCAGGGCAGCGATGACGACTGGGACGACGACTGGGACGACAGCGCTTCTGCGGCAAACGTGTCCCAGGGTCTCGGCACCTCCCCGCCATCGTACCCGGTCACGACGTCCCTGCCGGCGCGCGGAGGCGCCCAGCAGCATCAGCACCAGACCAAGAGCTCGGCCACGGTGGGGAGGAACCTCAACAGGTTCTCCACCTTCGTCAAGTCCGGAGGAGAGGCCTTCCTTCTTGGGGAGGCCTCAGCTTTCGTCAAGGACGGGGACAAGATCTGTGTCGTGATGGGGAAGTACGGACCGGAGTGGCAGGAGGACCCCTACCCATTCACCTGCACGATCGACGACCCCACCAAGCAGACCAAGTTCAAAGGCATGAAGAGCTACATGTCCTACGGCCTTACACCGACCCACACCAATGTACAAGTTAACCGCAGGTACGGGTTTGGTCTTTTTCTTCCTCTGCTTCCCTTTTTTATAATCCATTTTCTTGAAACAAATGTCTTTTGCAAAAGTTACCACGAAATGACAAAAGCAGAGTTGTGGACCTTCGCCATCTGGAGATCTCTCCTCTTTCCTGTTTGATGTTTCTCCTGCAGCTCTTACATTGTTTCCTTGTCTGTACTTGGCTTGTTCGTGCACTGATGATTACCTAACATGAATCCCAACTGTGATCCTTCGCTTACCCAAGCTCTCGTTTTTCGTCCACCCAGACTTTCCCAAGTGAATTCTCAAACCTGCCTCCCCTTCCGTCCTCCCTGCAGGTATAAACATTTCGACTGGCTCTACGCTCGGCTTGTGGAGCGTTTCCCCGTCATCTCGGTGCCCCGCCTGCCCGAGAAGCAGGCCACGGGACGCTTTCGAGGAGGACTTCATCTCCAAGAGGAGGAAGGGTCTGATCTGGTGGATGAACCACATGGCCAGCCACCCCGTGTTGGCCCACTGTGATGTTTTCCAGCATTTCCTAACATGTGGGGCGGATGAGAAGGCCTGGAAAATGGGGAAGAGGAAGGCGGAGAGGGATGACCTAGTCGGGGCCAATTTCTTCCTCACAATCAGGTAGAAGACTTTTTTTGTGGGTTGTCTAGTTGCTGCCCATAAGAGGGAAAATGGATACACTTTCATCAATAACTTTAAGCTAGCTTGAGTGAATAAAGCAGGGGTGCTCACACTTTTTCAGCATGCAAGCTACTAATGAAATGACCAAGTCAAAATGATCTACCCAGATATTTATTGAGAAAGTGTCAGTGTTGTACTTTCCATGTTCCTTTCTTTGGTATTGCGACGGTAGACTGGCAGATGAGTCAAGCGCACTTTGAAAATGTCATAGTGAAAAAAAAAGTCCTTCCATTCCATATGAAAGTAAGGTTTTTTCTTCTTACTTGGTCCAGCTCCCCCACTCATTTTTATAAAGCTGTCTTACTGTAAGTTTAAAAAAAACAAAAGCGAAAAATTGGAGGTAGCTAACTGACTAGCTTGTTAGAGCCGTTGTTTGAGCGTCAGCGTTGCCAGGTGGGAAATGTAGGATTATCGTACCAGAGACTCAAAATTATCGTATTTTGAGGGAAATTATCGTACGTCTGTCATAACCAAAATAACAAGCGCAATGATGCGCTATAGTCAAATTTAATCACTCTAGTTTTAAATAGCAGCAAAGCTGACCATTCAGCCTATCATGCTCGTTGTTCTGAGACAAACATTCGTATCTCACGCTCATCAAAGCACGATTGGCTGGAAACATGTCACATGGGAACAGATGCCTTCAGGGTTCACAAAGAAAACTCTCCGGTAGACAGTTGCGGCAGGCAATAATTTGAAATAGTCAAATTATCGTACATTTGGCCTTTTTTTGGATTATTGATCGTACAGAGGGCCAAATTATCGTACAAATACGATAATTATCGTACACTTGGCAACGCTGCTGAGCATGCACAGTGACCTAAGTGTAGGTAAAAAAAAAAAATTCAGACGTCATCTGACTGGCTGCCCTATGTATCAATCAAGTGACGGGACGGATGATAGGCTAATGGCTATTTTTTATTCAGTACAATTCAACTTTATTTGTATAGCGTCAGTTCATGTCAATGTCACCTCGGGGTGCTTAATAGACAAGCTAAATTCGTAATAGCCTAGCTAAGGAAACCAACAGACCGGATCAAATGTCATTGTCATGTGAGCACCCCTGGAATAGAGAATATCCAGGGGTGCTCTTCACCCTTCACAGCAGTACTATCAAATACATTTAACTACCTTTTTTTGAATTTAATGTGGATATTTTCCCTTTATAGGAAGTGTAATCAGTTTTCTCAGTTTTAATGTGCAGTCACTGGGTTCAGTCAGTTTCTTACAAGGAGTGCTTGTCGGTATCAGAGTGATAAGAAGAAAGAAAGAGATGAGTGTTTATCATGCATTAAGTATGATGTTATATTTTTACAGCCTGTTCGCGGTTTAACACCTTAGTTTCACTGATTTTCTCAGCGTTGCCCTCTCCTGATGGCCTTTCCCGCACCATAATTCTCTTGATTTTCTAGTCTGTAGATGTATTCTAGTACTTATACATCCATCTTGTTAAGATTCAAAGCGTGCATTAGCCCATATCATTTCTACTCAACCATTTTCATCCATTCATCTTTCCTGCTGTCTGCTCCATCAGCACGCCTGCAGCTCCTTTAGACCTTCAGGAGGTCGAGAGCAAGATAGAGGGCTTCAAGAGCTTCACCAAGAAAATGGATGAGAACATCGTGGTCGTGAACACGGCCATCAACGAGTTTGCCCGCAAACAGATGACCGGGTTCAAGAAGGAGTACCAGAAAGTCGGGCAGTCCTTCAAACTTCTGTCGCAGGCGTTTGAGCTGGACCAGCAGGCCTTCTCAGTGGGCCTGAATAGAGCCATCGCCTACACCGGTGAGGCGTACGAGGCTGTAGGAGAGTACTTTGCGGAGCAGCCACGTCAGGACCTGGAGCCCATTTCCGACCTGCTGGACCTCTACCGAGGACACCTGGACAATTTTCCTGACATCATCCATGTGCAGAAAGGTGAGGATTTTGTGTGTATGTGTGCATATGTGCAGAACTTTTTGAAACTAGTTTTAATGTTAAGTAATTCAAAGTTAGGTTGATATTTTTCAGAATGAAGTTTCATGTATTCATTTTTCTTTTTCATTTGAATCTGTTTGAACTTGTTCAGCGTCAGTTGTTGAGCAATGACATGAGTATGCATCAGGAGTTAGACAAGTTAGACATGAAAAAAAATTCACATAAAGCCTCAAACATGTTTGCACATAGGAAAATAAATGCAAGAGCTTGCTTCTCTGCTTTGATGGGAAAGTTAAGAGTTAGCTTTTAGTGAGGCTAAAAGAGCTGAAATGAAGGATCTGGATCCAGTTCTAAGTTACAGCGCTGCAGACTGTAACTTATGAAACAAGACTAAAAGCAAAACCTCAGCCTCTCTATGTGTCAGCCACGTCAATGTAAAGGGGAAAAAAAATTATCCAAATTCTGTTTCCATAGCAAGAGAAACATCTGTTTTCATTTACACCGCTACAGTGTCAATCTGGGCTGAAAGCTGATACCAGCGGTCCATTGTAACAATCCAGGTACTGTGAGGGCCTGTTCATTTGAAAACACACATGCTCACACACACATAGAGAGACATTTACAAAGGGTTTTAGGAGGAGTTAGCTTGTTAGTTTCCTGCAGCTTGGGAGGAGGGAGTTACTGCTGGCACGCAAAGTCCAGACGTTTGCCAAACCCAGAGGCACCGTTTCTTTAGTTCGCTGAGTTCTGTTCGCATGATGCAATCAGCGCTTCAAACTATGAAAAACAGCCTGAGCTGCAAATGTGCCTGTTACTGACTGGATGTCACCGCCTTTTCGACAGGCAAACAGATTGTTTAATGTACCACAGAGAATCAAATTTAGATGAATAGATTTATTCATTTTTCTAATATGGGTAATTAACACAAGAAGGGCTCTGTGGAGCATGATATGCAGGAAAATCTGTTGGGCTTTTTATGCTAACTACATAGATCATTATGACTCAGCCTGGCAGTGGACTCTTAAAATGAAACATGTTAAACATTCAGCTCACAAGTTATCACCAAACAGACTCAGAATAAACAGCTCTCAAAGTAATGTCTGCATTTCAGGAGATTTTCCAGAAACCACTCTTATCATTCTCGGTTACCAGCTTTGTTTTCATATCTGTCAGTCTTCATTAGCAATACTGCGGGTCAAAGCGGTTGGGTTGATCCATGGTGGAAAGCTATAATTCCAAACTATAATTTTAGGTCATTTCTGCATGTACATAGGTATTATTCTAAAAAAAAGGTTTTTAACTTTGCAATGACTTCCTGTTTACACTAACTGCCCCATGAGCATAAATGGTCATGGGATTTAGATTTTTAGACCTGTTAGAATACACTTTGACTCATCATCACCCAGAAACATTGTTAAAAAATATTCCTTGTATAGGACCCCAAAGGAATATAATATATTATTTTGTCAATTGATCAACTTATCATTGATACAAAATGCCTGAAATTTAGTCAGCATGTGGAAGATCACATTATCAAATCAAACTAACACTTCAAGTTAATAAAAATTTGTTCATCATTGGCCACAGAGGAACCCTTGTTTTTTTTTAAGTGCCTGCTTAGTGACACCGTTGACCTTATGGTTTTCATGCACAGTCTGGCCTGGTGTCATGCTTGTGAAATTAGTACTTATAACAAAAGATGTCCAGTTTAGTCCAAAGAGCCAGCTTCAGCAGCCGAGGGTCAGGATGCCAAGGCCCATGGCTTCGGCTGCCGTCCAAAAGGCACTGCACCTGACCTGGGGTTGGGCACCGAAAAACGATTTCAAGTAGGAATCGGTTCCTAACGTCCGGTTCTGGAATCGTTTAGAAGATTTTTGAATTTCGATTCCTTTTTTCGGTTCCTAAATGTCCACGCTATTTTTTTTGTTTTGTTTTGTTTTGATTTACTGCACTATTTGTTGATGTTACTCCGCCCGGCGTACTCAACTCCGCGTTAGTGGCGACGTCACGTCCGTCGCCGACGGGGCCACAACATGAATCCCACTCCCGAGTTTTGCATTTCAGTCCGGGAAATTACAGCTACCTGGCGCAGTGAAACATCTACGGGAAGCGTGCTACTGCCAAAGGAGGGTGCACGACTAATATGGCAAAACACCATCGCCTGCATGGCATCACAAAAATAAACCTAGCGAACGCGTGTTTTCCACAGCAGGCAACACTATCTGTGCCGAACGTTCACGTTTGAATTCTGAAAGAGCAGATATGATCATCTTCCTTAACAAAAACTGTTGACTTCGTTTTTTGTTGGGCAAAATGCATTTTGGCTGCCAACTGCCAACTGTAAGTTGTTAAACATTTAGGCTGTAAGTGAATTCTGTGTGTGCATATGTGCATGCAAGCATGTGTAAGAATAAAAATGGCCTGTCGCCTGTGTAAGTGTGTCACAGTTTTTTAAATGAAAAAAATTATACTGTTAGATAAGTTGTGATCTGTTGACCTACACACCAAAGAATCGGAATCGAGAATCGTTTTGAACAGGAATCAAAACAGAGAATCGGAATCGGAAATCGTTAAAATCCAAACGATGCCCAACCCTAACCTGACCTGTACGGCCCCTTCTGCAGGTGGTGAGCCCACAGGCAGGCAAACTCATGTGGCTTGATTGGTCTGAACCGGGCCAGACAACACGGATAAAGTCCCAGCCACCAGGGTCTCACCAACTAGCCCCTCCCCCAGACCTCGCTGTATAGTGGTGCCCCGGTATGCCTAGTCAAGGCATGGACATGATGGTCTTGTTTTTCACTACACATATAAGTGAATCAAATCCCTGTTAGTCTGGCTTGTCCTCCAGGACCAATTTGCCTTTGGAGGCCCTATAAGGGGTCAGATGGGCAACATACCTCATTGGATCATTTGGAGATTCAAACCCTCCACCAACAGTGAGGTGGTTATTTTTCAGGTTAGGTGTTATGAGAAGGCCCAGAGGCAGATCCACACAGGGACAAATATATTTCTTGGCTGCCCTGAGAACACCGTGGTGTCCTCCTGGAAGAGCTTGAGGCGATGGCTGAGGATAAGGAGGTCTGGGCCTCTCAGCTCAGTACTGCTGCCCCCAGGATCTGAACCTGAACATGTGGAACCTTAATGGATGGATGGTTTAGTCTCACTTCCCATAACAACTAATTCAGTGAATAACTTAGAAAGATGAGTCATTGGATTACAGACGCTGATTCAGCGTACTCAAACAAAACCAGACTTGAGAGGGTTTACGTTTTCAGACGCTGACCTTCGTTCCTGTCTCAGCAGTTCTGCATTCCATCAATATATGTGTCATATACAGCTGATCGGACTTTCCAAAAACAGTTAGATGAGAAGGAATTGTTGCACTGCGGTGCATTAAAGAGGGTGGGAACTAAAGGTGGGTTTCTTTGTTGGCTGAAATACATTTCTCTCGAGCATCAGCAATCCTCTGTGATTTGTAAAGGTTACATCTGATTTGAATAAGTAGTCATTCCGGGGCTTTTGTCCTGTGTTGCCCTGGGACTGAAGGAATGCAGGATGGAACGGTCTCAGGATTAAGTTCCCTCCTCCTTTTTCCTGCTCCTTCTTTTCTTCCTTCCCTCTGGTAGAAGTTTCTCACCAGCACAAAAGTACAAAAGTTCAAATTACACCACTGTAATCGCCTTGGCAGTGAAGAGAGCAAAGTCCTTCTTGTTTGTAGTGTACTTGTGCAGCCTTGCATTAGTGCACTATCTTAAGTATTCTAAGTATTCTAGGTATCCCAGTTAGGGTGTATGTGTGTGTGTTTTTAAGCTGTGTAAAGAAGATAGAGAGAAAGACATAAGGACTAACTTGCTCATCATTTCCTTTGCATGCTTTCATGCAACTGCATGTCTTTTTGTTCCTCTTCTTCCCCCTGTTCATTGGTCAAGTCTGTCCAAAGTGCACCACTTTCCTCATAAATTATGAGTCACATTAAATGTTATGAGACATGACTGGGGTTTGGGCAACATCAAGGAAACCTGGAAAAATTCTAAGGCCAGCTCATTCTTGCAGTATTAAAAAAATATGGGCATGTGGTACGTGTCTACTTGTCTCCTTTACAGTCTTATTAACTGCAGACTGTTCTTTTTTTTTTGCACGACTTAAAGCTAAAAAAAGAAAGAGAAAAAAAAAATCCAGACTTTTACTTCCTTGTTTGTTGATACCTAAACCAGAAGAGTCTCATCTAGGTGGCTGATACACGTTGCAGTCCTCGCTTAACATCGATTAGGGGGGAGGTACAAGCGGCTGAACGGAGTCGTGTCTGTAGGCTGGCTCAGCCTAAACTTAGAGAGGGTGTACAACAGGAAACCTTGAAAAAATTATTTAAAAATACACGTCCCCCAAAAAAGAACCTTATCATTGCCATAAACGCAACATTTTCTTTCCCTTCCGATCCTAAATGGAATACTTGGGCTTTGGGTATCGGCCCAGTGTTCCCTCAAGGCTTAAAGGAGTCCCGGTGTTCATGTGTTTCTTGCTTGTTTATTCTATAAGTATCCCAACTAGATTGTAGAAGTGTCTATCAAAGCCACATATGGCAATTAATTCAAAAACAAATTGAGGCTCGAGAGGCTCCAGTGTAGCATAGCTTAGCAAACACGTTGTATTGTTCTTTTTGGCACTGTTCTCTACAAATGATCTTTCTGCTGCTCATCTGGCACACTGAAAGCCGAACCATCGTCAAAAAGTTGCATCGTTGTTTTTAGTTTCACGTGTCTCACCGGTAGTTTAGCAGTAGCCTGATATCTGTGTACGTCACTATGCTGTTGGTGTGACGGAGGATCAAAATGGGAGACGCAGGTAGAAGAGAAACAGGTTGTCCTGCGGCTCTACAAGTGGAAATGTAATCAACAAAAAAATATATTGCTATAAATAATATATATTCTCTTTGTATACAGTGTGTATAAATAAACAGTATACCCGATTAACTGAATAAAGTCCTCGAGCCTTGTTACCTCATGGCTCCATAAATGTTTAATAAGGTTGTCCGTTTACATTTGTCAACATTCATGGAAACTGCAGCCATGCATAATCAGCATTCCAGTGTAAAATAACTGCAGACATAATGCTAATGCTACTGGGCTAGGTTCAGTCCAGCAACTCGTGTATTCGTCTGTGGACTCAAAACAGGAAGTTGCCAGGCATTATTACATAGCTTTCTGTGCTGGCTCGTAGAGCAACAAAGATGGACTGGGAAGGTTCTTTATCAAAATCATTAGTTTTTTGTCATCAGTTGGTGCAGTTGGACGTTACTCGTACATCCTGATGTTGGGATTTGAACTACTCTACAAGAAAAGATAATATGATGTTTTTTTTTTTTTTAGAGTTTCATCTACCCCATGCTGGTGTGATGCCCTTCATTAGTATATTTTATGCCACTGTAAAAAGGTCTTACTATGGTGCAAGCTGGTCATGTGACTGGCTTCTGATGTAGTGGGATGTTGCATTTTGTGATACAGGAAGATACAGTGGTCAGTTGCGCACGAGAGGGACTGGATTCAGACTGTGTGGAAAGAGAAGCTCCAGTTTAGACCTGAAATGTGACCTCCACTCTCGGGGTTAAGGGTAGGGATAGAGAAAGCGAGTTAATGGGAATCATTACGTGGTTCTGGTCCAGAGCTGAGCTCCACTCTCTCCTCAGTCTGCAACCAGATCCTTCCCGTTGAAGCTAGTGGAAACTTTCCTGGAGTAGTAAACCATTTAGGCATTTCTCACATGCTATTGACAGTTCAGTTGTTCACATGCAGCATGTTGCATCCCACTTTTGTGGCAAAATCAGCACATACCGATAACATAGTGGGCGTTTTCAAAAACTGTCTAAGGGAGAACAAAGGAAACGGTATAAAGGTGTATCCAGGTATGGAGGAGAAAAAAAGGGGTTATCAACAACCACTTTACTTTGTAGTACAATAATAAATGATTTAAGACAGTAATACGTCAAGTTTGATTGTCAAGTAAGAGGTGGTAAAATGTATGTTGAAAAGAATACAAGTTTGGTGAACAGAATATTTAAAAATAAAAAAGACCACATCAATATGGGACCAGCATGATGCTCTTATACAGGAAAAGTGGTGAAATTTTCTCCACTGAAAACAGCAGTGACACATACAAAATGAAACCATCAAATCTGGATGTTTAGCATTTTATGTCAACACAGTTGTCAAAATGTTTTTAAATTGTTTCTTTTATGACTAAAGAGGCGTAGATCATGGATGGATGGATATTTTCCAGTCTTTAAATCACACTAAACCACCCGTTTTTACCATCTTTTTTCCCAGGTGCACTGACTAAGGTGAAAGATTGTCCAAAGCAGGAAAATGAGCTCCACAACCGCTGCAACATTATATCTTGCGCCACGCTGGCAGAAATCCACCACTTCCATCGCACGCGTGTTCGGGACTTCCGTTCGCAGATGCAGCACCACCTCCGGCAGCAGATCAGCTTCTTCCAGAAGATAACCTCAAAGCTAGAAGATGCACTGCAGAAGATACGACGATATGGGAGAGGTTTGACAGTGACGGCTTCAAAAGAAGCCTGAGTAGGGAGTTACACAGGGCTGCTTGATAGATGTCCTCTCAGGTACTGAGTGCCTTATTGTCCCTTTAAAAAAAAAAAAAAAAACTTGGAGACTTGTTTTATGATGGATCTTTCATCCATACGTCTACCTTACGTACTGGAAGAAGTGTACCTCTCATTGGAAAAAAAAAAAAACAGAAAAAACATGACAACTTGCTAGATTACCTGAGCAGCTCTGATGAATGTATCCATTACAGAGATTTTTGCCGACACTGCACAAACTGCAGCTCAGCTCAGCTCACAGACTGGCAGATATCTAAAACAGCTGCTCTCAGTATGTTGGGGGGGGCCGCCGTTTGAATGACAGGTTCCAAGGCCATGTGCCTGCCTCCACTGCTCCCAAGTCCTCCATCAGGAAAGTATGTTTAACCCAACAGAAACAAGGACAGGAAACTCCCTAAATCACCTAAATGTTTTGGTGATAAAAAGGACAAGGCTAGATCTTTTTTTTTTTTTTATATATAATCTTTTTTATCTCACCATGTGTTTATTTTTGGTTGAATAACCAGAGCAGTGTTGCTGGATTGTACAGTATGCAGATAATTGGGGGAAAATAAAAACAAAGAGATCGTACTCTGCTCCAGTCGTTCCACACAGCAGTGTGGACTTTCATTGCAACTTAAAATTTGACCTACTGTACCTCCGATGTCTAACCTCGCTCACGACTCCGTTACTTTTACTCACCAAGTTACAGTCTCACACCATGTGTTGTGCATCTTTTGGTTTCCTTCTGGGCGTTATCAGAAAGCCCAGGGTTGACATCTGCCTCTCTGCTTCCTCTGAGTGAGGTCAGAGGTCAGGGTCAGGGTTCAGACATTTCAGTGCTGGGTGATGGATGCTTTCTGGCTTGGAAGAGACTTCACCAAGATGTTGTTGACTTTTTATGTGATTGAAGCATATTTGGAATTCTTCTAAGGGCAAAGGTTTTTGTTTCAAAATAGGAATATGGGCAGTGAAAATTGGTGCCAGTTCATTCATCTCACTGTCTCAGACAGTTGTTGCCACTGTGTCATATCTGATACTTTCTGGGCTCAAAGAGTGTTTGATCCACCTGGTAAGGTAGCCTGCAACCAAAATCAAAACACAGAACTTTTATGTGCAGTATTTTGTTGCAAGCGAAGGAAAACCTTTTCAGCTTGGCTTCTCAGAGAGACATAGATAAGTAAACCCTTTTTTGTTTTTTTTTGTTTTTTATTTTTTTTTCATGTGTGTGAAAATCACAATACAAATTATCTGATTATTATAGGTAAATACAGTCTTGGATGAATAACAACATATAACATTTTTCATCATGCTGTTCCTCATTTACCAAAAATGAAGCCAAAAAGGGGGGAAAAAAATCATTTTGTGAAGATTAAGCGCCTGCTTACTGCTTCAACTGGATTTAGGAGGGTAAATTGCACAGAGGTGCTTCTAATCAACAGCCTGTGATGAATTGATTATCAGCAGGTGTAAAGGACTTTAAAAAACATTTTAACATTTTAATGGTTTTATTGTGGAGCATTGATGAGTGTTGACACAAGACATAAGCAATGGTTTTAGAGAAGCAATTATTGCTGCATATCAATCTGGAAAGTAATAATAAATGAAGTTTCAAGCCATTTTGAGCCTCATGTTCAGGCAGAAACATTATACACAAATGGAAAGCATTCAAGAAAATTAGCAGTCTTTTCAGGAGTGGATGTCCCAGCAAATTTATCCCAAAATCAGACCAGAAAAAAATAAATAAGGAGCTACATGTCAGACCCTAAACACCTCACTGATAGCATTGAATGTTAAAGTCGATGGGTGCAAAATAAGAAGACAGATTTAGTGTGGTTTGTGTGGAGGGTTTGACAGGAGATGGCTTTTTCTGTCTAAAAGGAACATGGAAGCACAACTTAAGTTGAGGGAAATGAGAGGTCACCTCGCTCTAACAGCTAAAACCTGATCAAAATTGGACAGGATGCAGCAGGACAATGATCCAAAGCCCGCTAGCATATTTACATTAGAATGGCTGAAGAAGAAAAGAGGCAACACTTTAGAAATGGCTCAGTCCAGTCTTCCAACCCGACTGAAATGCTGTGCATAAGTGGGTGCACAAAGGTCCCACTGAACTAAAGCAATGTTGTAAAGAAGAATTTGCCAAAAATTTCTCCATCTTGTATGACTCCATACAAGGAGATGACTACTTCAAGCTCCTGCTGCTAATGGTAGTTTTACAAGCTATTGAATGATGTGGATACTTTAACCTCAAATCTTTTTTTTTTTTTTCATTTTGCTTCATTTTTACTGAATAACAGCATGATAAAAACAAGAAGTATTGTTCTTTGTATGAGGTTATATTTGAATATTACTAAGACCCACTGCAAGTCAGATGATTTTTTACTAATATACAGTTTTTAGGTTTTTTTTTTTACAAACACACAGACAAAACAGGATTAAAAAATGAGAGATTAAGTTATTCCCATAAATGCACATCCTGCACTTACTTGAAGAGAGTGACTCCCAGAGAGGCACCTTGGATATTTAAGTGCATTTTGAAGGTTTTATTGTTCACAACTTACATACGTAATATTTTGAGGAAATATCCATCATTTTAAAAGTTACTCATCAATGTGCATTTTCTGAGCCGAGCTGTCATTAAGTGCTTGCCAGCTAAATCAGAGGGATTTAACAGATCTTTTTTTTTGGACTTGAAAGCCCAGGGAAACGTACCTGTACTGTAAGTGGGGTTTTTGTTTGTTTTGGCTTTAAAGGTTGGGGTGGGAGATGTTGTAATTAGTAGAAGTAATTGTGTGTTGAAAGCACAATATTAAAAAAAGTACAACCCTTACTTTACAATCTCCAAAACACATGAATGCACAATGTCTGTTGATTGCAGAAAAGGAGAGTTTGACAGAAAAGTTAATCAACCAATGACTTCTCTTAGATCAAATGCAATGATTGGATGGTATTTTTAAAGCCCTGTCACTTCCACAGGTTTATTTTTTGTTTAGACATGACAGTATTTAGTTTTATTTTTCTCATGCATTGTTAATAATGACTAACTCACTGTCACAGTTAACTTGCGAGCTGCACTTTAAGCATCATGGGTCCGCAGACTGAAAACCCATAAAGAAAGATAGTCTGCTAAATATAACCAGTGTGTTTCTACAAACTAGCAATAAAGTTTCTATAAATAACTAAATGAGTAACCCATTTCTGTGTTGTGGTTTATAGTAGCTACTGGCGTCAGACTTGTACTCAGAAGAGTTCTGGAAAGTTTTGCAATTTCAGGTGTGATTTCACCCTCATTTTCTGGGATTAAACTCTACAAGGTTTTCTTATGATACACATTACTCACGAAACTCAGTAAAATTGCTTCAGTATGTTTTTCATTTCTGCGAATAAATGAACAGATTTATTTCAGTCATGTACCTGCGCTGTTAGCTGCTCCCAAGAGTATAATTTATAGTTGAATGTGACGTGTATCGTGTTTTATAATCATTATTTTAATACGTTCTTTTCGCAGTCACAGTTCATGCAGCTGTTTAAAATTCTACACACGTTAATGTTCCAAAAACACATTAGCCACTAGGTAAGAATTATTCAGATGGGTATTTTAGATAATTTTTTTTTTTTTTTTTTAAGGAGACATTTGAGGCATTTCAAGAGCAGTCATTTCTGTATGAGTTTATCTCCTCATTTCATGTGGACTTCAGGACTCGCAGCTCTGCAGAGTTGTCACATGCAACTAAACTTTTATGTTAACCCCCAAAAAGATTTTAAAAAAATATGTTGACATTAATGATGTTCACTGTTTTTCCTCAAATAAAACCTGGATTCTCTTAAAAGCAACACGTTCCTCCAGGCTACTTCATCCACAGCCTCCTGTTTTTTGTCAGTGGCCATGTTTTTTTTTTTTTTTTTTTAAGTATTTTAAACTCTTTAACTCCTGCTGGTACTCTTCCATCATGAATCATTTCTGACACCCCTCTCCATCACTTCACCCTGCCTGCACTCTCATGCTTCAAACATTATGTATCTATGTATTTTAACTCATATATTGTACTCTACATGCAGCATTTCTGCATCCAGAGGGACACAAAGCAACTCCTTCTGACCCTCTATGCTTCTCCAACAACACCCTCAAAGCAAACATTACATCTGTGGTGCCCCCCCCCCCCCCATCCCAGCCTTGACCGCTCTGTCCACTGACATCAAGCTGCAGCTTGTCATTGTATGACGAGCTCCTCAGGATGCTCCTGCTTCCCACAACTCTATACAACAAAGGTCAGCTGCTGTTTTTCCATCCTTGGATTATTGCACAAGTTTTCAGTAGGTGTAAGGTGAGGTTCCTTCAGCATTATAAAATCTGTAGTTTGTGAGTGGTCAGAGCAACATTTTCCTTGTAGAAAAGCATGTGATCACTCCATTTTCCTGTGAAAGCAGCTGCTCTCATGCCCCTGGTATCTGACACCTGCAGTTTACAGACTGCAGATCAGGTTACTTTCGCTCTAGCTGCAGGCTTTTCATTATTTAGACCTGCCTCTTTCTCCTCTCCCCTCATTGATCATTCTCCTCTTCAGTTAATTGTCAGTTATTTTAATTGATGGATATTTTTACTCTTAAATCAGCCAGTTTCACATAAGTTTTATTGAGCCAATTTTGAGTTAAGACCACCCTGCACAAAGCAAAGGCTTCACTCTGATGTGCACTTGAAAGTCTGCAAACTGAAATGAGGCTGGTCTCAGGGTAGTTTGAAACATTTATAAACCATCTGCACACAGATGGTTTGATTGAAACCAGATTGTTTACAGGATGAGGCTGAGAATCTCCCTCAACTGACATCAAAGAAGTTAATCTGGGTCACTTGTGTGTGTTCAGTGTTGTCAGTGAACATGTAGACACATGTTTTGAATTCTGTCTTAAATTACAGAAGATTTTTTCGACTGTGTAGGCTGCAGTCTGTAAAAGAAAAACCTTTTTAGTCTTGGACTATAAAATGGCTCTGCTGGCTGTGGCCTGTCCTTTGCACGTGACATAAAACCTAAAAGGTGGTTTAGCTTTTTACATTTGCATCTCATTTTACAACACTGAACAGATCTGGGTCTTACAGGCCAAAACAAAAGTGATGCGTTAGCCATTTACTGGTTTACACTTATGTAAAAAGCTACACACAATTGTACATTCATGCACCTGAGACAGCGCGCACCCTCCACAGTATTGTTAAATGCCTTTTATTCAAAATATTCTTTCACATATGAACATGGCAAACAGATGCAGGTTTGTAATGCAGGCATATAAGGGGTAAAAAGTGGCAAAAGATGTTGAAGATGATTTTAAAAAATCAAGGAAGCTTCATATAATACTGAACTGTAAATATTGTTTTAAACTACCAGAAGCAGTTACATTGATAAGTTCACAGCTTAAAGTGGTAACAAAAACAAAGGACACAAAAAGTACAAAAAGGGAATGATACCCGTACATTTAAGGGGTTAAAAGTTATTATCTGTGGATGAACTTGGAAACTTTCAGTACCTGAAGTAGCATGTTGAGTAAAAGCAAACAGTCAACTACCAGCTGGAATAACGAGGTAACTTATCAAATCTGAAAACAGCTCCAGGTGAGAGGTTTAATTATCAGTTACTCCGCTAACTGAAATCCACCTGCTTTGAATGCGATTTATTATAAAAGTACCAGTCTTTGGTATGTTTTATGTTCCTGTCCAGCAATTCATACCACTCATTCCCAGTTTATTGAACTGAGAGTAACTGCATAGATCATCGGTGCGCAAACTGTGGTACGCGTACCACTGGTGGTATGCGGGGGAACGTCAGGACTCTCCACATTTTCACTTTTTTTTTTAAATTTTTTATTAAATTGGAAGCATACAATGCATTATAAATAACGTTTCAAATGGATTTCAGGTAACAATAAATAACTACAATAAGGAATAAACATCTCTCCTGTGAGTTTAAAGCTAATTGAGAAGGCGTATATGGCTATATTTTAAAATTGGTCATTATTGTGGTACTTGGAGAGCTGAAGTTTCTCAGGTGGAACGCATCGTTAAAAGTTTGAGAACCACTGGCATAGATTGTCCTTCTCTTCAGAACTACATGTTAAATGTGCCTCAGATAATCATGTATCTCCTTTCTCCCTGGAAAGGAGACACCTTTTACAGTACCCTTAAAACCTTTGCACCACAGATACACCTCTAAGGCACAGTTTATGTACGAACGACTTCCCTCAAACCCAGTACTGGTTGTTTTTCAGAGTCGGAGTGAGCGACAGAGCTCTCCCAGAGATCTTGAATCCTCTAGAAGCAGGGTGTGCATTATCACAATTTATATCTCTTTCACTACTTTTACGACCTCTAACGTTCCCGTCTCCAACTGCCAAATCAGATTCAAACGGCCCCCAGAAGGTCATCCCTGGAGCCAGACTTCTCCTGGGGCTCATGGATACCCTGGGGGAGGTTGGACAGCTTGCAGAGCCGAGCGGGGTGACCATGACAGAGGGCATCGCCACACTCCTCTCTGGCCGGCCCAGGTATGGGCTGTCCTGACCGGGTAACTGCACTGCAGCGAGTTCGTGCATGAGCTGCTGTCGGGCTTGTTTCTCTTTGCGGTGACGGAACACCAGGATTAAAACTACAAGGATCACAATGAGGAGTAAACAGGCCAGCAGTGGTAAGATAATGAGGAGCGGGTCAGAGGCAGGGCGAGGGAGAACTTCAACTTCAACAAGTTCGGCGTCGGGATGGCTGATTGGGCCGAGCACCTCTGGAACTGGAGGAGTGTGAGGCACCGGGTCATGACTGAGCTCTTCCTCTGCTCCCTCCGAGCTGCTCCCTGGTCTTCCTCCGTGACCCCCGGTGTGCGTGCGGTTCCCCCGGCGGTTCTGGGGCTTCTTTGTGCGCTGCGTCCTGTTGTGGTTTTTATGTAACAAAATGTGAGGGTGCAAGCTCTCCTTCACGCCACCCTGGGTCGTGGATCCTCCTTGTTCGCTTCCTGTAATGGTCCTGTTGTGCGTTCGAACGTGGGCTGTTGTGCGTTCGAGACCTCCACCATCTCCTTTACTGAAGCCACCTGAGCCATGACGCATCAGGTGGTGTGGGAAGATGGTGAAGTGAAGCTCGCCCTTTGCTGGCTGGACATTTCCAGCCTTGAGCAAGAAGATAAAGGAATCATTGAGAGGCGTGAGGGGGGCGTGGCCTCCAGCTGTTGTCTGAGTGGACTCGTTACTCTGGAGCTGGTTGTCACTGAGAATCTCCTCGATGGCAACTCGTCCCTGCACAACATCTCTGAATGTAAATGACTTCAGGACTTCTAGCGCTCGGTGAGGGTCGTAGGTAATCTGAATACATGCACACACACACACACAGCAGAGGAGAGAGTCAATAAAAATAACACATTTGAGACAGAAACCTAAGCAAAGTACACAATCCATCTTCAGCGTGTTCCTCTTATATTTATATTCATTGACTTTAGATTGACTGAACAGCAAAAGTCAAAAGATGACAATAAACAGCTTTACCTTGACTAGTTTCCCATGTTTTGGTGGAGAGAGAACCTCAAAGACTGGGTTGGCTCTGCTAATTCTGGCCAGCTCAGAGGCGTCGATCATGGCCTTCCCCAGTTTTACAGCGATGCCACTTGGAACTCGAACGGGCTCTCTCAGGTATATCAGAGGCCGCACAGTCACGTTGACCGTCTGGTCTGTCATGTTTCCATAGTCAACACCAAGAGAAGAGGCTGACACTGCGATCTGGAAGCTGTCTTCCGACTCACTGAGATCAGTCATGTGATAGACGACGCGACCAAACTGGAGGTCCTCTTGGCAGAAGGTGGTCACCTCCTGGTCGTTAATGGCAATGCGTCCATGGCGGGGGTGTGTGGTGACAGTGTAGGAGATATTAGCCTGAGTCTGACCATTAGTTTGAGCTGCCAGCTGGTTGGTTGTGAGGACCACAGCAGTGCGGCCTTGAACCAATGACAGGCCAGTATTGTTTGCCATGGATACAGAGGGTTTAATCACCTCTAAACTAAACAGTTTGTAGACAGGACGGTGATGACCGTCAGTTACATTGAAGTAGAAAACTCCTGTAGAGGGCTCCCCCTGAAGGAGAAAAGACAGAAAGGAGTAACAAAAAATGAAGGTGAAATGTGGCAAGACTTTGAACAGAAAACAAAAAAAAAAAAATACATCTTAACTGTTGGCCCCTTAATTTAAAGGCAGAGTAGGTAGTAATTTCAGGAAGTGTTCTGAGATCAATATGAAAAGCATCTGTCATCTGTGGAAATCTGGGCTCTAAAAAAAACAACCAATTTTGACTGCCTGAGGGAAAAAAAAATTGTCTCCCTTTTTAACAATAAACTGGATTTTCTGCCATTTTCCATAGAAGTTACAAGCACTTCTCTCATACATATTAGGTACATGCCATTGTCAGTGGAACAAGCTCAGTGTACAGGACACATGCTGAAAAAAACTGATGTGGTTTAAAAAAAAAAAAAAAAAAAAAAGTGTGTTTAAGACAACTGCAGCCACAAAACTGGATACTTCAAGACGTAAAACAAGTGTTAATACTGCTGCTGTGGTTCCTTGATGGCAACAACTAAAGGGACTTGGCCATGCCAAGTGGGGTTTTGTACTGGGATACGAATTCTAACCCTTTTCTGAGATAAGATGAGACTGAATGTAGAGTTGTGGTGTAGAAAGAGAATTTTTTTTTTTTTTTTTTTTTTTTTTACAGTTTTTCGGCTGCTAGCTCAGTTAGTTTTTGTCAAAGAGTTGCATTTATATCGTTTTGCAATGTGTTCTTCTACCCACTTTGTATTGAAACTGTGGTTAGTTTGGGTGGAAATTGTCTACATGGGTTTAAAGCTGAACTTTTTCCCATTCATGTGGTGTGCTTCTATTGCATCATGTTTGGTATGATTTAAAAATGGCTTGAATAATATCTGTGTCATCTGCCCCCCAATCCAGGTGTGCATGTTAGCAACAAGTTAGCATATTAACATCACCACCCTCATAATGATGGGCACTTTTTTTCTAGGTATGAAAGAGCACATCCATGTGATCTTGAGGTGTTGTTTCCGGTGGAGATCAGAAGGAAGAATTTTTGAGAATTTTGGTTAGTTTCAAAATACATCTCGTTCTTGGCATTACCTACTCTACCTTTGAATAAGAGATGATATCTCACTCTGAAAGTAAAAGATGGAGCCTAAGAGGTAATGTAAAACATTTTTTTTAGGGAATGTAAAGATCGATAATTTTATGATTGCACAAAACTACCAAAAGAACTCTTTCACCTGTTGAATAAAATGCAGCCGGCCGTGGTTGACATCATACTGGGTGAAGGAGGTCACTGGCTCTGGTCTTTCTCCTAGAGTCAGATAGCCATTGTTGGGCTTACTGATCACGAGGTAGTGCAGCTCCTCTGGTGGTGTGTCATGATCTTCAACCTGGACGTAAAGATTACTTTACAAGACCTAAGTCAAGGTTTAACATTTGTGCATGTATAAACGCTGTTCAGCTGGTGAGTAACTGGAGAACAATATAAGTGATTCATGAATAATTATTACTTTTCAGGCTCCAATTACCCAGTAACAAAAATCTACTAATGATGCAAAAGTGATGCACAAGCACACCTGGAGAATGTCAGGTCCAAGTACAACTCTCTCTCCTACTACAACCTTCATGCTGGGGGCTCTAGACCTGATCAGCGGTGGATGGTCGTTGACCGGCGTCACTGTAATGTTGAACATTTCCGTCACTGCCCCTCTTTCTTTGACGCGATGATTATGAGAAACGGTGTCCAGTGATGAAAAGGAAGCTGATGAGGCTGAATAAAGAGGGGAAAAGGAGATGGAGGAGGAGGAGGAGGAATCAGAGGGAAAAGCAGACAAGGATGACGAGGAGGAAGAGGGATCCAAAGAAGCCACCCAGGCCCGAAAAGTGAAGCTGTCACTCGTCGTCTCCGAGTCATCGTGGATGTATGTGATGCCGAACTTGTTCAGGGTGGACTGTGAGAAATCTGGTTGGTTCCTGGGAAAAATTGATAGCACAAAGGCCATTCTTAATGTTTCCCACGTATTGGCAAGCTTGCGTTAAAACAACAGATTGTGTAAGTATTTGATCAGTGGAAGACCCAAACAATTAATTAATTAGAAAGATCATTACTGCACTATTTGCTCAGCCTTTCCCATCACCAGGAAGTTCTTGTTGTAGTGCTTATGTTACTGTGTGAAAATTGTGTATTGGAATCTTTTCTGTTCATTTTATTTTCCTCTGGATCTGACACGACATAAAACTTATATTACAACGTTGGTTTCAGTTTGTTTATTGAAATGCAAACAAAACAACCACGTACCTGGTGAGATTATGTCCTCGTATAGACAGAACTCCGTGTCGGGGCTGAGAAATAACCCGATACATGATCTGGTGGTCCTTCCGCTGGACTTCTGGAACTTTTGCCAAGAGATTAGAAGCATCGAGCTTGGACCTGTCAATAGTCACCCTGCCTCCCTCGGCCACCACGGCACCTGATACAAATTCAGACAGAAAAACGTTCCCACTTGAAGTTAAATTTTCCAGCGGGATGATACCTGTATTCCTAAATGTGACACAGTACCTGCATTATTCAGAAGCCTGGTCTTGGGGTTGTCATGATGTTCGTTTGCTTGGTAGGAGATTAAAATGGTGAAGGTGTGTGGTGGAAGAAAAGCAGGTGGAGAAGACACAGTGAAAGAAAAATAGTCTGCAGCCGACCACCCCACAGACTCCGGCTTGTTCTGATCATATAGAATAACCCCATCGTTCACCTGAGGAAGAACAACATGATAAAATGAACACAGGAGTATCATTTGGACAAGGAGAAGTCTTAATTTAAATTCTGAAATTAACTGTGATTAGTCAGTAAACTGCCTTGTATTAAAATATGCCAAACTCCACGAAATATCCACGAAACATTTGGAAGTATCATTAACTACATTTTATCTCTAGTCATTATTCTAATTGTATGTATCTGAAATTGTCTTTTACCAAGTCATAATAGTGGATATCTTTTGAAAACATTTATACTAGTTAAACTGTGTTTCTGGATGCGCAAAATCACATTTTGGATGTTTCTGGGATCTAAAATTAGAAATTATGACCAGTAACAAGTGGAAGGAAGATATCTTTTATGTTAATTCTAGATTTTAATAAGGGTAACTGAACATAGTAGAGTGCAATTTGGTCTTAAATCATACACGCAATTTCAAAAATCAAATGAGCATGGCTCTTGATTAGGGCTGGGCAAGTTAATGCGTTATTATCGCGTTAATGCATTAATTTATTAATGCCGACAATGATTTTATCGCACGTTAACGCATGTTGCTCACATGCTTTTGTTTTGAAAAGTCTGTTACTGACTGCTGCTGAACCGAAAGACTATTGGCAGGAAACATGCGGTAAAGCTAAAACAGACATGGAGAACGGTAAAAATCTGTGTACTTTACAGTTCGGGTAGCAAGTCAGGTAGCAATATTAACAATTCTGTCTGAAAAAGAAAATTCTGCAGTGCAACAAAACTATCACGTCATTCCTCCATGTTACATCAGATCTGCTCCATGTGTTTACTGTCATGTTGTTCTCTTACTGGTTACTTCAGTGCGGCTCCATCTAGTGGCACAGATGTGTAATGACAACAGAAAGTCCAGTCCTCGATTATAAAACAAATTCAGTTCTTTGGCCCGTTTTTTCATTTCTATTTTTGATCCAAGTCTAAAATTGAAAAATATAAAAAAAAAAAAAAAAAAAAACAGGATTTTTTTTCCATTTTTTTTGTGTTAAATCAAAAAACAAAAAACGTAATAAAATGTCACTTTTTAATTGTTTTTATTTTTGATTGACAATTGAAAATGGAAAGAATGAATGATACACGGATTGATAAAGTTACTGGACTTTAACATGGACATTTTCATTTTAAAGTTCTCCCAGACAAAAGGATTTGACAGAAACAAGGTTATTTTTAACAACTGCCAAGTTTAACTCCCCGTTGAAAGTTTCTGCTGTTACCTCAGAAATTACCTGTTTTAATGTTCTGATTGTGCTGAGCCACAATCATTTTGTTAGGTTTTGTTTGTAGACTTTTTTTTTTTTTTTATAAAAACAGGATGACATTAATCCCCTGGCAGTGGCAATAAGCTTTATTGTATTTTACATGATTTAAGATGAGATTTACATTAAACATGTGTTACTGACAAGTGCTGATGTTAAAAGTGTTATGTTATGGCACTTTAGTTCATATGGCAGCAGAACATTTTAATAAAAGTGCATTTTACACTACTTTTGAATACATTATTTGATTTTGTGTTTACAATGTAGGAATGTAACGATTTGGAAAATTTGATATCTCGATTATAGTGACCAAATGATCACGGTTTACGATATTATCACAATATTCTTAATTCTAAAAAAACATAAATTTTAATAATTTCACAATATCTTGTGATTTTCTTGTCATATTGAAACATCAGAAGCCAAAATCTTATCAAAATGAAACTTTCACATTAAACGGAGAAACAACTAGCACAGAAAGAGATTTTATTTTAAATGAACAAAACAGGAACAAAAACTTATTTGTCTGGTGTAAATTTAAATAAGCACTTTAACAATCACAGTAGGTCAAAATATGCAAACAATTATCAGGAACAAAAATTATAGTGCAAGTTCAAATGAAATAAACTTTTGACTTTAAGCTGAACCTTAAATAAGAATAAATGTGCAAATAAAGAAACCAAACCAATGCTTGTACAAACCAATATAGGAGCCAAAAATGTTGTTATGAATTGTAGTTCACTCTGTGTGTCTGTGGGTGGCGCTGTGTTGTTACCTGAGGGTCAGGTATAAAGGTAGCTGCCAGTTATTGGTTATATGTTTGACCCGGAAGGGCAAAAGGTTTTGACCGCTGTGGTGCTAACTGCCGGCATTATGGTTGTCCGATCAGTTAATGGAATAAATTAATATTTTAACTACATCAGGACATCGTTCCGGTCCTTTTTCGATCAACATGCAACAGCAACGTTTATGAAATGTGAGTTAGCGAAGCGCGTCAACTAGGTTACTCTTGGTGAAACATCTAAGTAGCTTGAAGCATTAGGCTTAGCTCCTTCAAGTTGCTTGTACAAATTACAATAAACTGTAAACAAGTGCTCTGCAGACAGGATCAACGTCCTCCACCAGTTGTCCCTCTGAATTCTTAAAAAAAAAAAAAAAAATGCCCAGACCTCGGATTTCGTCCTTTTAGTGGGTTGATAAATGTTCTGCGTGCTAACACCGCTTTCCGCCATGCTAACGTTACGATGCCGATGTTACAAGCTACATATTCACGCGAGACACAGTCGCGAGTCGCTAACAGACTTGAATGAGTCTGATATTACATATCCCGGTAATCGACCGCGATAATGAGATGAAGTCAAATATAAACGGTAATCGTTATCGCGTAAAATTTTACCGCGCTTTACCGTAATATTGAAAACCATTACATCCCTAATAATCGTGATTAATCAGGGAAATAATGCGATTAATCGCGATTACATTTTTTAATTGTTGCCCAGCCCTACTCTTGATATATAATTTAAAAGAGAGTGCTTCCTGTGAAAAATGTAATGTCATATATCACCCAATATGGTGGAAACTTACATCTTGTTTGAAATTTGTTGGAAGCATCTAACTGTCCTTACTTATATAAATCATTGTCATGGTTTATTTGCATAAATGTTCCTTCATTTTCAACCCACTCGAGGGGCTGCAGTCATATTGCTAAACAGTACAATTTCAAAACATTTCTGCAATTGATTCCAAAGGCTGAATAAATGTGATTTAAAAACACTGTGAGCGCCTCTGCAGCTTTGCTGCCTGTCCTTCTAATGTACGCACAGACACACACACATGCAAACACACACAGCCCTACCATGCTTTGTGTAAATGTGTGAATGTTTCTGGTAGAGTTGTCAGGCATTCGTTGGACCAGGCGACCGAGTTTGGGAGGAGCAGTTAGTGCGAAAACCACAGACTGGTTTCTTCTGATGTCAGTGACGTTGTTGGTTACAACCTGAAGCTCCTGTTTTGAGACCGGTGTCACAGAACCTTCAAGAAGAACAGAAGACACAGAGATAGTTACAGGAAGTAGAAAGAGACGCAACTCGTCAGGATCAGAATCATGATGTCCTGTTTTGAAGTAGCAAGGCCACCCACTGGCAACGTTGAATATTACATTTCTGCAGCAAAGTTTCTCTTTTTAAATCACCTCATTTTGTCTATTCAAAGTGCTGTCTTCACTATTTGCTATTCACTCATCCACCTGTCATTTTATATTCAACATATCACCATCAGTGGTGTGGCTTGTGCCGTCAGATACTGTAGGCTGTGTGTGGATTGTGCTGATCTTATCAGATCCAATGACGTGTTGGAGTGTTTTATTTTGTGTGAGTGTGGAAAGTATGTTGGTAAAGGTGAAAGAGATGAGTAATTGCAGTTGTAATGCTAAATGAGAAAAGGTTTGAAAGATGATGTGGGTATAGGAAGCGGTTTGAATTTGAAAGCGTGCGGGGCGAGTGAGCAACAGCGGCCTCTGGTGTTTGAAAATGAGTGTAAAAGCTTACAGCACGTGGTATTCCCAAGCGGTCTCCCATCCAAGTACTGACCAGGCCCGACCCTGCTTAGCTTCTGAGATCAGGGTGGTATGGCCGTAAATGAAAGCAATAGTAACACATGCCTCTCTTATAGACAGGCTCTCGTCAACAGACCGGGCAAACACTTGCATGCTGTCATTTCGTCACTGCTTCCTTCGCACTGTGCATTCATTGCAGTCATCTCGCACTTTTTTTTTAAGTACCATTTCCTTCATAACTCAGTGTTAATCAGATAAAACTAAAATAGTTAGGTTTGTGCATTGTATCTAAAAATCCTATGTAAGCACCAACCATCACTTGCGATACTCTTCAGTGAAAAAAGGGAATGACAGGATCAAGGTGAGAAGGTGTACCTGGGTAGACCACCAAAGGGTGGTTTCTCTGCAGGAGGAGGACCAGAGAGTGGGCAGTTGTGCTGAAGATCTGACGAGGAGCAAAGTTAACCCCATCATTCACCTGGAAGTGAAAACCACCCAGTAATGCACCTGTACAGGACACAGGAGAGAGTAATCATCATGACTGGTTTCCTCCTCTGTTACGATAAAAGTCCCTTTGAAAATGACGCCACAGACAGCAGTGCTCACCACTGTGCAGAAAAACCAGCTGACTGCTTTGGTATGTGATGCTGGGTGAAGTTCAGGATGTGTCTGGACGGGGCGCTCTTCAAGGCCAAGGTGTCCGTTACTGGGAGGTGTGATGACGAACTCCAGCCCTTCAGGTGGAGTGTCAGAGTCCTCTGCACTGAGGTCATCTGTAGTTATTTCTGTTACGGAGCCCGTCCACACCTGAAGAACCAGAAGAATTTCTGTGAGCTAATTATGAAGCTAAAGCAGATTAGCTTTCATATAAACTGTTGGAGCAGAGGGCGAGAGCTAGCTTGGTCCCGCAAAAAGAAATTAAGCAACCAGGGACACTATATTTTATTTAGCAAGGCCGTGAATTTATTTTATTTTTTTAATTTCACATAAACACACACAAATAGAAAAAACGTTAAGTGTTGATGCTATGTGAAGCTAAGCTTAACCACTGATTTTTGCTTCAATTTCATTGAACACACATCTGTCTTGGTCTCTGTCATGCCTCTTTCCCATAACATCCATCCTAATTTTTTAATTTGATGCCAGCAAAAAATGAAATGAAATTACTTAAAAAAAACACTAAACCAGTGCATGCCATCAGGAGTGTGCTATCACAGTTTCAAGGTGACATCAGCATTGATCTTACAGAGGCAATTATTGCTGCTCATCCATCTGGGGAAGGTTAATATTCTATTTCCATTCTTATTGTTCCATAGTTTAACAATAAGAAACATTACTCACAATTGGGAAACATTCAAAACCATTGTTCAATGAACAATCTGAGAAAAAGATATGCTAGCAGGTTTACCCCAAGATCAGACATGTGTGTTAAAGCTGTGTGTTCATAATGTCATGCTTAGAAAAGAAGACTGCACACATATGAGTTGTCTGTCTGCTGCATGTTCCAAGAATGAAGAATGCTGTAGTGGAACCTTAAAGCCTCACAAAGGAGTTTTTACAACTTTTAGCTCAGAGGGTCCTCCTGGAGGCCAAGTAGGTAAAGTCACTGTTATGGCACTGTCCTTAATATATTCTTGTTTGGTTTCTTGCTTGGTCACTCTCTTATTTTCTCTTTCATCTTTACTTTCTTGAGTCTTAGTTGCCTCTGCTATGATGGCCACTGTAGCTCTGTGAGATAGATTCGCTATTGAAGTTAAGAAGTGTAGTTTTAAGTCTCTACACTGGGCCTATTTTTTTTAGGCAATCCTACTTTCTAGAACTTCCTGTGAATGTTATTTCTCACCTTCAGGCCACGGTTGATAGTAACAACAGGAGTCTCGTCATTGACAGGTATGATGTTGATGTGAACGGTGGACGGCAGACTGTGTTTCCTTATTTCTGTCTGGTTGGCCACAATAGTGAAGTTGTCTCTCTGCGTTTCACTGCCATCATGAACGTAGGAGATGTACTCACGTTCCACCTGAAAACAAATGTTGGAGGGTAAATATAACTGGAAAGCCAACAGTAATATCTTTTTTTGTTAAATGAAAGAGATACGTGATCTCTCACTTTTTGAGAAAACACTACATTTTGTAAAAACAATTTAACTGTTATGTACTAAGATCAGGAAGTCACATGAAAGTGTGTTAATGCATAAGGGGGTGACGTTTCCTGAATTAACACAAAAAATGATCAAGTCTGGTTCTCCAGCACAATGAAAGTCTTTAGATGCTCTGTAGACCCTCTAAGAAGAGGGGAAGTGCAACTTAATCCTAACTTTACTTTAAAACAGACACTTCATTTTATTGTAAACTGTATGAAACAGAGATATTGTATATGTGTTTTCTTATAAATGCCCTATTTCATTATGTTAACGTGCACACATCTATTTCAGCCTGAATCATATGGAACTATAGGCACGGAGGTTAGGTTGCTTTTTTACATTTACTTATGTTTGGTTTCTTGCTCAGTCACTACGTCATTTTCTCTTCCATCATTAGTTTCTTAAGTCTCTAAGTCACCTCTGCAGTGATGTTCACTCCATCTCTCTGAGCTAGTTTCATCTGTATTGATGTGACATAGTACCATAAAGCAATCATGCATATCCAAAGTTTGTTTGGGTGGTTTTAGATAGATAAGATAAACCTTTGGATGTTGTCAAATATGGTTTTACGGTGTGTAGTCCAACCTCAGTGTGTGTAAAAGCAGTGATGGGCATCCCTGGGATCCGGCTGTGCTCCAAGTGTCCAGACCTGGGTGGAACAACGACCTGGTACAGGAAGTTCATCCCTGCAAAGTGATGGCTGCCGACCTTGATTACGTCTGATGTGAGAGGCAGGGACGACCCCTCATCAAGGGTCAAGTCAGATAACTGCAGAATCAATGGGAAGAGGAAAATGCAGGGTAATTGTGCTGTTTTTCAGGTCACTAGGGTTAGTCGGTAAATCGATCTCCATAAAAGGGTTTTGGAGTTGGGAAAATTAGCGCTCCCTTCTTTCATGCAAGCCTTCAAATATCAATCCAAACATTTTATACCTGTAGAGGTAGAAGTCGTGGTATGATATCAATAAGCAGCTTGATCGCTCCAACTTTTGTCACCCCATTGGTTGCTTCTAACAAAACAGAGTCATTAGTGGCTCCTGCAGTCTGCTGGTGATAGATGATCGATCCCTGGTTCAGATCATCCTGAGTGAAAGAGGTAGCCAGCTGCTCTCCAATATCCTGCACAGAGGAATAGAACAGAAAACCATTTATGTGGTTAGATTGGATTAGATGTACTTTATTCCTGCCCCATGGGGGAAATTCAAATTCTCATTAGCTCATCAGTAACACAACAATTAATAATAA
Source organism: Hirundichthys speculiger (assembly GCA_018398805.1). Classification (NCBI taxonomy): domain Eukaryota; kingdom Metazoa; phylum Chordata; class Actinopteri; order Beloniformes; family Exocoetidae; genus Hirundichthys; species Hirundichthys speculiger. The sequence continues at coordinate 872,942 of JAGFBZ010000842.1, read as the reverse complement.
TTTAAACAATGAAAAATTTAAAAAATCATTCAATGCATTAATGTTGCTCTGTAAGGTTTTTCTGGAATAGTTTTGCATATAATTTGATATATTAGCTCAGAAAAAATTTGTAACATACGTTTTTTTTTTTTTTAATCTGACAGATATCTCCAGTAATTTTTTTCTCACAGGAGTGGTTTCTCTGAAGTTACCATATTTTTACATGTCTAACACTTTCATCAGTGTAATTGCTGCAACTGAGGTGCAATAAAAAAAAAGAAATACAATAGTGTATAGTCTATACATGAATACAGTTATCGAATACTACAAGCACAATTCAGATTCAAACAGTCTGTTAAGTTTTAATTATTTATTTTAGTGATTCCAAAATTATACCAATATTTCAAGAACAGTGAAGGTTGCTGGATTAAAACTTGTCTGTTGCACATTGTAAATTACAAGTTTGCAGTACAATTTTGGCAATCTTTAACTATATGTATTTGGTTATAAACTGCTTCCAAATCTCATTTGTATATCTATATATCTATCATCTATAAATGGCTGACCAATACAACATAGCTGCAATTATTTCCAGCTTTAGCAGGTTCAAGCAAACTGCAAAAATGTTTCAGCAGTCAAGCTGCATATTCTTGAGGAAATGCTCATCCTGATTTAACTTGAAGTTCCACATCTAAAGGCTTTTCTCTTAGCTGTGAGAAGAATTTAGTAAGAAAATAAGTTTTAAGTCATTTTCCAGCATCATCAAGAGGATGTTTAACAAATTTATACAGAATAAGCCTGTGGAGTATCCAGATCCATGGGGTACTTTTAAAACTTTCCCAGCTTTTAAAAGTATTGACCCGGCTTTTAAACCAACCAAAAGGTTAGGTCAGCATTGACTGTACCTGTTGTTCTCCATTCACACTCTGACGCCTTTCTTTGGGGGATAATTTGTGAATGATGCCCAGTGTGGGAGGTTTTTGGATAGTAAAAACTATCTCTGAAGGCTGACTGTCCTCGTGGACCACCTAGTGGGAAAAAAAAAAAACAAAATAAAAACATGCATCTGTTAATATAATAGAAGGAACAAATCATACAACCTAGTCTAGAAATATTATGAAACCATGACATCATTTAGCAACAACAGTGAGAAGTGGTGGTTTTGGAACAATATCTCTTTCAATATCAATTCATGCAAAATATGTCGTAGCAATCCTATGTTCACTCACCTCCAGATGTTCCCTGCTTATAGAAACATTCTGTCTTTCTGCCACCACTACTGGATGGTTATTTTTGATGGTTGGTGGCCTGTGATGACTCTCCAGATATATTTTTATGGGCACGCCAATATCCAGGTGTACCTCCCTTCTCCCTCTTTCCAGTCGTCTTTCAGTCTCCCTTTCTCTTCGCTCTTGATGTCACATTAAAAACGTCCGACAGCTCATGGCCACCACTGTGGTGATAGGCCAGACGGCCTGCCACCAGGTCATGCTGAGTGAAAACTGAAATCGCATCTGTTCCTATTATGGTCTCCCTTTGTCCATCATTAAAGCAGAGCACACCGTGTTTGGGTGGAATGAAGACCTCAAATGTCACTTCCTGGGGGTCTCGGATGTCGAGGTTGCTAATGACGCTGAGGTTAGCAGACGTCAGAGGTGTAATCCCACCTCGCTGGACCATGAGCCCTGTGTTGTTCTCCACCTGCAGGTAGGGGTCCTGAGCCATCACCTGCACCAGCCAGGCATACAGGTGTGGGGACAGTAAAAAAAAAAAAAAATGCAGCTCCATTGCACATTACTTCATACTTATTTAAAATAATTCAGTAAAAAGGGGAAAAATGTCCAGAATGAGCAGTAATGCATTGATCAGAGGCAGGTATCACAAACAAAACTACAAATGCAGATAAGATATATGAAAATATATATGCATATAAAAGAAATGACAGGTTGAGACATTAATTGTCATTTTGTAAACAATGGCTAGCCAAATGGCTAAACGAGCATCTACTCACAGAACTAGACATGAAAAAATGAACTTGGCAGTATTTACATTTCCATAATTTTCTACACGGTCATTTCATATCGAAAACATAAAGAACACATCTTTGACAAAAATGTTATATTCACCTCCAGGAGCGCTGAAACATAATGTTTCCCATCTGTCACGAAAAGCACAAAACGTCCAAAACTCACCCCGCTGTGGATGAACAATACCTTTTTCTGAGAGGAGAGAAAAGGAAGCAGTGATGAAAAAGAAGGAACAAAAACAAACAAACAAACAAACACCACAAGTCCTCAAATAAATTGTATCTTTGCAAAATTCCTAATTTTCCTTTAAGCACTAAACAGAGGGTAAGGAAACCTGGCTAAATTGATCTCAAGAGAATGAACTTTTCTTTAATTCTCTGTCTGCAACATTCCAGCACTGAATATTAGGGGGGTGCAATCTGTAACTAAAAAAGAAAAAAAAAGTATGACTAATCTGACACAGGTGAGCTGTACAAAACAAGGGGTGAATCTATGTTTCCAGGTTCCTCCAATATGCTTCTGGGTTCTCGCTTTCACTGGGTTACAACAAAGGCTTAGAACTGAGATGGCAGACTTTTATTATAGGGTTGGGTTTCACACACCTTCGTTCAAAATATTCGTCATCGAAATATCAAATACTTTGTTCAAAGTATCTTTTGTAACCATATATTTTTATGACAGTTGTTTAAACTTCCAACACCAAAAATGCTATTTAATTTTTAAGCCTATTCAACTACAAGCTACAGTGAAGTAAAAATTAAATGATTTTAAAAAATGTTTGGTCAGATAAGGCTCAGACTTTAAACAGCCTACACACATAAAAATTATGCAAAAAAATTTGAGAAGGGGTGAACTGGCATTGATACTGTCACAAATTGGTAATGGGGAGCTGCCATGCAAGTTTTCTACAAATTACAAGAAAGATGAGCTATTTTATTTCAGCAAACTCCGTCAGTCCTGGTAGGTGCAGTTGATGTTTGCGTCACCTTGCGAATAACGCAGAAATATATTTGAAATTCTATTTCAGTGACCAGGTCATTCACACCGAGACACTACTGTCCAGTTACCTTTAAAACCATCTCCACGTGTGATTCGAATCAGATTTGGAAAAACCTCAGAATGGTTTTTGGTTGTTCACAAAATCAACAAATCTATCTTGATATGATCCGGCTATGCTAAAGCTCAAATTTGGGATGGCAGTCTGAAATAGTTTAAAGACCTCACAGATAACACACAAACCACTAAGAACTCAGGATATCCCTCTTTTTACAACTGACCTCATTAATTTTTTTTGTCTTATAGCAGACTTTACTCCAGAAATTCTTGTTTGCCTTTATAAATCCATATATCCTTTAAACTCAATGATGCCATCACCTGGATCTCCAAAGGCTTCACATAGAAATGAAAAATGCTAACCTGCTCAAGGTCACGCTGCGTGAACTCGTACAGCCTGTGGCTGGGATCGGCGGCGAGCACCAGCTCTCCCATGGGAATTCCCCTCCGCGTGTACACCAACCAGCTGTCCTCAAAGTCCGAGTCATCGTCATGATAACAAAGGTCATTCAGCGTCACCAACCTCTGGCCATCGCGGGCCACATGGAAAACCTTATCCACAACCCTGACAGGTCTCTGATCATTGACGAGCTGCACGGAGATATTAAAGGTGTGCTCCGTTGTAATTTGCTCCTCCTTCTTTGTGTGTTTGTGTGGTTTGTAAACAACAATATGAAAGGTGAAGTAATCCTGCTTCGTCTCACTGTCGTCATGGACGTACATGATCCTCTCCTCTGTGATATCCTGATTGGTGAATGTTGCAATATTGTCATTAATGGAAGTTGAGTTTGAGAGGTTGATCTTCCGTATCTGCCCATGCTTGGGGCTCACCGTAACGTTGTAGTGGACCTCCCGATTACTTGCTGTGTGAGTGAACAGAATATCTTTAGTGACTACTTTACTTGCTCCCTCCAGGATTGAAAGGCCTTTGTTTACAATAGTGACTGCGGTCGACTCAGCCTTAATGCTGATTCTGAAGTCGTAAGTTGTTGAGGTGGCCTTCGTAGAGAACACCTGAAAGCTGAAGGAGTCTCTTGTGTCATCGTGCAGTCTGTTGAAAAGCTCGTACTTCACCAACCCATCTGTGATGTTCTTCTGGCTGAAGGTTGAGTTCCTTTGTAGAGGTTTGCTGTTCAGGAAAAGCTGCCCTTTCTTTGGTACTGTCAACAGCCTGAAATAGAGGTCGCTCTCAGCGATTTTAATACCCTTAGATATCACATGGAGGTCCTCTGGAGTTAAAACAGCAGTCTGAAGGCCATTGACTTCCATCTTACTTCGTGTTATCTTAAAATGAATCAAGCGTATCACTATAGGGAAGAAAACCTCCTCTTTGGCCAGTGAATTAATAATGATTTTACATTTGAAGCGATCAGTGATGTTGTTCTGACTTTGAAGGCCATGATAGGTGCTGACGTATCGGATCCGCTCCTTCTCTAGAAGTTTCTGTGGGAAGGATGTTGTCGATTTCCACTCACCGCTGGAGTGCAGCCTCTGGATCTCTCCATATTGTGGCAACTCTATGACATCATACGAGACTTCTACTGCATTATCAGCCACATTAACTTGTACTGCAAGTTGGTCAGTGGTGATGATGGAAGCCTCGCCTTGGTTCACCTCCAGTCCAGTGTTATTCACCAGTTTATGTTCGAGTGTGACTGTCGTGATCCTCAAAACTACTGTGTTGCTCACCTGCAAAAAGGAGAAGAAGCACAGGTGAGGACAAAAAAAAAATGACATAAGAAATGAAGAAAAGAATATGAGACAAATAGTGTATGAAACATGAGATAAGTTTAGAAAAAAATGATAAGTAACTCTACAGATATATTCTGTTTGAAAAGGATTCAATTCCTTTTGTAATGAAAATAATATTGTAAAATCGATGTTACTTTAATGATATCCATGTACAGTATGGTTCTGTGTTACGCCCATCTGCATCTTTGCTGGCTTTGCCTCAGCAGTGAATGGGCGTGGCTCTAATTACTTCATTGGCTGCACCTGTGAAGCTGTGGATTAAGCTTAACTGGTGTAGCTTTCATAAGGGGACTCGTCATTCTTGCTGCTGCTTGGTTGTTGTGCTGGTTTCTCCTCAGCATCTTAATGTTAGATTTTAATAAAATTTTATTTTTTCTCACTTCAGGATTCAGTCTCCATTTTATGTAGCCGGGTCGTAACACTCTGAATTTATTATATCTTGGCGATGTTACTGTATTACTCACCCTTTGACCATCACTGACCCGGAGTGCGAGCCTGGAGGCAGGAACCCCCGTGTGGACAAAACTGATCTTACCCTCCTCTAAATCATTTAGAGAGAATAAGTTGATGGCCCTGGAAGAAAGATGGATTCCTGTTATTTTCAGGATTCATCCCTTTTTTCTGTTTTGCTACTTTTTCTTTTTTTTAATGGCTTCTTATTTGCATACATTCATTGATAGATGGATACTTTCAATTCCCAACTTTCATTATACTAACCTGCCAGGGTAATCCTGGTGCTCAAGGTACCCAGCATCACTGTTGAGGTTCCCCATGGAGCTGAAAATAAGCTCATCAGGACTGCTGTCAGGGTCTGACACTCTCAACATATCTGTTGTAAGCTGTGGGTATTGCAGATTGATTGATTGATTTTTGACATTCTAATACTGATTTTACATAAATAATCAAATGATCCTGTTATCGTGCTGTACCTACTTGTTGTTTTGACTTCTCTAGGAAAGTAAAAAGGTTTCCCTTCGGCAGGCTGAGGACAGGAGCATCATTGACGGGACTGATGCTGATATCAAATCTGTGCAGTTGATTATCCTTCAGAAATACAGGAAGCTCCTTCTTATTGGTGGAGAAGACTGAAAATGTGAAGGAGTCATTGTGGTCCTCCGAACCATTGTGAACGTACATCACTCTGCCCTGCCACAGGTCAAGCATACTGAAAGTTTGTTCCTTCTCATCTGTTCCTGTTGTTACAGTCATCCCATGACCTTCACGAAGCGTCCCATCTGAGTCTGGAACTGAGCAGCCGGATCTGGCCATGAGCGGGCTGCTCCACAATGTGGAACATCAACTGAGATGGATGCATGCCCAGTTTACGGAAGTCCAGATTGACCTGTCAAAGATTATAAACAGAAATATATGAATCGAGAAAAGCACTCGGAGAACGCAGACCTCCGCCAAGCACAACAGTTCTCCCATATAGCGATTTACAGATTGCGATAAAATCCGCGTTCTGGATCAGATCCTGATCAGCCTTTGAAATTTGATGGAGGTTCCCATTGTCAATCCCGGAGTCAAATTTCATGAGTTTTGGGCAATAATTAACGGAGATATTGAGAAAAAAAAATTTCGGCCCCATTGACCGCATGTTATGTTGAAAATTCCAGAATCCAGGATTTCTTCCGGATCACACCCAAAATGAAATTAGTTCTTCCTTTTCACATTTCTGACAACTCCTGAAAATGTCATCAAAATCCACCCATTACTTTTTGAGTTATCTTGAGCACGGACAGACAAACAGACAGACAGATAGATAACCTCCTTGGCGGAGGTAATAATGTAGAAGAGGATCAAACACAAAGAATTTGAAGAGAAGTTCTACCTTCATGTGTTTGGGTTCCAGTGGTGCTTGGCCTCCCTCTGTTACCTCCAGCTTTCTAAGCAACAAGAAGTTCGGTTTCTTCTTGATTGTGTTTGCTTGTGGAGATGTAACTTGAACCTCAGGAGGATCTGTTGGACTGGAGGTTGTCCCTGTCTTCAGACTTTGCTTTGTTTTACAGCCCACTGTGATATCTTTGGTGACTGTGGCCTGAGGTAGACCAGTCTTTTGAGTGTTTACCCTAAGTTTTTGGAGACAGCCTTTAAAGGAGCCTCCTCCAGGTGGAATGGAAGACAGTCCTGCACGCCTCGCTTCTCTAAGAGTTTCTTCGTCCAGTCCTCCAAGGAAGAGAGGTCCTTTGAGCTGGATGATCTGAAGTTCCTGACTCAGGCTGGCCCTCACCAACTCCTTGTCTATCTTCATCTGAACACTATGAGGCAGCAGGTGCAGCTGTATGGGGTACCAGGTGTGGTTGCTGTGGACATAGGTAAGAGAATGCAGCTCAGCTTTACTCCCCTCTCCATTTGCTACTGAAGCCACCACGTGACCATTTCTGATCTCAATTGAGACAAATCCTCCCTTGCTGCCAGCACTATACAGGACTATGCCATTTTCTTCTTTTGCAGAAGGGAGCAGTTCACACTCAAAGACCCCCTCTTGAAGCACTTCCCATGGCGGGAGAGAGATGAAAGCTTTAGAGCTGAAAAAGCCAACAGGAAGTTCCACTGTTGCAGAAAACTGTGGACTACAACCAAGAGAAACCTCGTGGATGCTTTTGTTCCCAGAATGCGACCTAAGAGTGGACAGTAGTTTATATCCATTAAAGACAACCTCATCCATGCAACCCCGAAACCCACTTGAGGTATTGAGAAGGTAAGAATGGTTCAAGCCGGCTGTCCCACCGACAAGGAGTCCATCCTCAACACTGAGCTCCAGATCTGGTCCTGGTATCTGGAGGCTTGTGAGAGAATTTTGGTCCACAGTCATGATGATATTGTGTTGTGTGTGGTTCAGCTCCACGGTGTGCCATGCCAGATCATTGAGTTGAATTCCCTGTACTGAGAGGAGAGAATGTTCACCTGAGCCCAGGTCCAGACGTACCTAAGGAAGACAAAAAAAAAAAAGTGAGTAAAAAGCTGATAACCCTGATGCAGCGGTTAAATTAGTCTGTCAGTGTCCAGGGTTGAGTCCCAGCACATGCAGTCATCATTACTCACAGGATACTTATCTGCATATCTGCAGACATATGAATTTTCTCCAGCAGGCAGGGATACAAAAGCATAATTTTCCATGACTGCTTGTGAACACACTCACACTTAAAGTTTATTTATGCTACATAGCAACTATGTATGTAGCCTGTGTACGGGACCCATGTCATAGTTATCGTTTAAACTTTTTTTTTCCACCTACTGTTTTTGTTTTGCGTATTGATTAGAAAGGGAAATGAGTCACCTCCTTTTTTTTTTTCTTTCAATTTTATTTGCCAAATGATGTGTGTAGTTTATTTTATGCACGCACATGCAGCAACCACACCGCAACTCTGGAATCCACACAAATCAGTTTAACCCCCAGCACATATGGGTCTAAAAGTCTTTTATGTTTTTAGACAAGGACTAACAGAGTCAAGGAAAATAACACGTGAATTACATTACATGGATGGAGTTCTTGAGTGTGCATATTAAAAACTGAATGAAAGGATTCATTAACCCTGCATTTAAGGATAGTTCTAAAAGGCAATAATACAACCCAGCTTTTAGCAGTTCTTTTGCCTTGTAGTTGATTTTTTTTTCTCTCATTATGCCATTGTGGCTTTCTCTGTTAACCTCAGTCATGAAGGAACTTGCTCTGAAATGAAACCAGTGCCACGGGGTTTCAGTTTTTTTCTCTGTCTGCAAGGCAATCTGACACCAAGTTGTAAGCATTCTTTCTGACCCTCTTCAGAGTAGTAAATGCCAGTGCGTCTTAGCTAAAATGGCTTAAAGCACAATTTTGTCAGAAGCATTTTCATGTGAAAGCCTCCAGTGAAGCTTCAGTGTTCTGATTTGAAGATGACATTTTTTTTTAAAGAAATAAGTAACATATCACCCTTCATAAAGTTTATACCATTTAAAAAACAAATGCTTTCACCCTTTTGATTCATGTCATTTGCTTTGTAATGTGTGTTGATATACCTGCAGGTGTCCAGAGATCAGCTCCAGAAGCAAGAAGTCTTTGTGTCCTGCTGCCAAAAACAGCAGCCCAGACTGACTAGAGGTACGAAATCGTACATGGATGAACGTCTGAATGGACTTCTCCACTGTATGCAGGTGAACGTGGCCATTTCCATAAAATGAAACTGCAACAAAGTAAAGGGACACAGATGAAAGTTCAGAATAAAGTTGTGTCCAAATCAACATCCATTGTCAATTTTATTATTCATCACCAATGCATGAATTTGTCTAAAGTGAGAAGCGTTTTAGTAGCCGACTTGACAATACAGTTGCTAATTTGTTAGCATAAAGAATGAGCAGGATGATTTAAAAAAAAAAAAAGTTTAATCTACAGCAATGCAGAGGGTTTGTCAACAGATATTTTTTGGGGGCAAACCAATCACTTAAAAGTTGAAACACCAACCTGGTGATTATCTGTCACTAACCCATCAGTCTCAGTTGACTGACTTGTCAATGTGGTGTACTCTGCACTTTGTAGCATCTATGTGCATTCAATTAATGACAACTAATGCATTCAGGAACGACTTTTACTCAAATGTTCTGATGCTAATTACTTCACTAATGACTAATGACGCAAATGAGCCTTTACTTGTGCAAAATACAGTCAAAACCCTCATTATTTGGGTGCTGCTTTGAATGCTGTGAATGACAAAATCATAGCTAAAATATTCATTAAAGGGTGTCTCTGTCATGGTAGCGGTATTTAAGAATTATCCAGTAGTCTGTTGCACAGCACAGCACTTTGCAACAGTATGTGGACATGTTCCTATTGAGATGGTTTTGTTCATCTGGTCTTAATTACCTCCATCTCTAGCATGCTAATGTTTTTTTTTTTTTTTTTAAAAATTGGTCAAACTGAAATTTGGACCAGATTATAACATTAGTTTAATGATTATAATACATTTAAGTAGTTTCAAATGGGACTTGACTACCTGAACTACATATCACAGGTATACATCCAATAATTTTGACCTTCAACTCAAAGGTCCATCTGTTAATTTCAGTTTTCGCACACATAAAAGTTAGTCTCTGGTGTCTTGAGAATCCATTATGGTACATTATGCAGAAATCATGAATGTCATAGTGTTATATAGTTGTGGTTGATGTTTAATATTGAGCCAAAGCGGTGGCAGGAGGAACATCATCATAGGGAAAGCAATGCAGTGTATGTGATGCAGAAAATATTTGCGTCCACTCATTTAGCCCTCTTTGAACCTGTAAAATGGTGTTACAAAAGATCAACACTTCAGTTTCACAATCGTGTATTCATGCAGTTACAATGTGTTTGTACAATATTTAGCAGTGAGGCCAGTATATTTAACACTAACTGTGAATAATGAAAGATGAAGCTATTATTTTCATTGATTTGACCTACAAAACAACAGTAATGGAGCACTTAGTGAAAACGATGGTCAATTTCTGGAAGCATATACCAAATAGAGGTCAGAGAGATGCGCATGTGTTTCAGTACGGTTTTATAAGGGAAATTAAAAAAAAAAAAAAAAAACTATCAAAAGCTCTCTAAAAACAACAGACACAACATCTCAGAGTGGCAGCAACCACAACAGGGAAGTAAAGAGTAAATAAGTCAAATGAAAAACCAGATTTAAAAAGAAATTTAAAAATGCGCTCACATGAAGTGATCATGTCGGTAAAACAATATAACCGGTTAGAGGCAGAGAAAACAGATGCCAAACCATGTCATAAGTGATGACTTATGAAAACTATTTATTACCATCTACTTCTGTTCACATGTCACACAAACCAAACTTTTACTGACAAGTAAATCAAAATGTTTTAGTAAATGTTATAAACTTAAAACAAAAATCATTTTTACAGAGTACTCATGAAATGCATAGTTTTACTCCTCTCCCTTGCTTGCAGTGGTACCATTTATCATCCTAAAGTTGTTTTGTTTTTTTTTTTTGTCCTTCTTTTTAATCCCTTCTCGTCTCTGGCTTTGGTCATGGGCTGCTTGGAAGGACTAAAAGTGTTTTAGCAATACTATTATTATGTGTAAAGGAGAATCACTGGGTCAGCAGGCTGGCCCAGCATGCTCCTCTGCACAAAGCCTATAAGCCTGCTGTCACTGATGTCACCCATAACCAATGTGGCTCCACCAATCTCTAATCTGGACACTGGATTATTAATAATCTTCCTACAGTCATAGACACCTTGAATGAGGATGCAGGGATTTTTATGTCAGATGCAAGAATGACAGAGAGAGATATGTGCCACTGCCTCAGCCAATACTGCTGGCCCTTTCATGACCCCCCCCCCCCCCCCCCCCCCCCCCCCCCCCCCCCCCCCCCCCCCCCCCCCACCCCCCCATGACATTTGGAGAACTTTTGAGGTGCATGTATTTTTACTCAGACAGAGGAGATGACTGAGATGTTGTCTGCTATGACTCTGGAGCATCCGCTTCAGCAAAAGTTCAACTAATTTTATTATTTGCAATGAAATGATTGGAAGCATGCTTCTGCTTCTCTGCAAACATGCCGTTGCGTCAAAATAAACAAGTGCAATCAGAATATAATCCAGTATATTGCCATATGTCGGCAGTCTACTGTACCAGGTTGGATTAAACAATAATCTGCCAACTGCCAGTGAAACATTTTAAATAAACTGATGTAGTTTAATCACACTAACATCAATGCAACCTTTGGCTTTATGATTGTTTTTATAGAGTTCTTTTTAAGACAACAGCTAAAACTTGTGCAGGCCTGCAAAACGTGAATAAATCAGTGATAACACTTACAATGAACAGCTATTTTTACATGTTGAGTGAAACATGTTGAGTGCACTGTTAAAGCAATGCAACACCACTGTTGTGTAGCAGCAGCAGCAGCTAAGGTGTTGCAGAGAGAAAAAAAATCACTCCTCTGCTTACCTCCATAAACCTGTCCCGTAGAAATCAGCAGGAGTAGAAACACATCAGCCAAAAAAGCTCTCATTGTTAGTTAGGTCTCTTATTCATTCCAGTCTGAGTTTAGTTGAGAGCAACATCTGGCTGCTTGACAGTGCAGTCCATTATCTTCAGCGCACGGCACTGCCTCTGCATGTCATTCCCATCAGTGACAACGTCCTGTATGTGCTCAGCTGGCTCTGGATTACAGCTTTTCAAACAATCTACCTGTCTGTGGTCTGTGAGCAGAGCAGCACCAAGGTGGAGCTCCAGCTAAGATGGGAGCTCCTCCCATCAAATCTGAGCCAGTCAGTACCAAACAGCAACACGAGAGGGGGGTGTTGCAGTTCAGAAAGGCCAAGAAGAGGACCAGGACCGGACACTGTAGTCCAACAATTTCAGTTGTTCAGTGTCTCTTGTGATTGGAGAAAACTCAGCATTAATGTTCAGCAACGACAGAAGACCATTGTTCAGCATGTCTGCTTTCATTTAATGTGAAGGAGGTTTGTTTTGATTAACACAAAGGTTTCCCACACATCATCCTTCATACGCTGTAACATCCAGGATTCTCTTCATTTTGCAGTCAGTATTCAGTAAAACTGTCCAAGGTCAATTTCATATTTTGGTCTTTTAATAAAAAAAACGGCCACAGCATCCTCTGTCCATACTCGACCAAATGTCATGAAATTCAGTCTCGTTATTTTTCTTGCCGACAAACTGACAATCAAAGACGATCATAAGACACTGAACAACTAATCTCTCATCTTAGCAGAGGAAAAAATTCCAACAAAGTGTTGTAATAATCCAGGATATACTGTCTCTTTCCAAGTGTAAACTGGGACAGGCTCCAGCTCCCCATGACCCTTCAAAAAAGGAGAAGTGGGTAGACATAATGGGTGGTTAGATGGTTAGAAATGTGTGAATCAATGCTAATTCAAACTCAGCCCGGCTCATACTTGAGACGAGTACTATGTATAGGTTTAGTTCCCAGGATGCTGAATAATAGACACTGCAGCCCAGTTTCTTAAATGAAAGAGTCACTCCCGAAATGGGTCACAGTTCAGCTGGTTACGGGTCCTCTCGGGGTGGGAGTGGTGGTGGGCTTTAATGAGCCCGGATCCCACGCTGAGAGGATTACAGTCCTGTCTCTTGGCCTGGAAAAATCCTTAAAAGCCCAAATCAACAATTATTTGGAGACAATTTCTAAAGGATTTAAACTTTTCTCACACATTTGTAAAAGGAAATTATTGATGTTAGTGAGAGTAAATTATTCTCCTTACTGCTCTCCTGACTACTTAATTATGCCTTTTTTTTTTCCTTTTTATTCCGTAAGGAGCCCATGTCAGAAGATGCATCCAGTGGTTGTGGAAAGGATATCACTGTTTCAGAATGGTCTTCATCAAGCAAACAAAACACATCAGAAGACTGATGAATCTGCTAAAACTTAGGTTAATAGCATTAAAATGTAATTCAAACCATAAAAGACAGTAGTGAACCATCATCTCTGAGGAAAGCAATGTGGTCGGATAGTCAACAGTGGTCAATAGCAGAACTGGCTGCTCATGGTAGAAGGAAAAGCAGCAAAAAAAAAAAAAAAACGATGCTCCCTACATGCATAGTGTCTCTTCTGCAAGCCTGCGGAGGATCTGGAGTTGCTTCTGTTGGGCAGGTCTGTGTGGCCAAAAAGCAGGTCAGCTGACTGCCTGGAAAAATTATAAATCTTTAAGACACTGGCATTTTCCAAAATGGCAATACCAGAATTCACCAGGCTGAACATTGTGAGAATGGAAATGAAACAAAACATTTAGAGCACAAATATTTTAATAATTATTATGTTTTTCTTATTTCAAATCAAATATCAATGTTAAACATGCCAGTTTATTTAAATGTGAACTATGATTATGCAAAAAAGGCAACTTTAACAGTGCAAAACAAATGCTGTGTGTTTGGTTTTCACTTTCACATAACTGGTTTACATAACACACCACCTTGGGGATTTCCCAATTTGTAAACCATGTTACTCTGTTGGAATCAGTTAAAAAGCTAGGACTGACTGTGCTGCTTTTGTAAAAACAAGAAAAGGACAGAGGAAGGAAAGAGAAAAAAAAATAAATAAGAAAAAAAAAAGGGTCTCAGTTTAAGCTTTCGTTTGTGCTCGCAGTGAAACAGGCAGGATCACATCCAACAGAAAACAGCTCAGCGCCACTGAAAAAGTACTGATGGCCCTCTGACAGCAGCGCCCACCGCCACAAGACTGGTCCAACACAAGGTACAGGACAGGAACCACCTGGCGCAGGATAAGGAAAACAGCATGGAGCAGGAAGATAGGGGAATGGGACTCACTTAACCCCAGCAGCAGCTAACATAACAAAAACATATCACACATGTGGATGGACAAACTCAGGAGAGCCCAGCTTCTTACTCCATTTTTCAGTGTGTGCATGTAAATATGTAAAGAAAATAGTAATCCAAACCTGCTTCCTTGTCAGTGAAAAAAAAAAAACAAAAAACAAAACTGCAGAATGCGAGTCTCCTCTTGTTTCCTCTCCCTTGTCTCCATCCTTCCTTCCCCACCTTTGTATCCTACAAGCGTTGACATATATTTCATGTTGGCACATGTACTAGCTGCAGTTTTCATTCAGAGTTTGGTTTATATTTCCTGATTTTTTTAGCTGCTAAACTGTAAAAAGAAAAACAAAAAGCCCCTTGCATCATCTCCCTGTGCAGCCAAAAAAAATGAGTTAAAGTGTTTTCATAGGGAGTTAAAAAAAAAAAAAAAAGAGGTTCATGGAAGGAGGCTCAGTACCCTGTGTGCATTTTAGTATGAGCCTTTTTTTTTATCTATTTCAAAAATGAATACAGTAACTGCGTGACCTTCATTTTCTATTTATGAACAGGTTGCATAAGAACAGAGTAAAAAGGACTGTAGAGAAAAGCTAGTTAAAAACAGAGAGATGAATGCAGAGGAAGTATGGAAGTCGGAGAGATTTATAGGTCCAAGATCCACCCGATCTGAAATGACCATCAGAAATGTGATGCTTCTTGTTTGCTCTCAGGTTCTCGCTTTGATTATCTTCAGCATTTAACTTGAAAATCATTATTTTTTAACAAATCTCAACAGGGAGCAACTCAGAGCATGTCTGGTGGAAGACTGCATATCTGAGCACATCACACACTACTGGAGCCTTTCTCACCATTCTTGGCATGTAGAAATTGCTTGGCCCACAATTTATATCATATCATTTAACACACACTTTGCTGTTCGTCTGTGAATAAGTGGCTATGTACGTATATGCGTGTGTATGCACATGTGTTCAATGTCCAAAGGCTCCTATTTAGATGCTTCGGGGAACTTTTTCTATATATTTTTTTCTTTTTTCTTTTTTTTAACCAAAATATGTAACTTGATGCTGAGAGCAGCAGCTGCCACTTCTTGCTTGGGGACACTTTAGAGCCTTTGTGTGTGTGTCACTCTGACTCATAGCTTGCTTAGCTCACTGGTGAAAGAGAATATCCACTAACATACAACAGCACGTTAGAAGATGTAGTAACAATATGAAATATAGGACAATTAAGAAAAACACACACACATCTTAGAATAAAAAGTAGTCAGAAAAATAGTAGAGCAATTGTTCCACATCTGCACTTTTACTGGCCAATTCCTACCAGTACAACAGAGGAGAAACCAGTTCACCTACCATGGGTGACTTGGAAGCGGCTCCTCTTGTCAGCTACAAACGTGGTCAGTGAGAGCCCTTGAGCTATATGATGACAGGGCTGTAAGAAAGCAAACAATTGTCTGGAAACTATACCTCAGATAGAGTGTATACACCTACTGTACAATGAAGAAACCAGTGTATTGGACACAGGAGTGGTGGTAGAGAGCTGGAGAGTGAGTGGGACTCAGATAGGCGACATCATGACTGAACCTCAGAAGTGACTGATTTAGGCCATATTTAAGAATTAGTACTCTAGGTGGAAAAAAAAAAACAAAGGAAAAAGTATCCCCATTTTAGCCATTTAAATATTTCTCAGTATGCCTTTATGTCTGTACGTGTTTTCTTGTGGATTTTGTGTAACATTGTCAGTCTCATCTGAAGTTCTGTTCTCATTCGAAGTACGTATCCGGCCAGTTAGTTGTGGTCAAAATCCTCAGGTGCTTTCATTCACCACTCATTTTTTCGCAGGTGTGTCCGGTACTGTCCCAGAAAGCCTTTCACCTAACATCAAGCGGAGGAGAAATATGGAGCCCCGTTTGGGTCATAATTCAATGAAAAAATTAGTCTATTATTATGAAATACATGCATTTATTATAATGGAATATTCCCCATTATTATGAAATGCATGTTTATTATTATGAAATATTTCCCATTATTATGACAATGGTTTCGTTTTTCATAAGAATGATTTGTGTGTCAATCACAGCAGAGAGGGCGGAGCCATTTATGTGATTGGCTGCTCTTTCATTCAGACATAAGCAACAGAACAGTAAATATCGATAGTGGGCGAGAGGTGCAATGTATAAAATAATTAAATATAATAACCTGGTCAAGGTTTCCCGTAGCTCAGTCCAAGCTGCCATAGCTACAATCGGACTAGGAGCGCACCTTGATGACGCCACGGCCCGCTGCTAACGGGACCTCACGGTCAAAACTAGTCGTTGTCAGATTGTAGAATTGAATTTCCCCCTTGGGGGATTAATAAAGTATTTTGAATTGAATTGAATAAAGTATTTTGAATAGAATGGGGAAGGATCAGCCAATGAGCGTGCAGGTCAACCACTGGTCCCGCCCAGTGTCAAAATGTCATTATTATGTAAAAACTCACTCTTATGAAAAAGGAAGCAATTATGTAAAAACTCATTCTTAGATTAAAAAAAAAAAAAAAGCCATTCTGAAATAAACTATTGGCATTAAACTAAGGTTGATTAATAATAAAAATATATTTCATATTAATTACATTTTTTCATAATAATGGGAAATATTTCATAATAATGGATATGTATTTCATAATAATAAACACCTGTATTTTATAATAATAAACGCATTTATTCATTGAATTATGACCCAAACGGGGCTCCATAGGAGAAAAGCTCATGATTGTAAGTAGTAACTTTAAAATATTACTGTTGTTGTGTAATGGATTGTTTTCAAGCAACACTGCAGTTCTTTCCACATTTGTGGTTGAATTATCCAAACAGAGCTTATTTAAAATTTTCCTCCGATGTTTTCAGAGATGCGAGTCCTGCTAGCTGAGCTGTGGCACAACTGAGTACGCTGCCGTCCCAAAAGCAAAAAGGCCAAACTGCGTTCTCTTATCCTCTAAAGTACGTGGTCCTGAGTCAAACAGCCAAGTACGCAAAACCTGACTTACTCACACTTGGTGTTGAGAAACACCAAATGTTTTCAATGTTCACTATTTTTCATCTGTCATGCTAACATTTGCTTTTTAGAGCACAGAAGAGACACACCCTACATTCATTCAACCTGGAGTCAGCTACATGGCTGAAAAATTGACTGAAGGAAAAGAAAAAAAAGAGAGGAGTAAAAGAGTTGTTAGTAGTAGTTAGCAGATTCATTGTGGGGTTGACTTTAACACTGACAAATTCACATTCTTAAGAATCCATATAAGTTTACAGTGTTTCTATCTAAAATGCATACAGTAATAACATTGTTATTAAGCATTGTTTCTGTACTTGCTAGGATATGTGTCCAGATATACATTTTATTTTCCTCACATCCTTTGAAAGGGCAAGAAGGATGCTAGTTGTTTCTACATATTTAAATGTTTCCTGTAAAATTACAAGCTTTGTAGCTCTCCCAAAAAGTCCAGTGTGCTTTGTTGTTCTCAAAAAGATTTGCATAACTCGCAGATAAATGTTAATTTTTAAGGATCAAGATCCCAAAGCCATTCAATGTAAGTTCCATTAAAATTTGAAAACCAAGAAAACCTAACTTCTGTTCATACAAATTGTCTATGACTAACTCATCAAGATAATGTGATTAAAGTTGATCTAATCCCTGCATGTAAACACTCAACTGGACTGAACTCTCCTACACACTCTTAAGGTGCGCACGTCCCACAGTTTCCACCCCAGGAAAAAAAAAAAACACATCAAAACACATTATTATTAACAGTGAAAAAGAGATTTAGTGTATTTTTGCAGAGATGCAGGTGTCTGCACATGTGCAGTGCAAGATGCTTGTAAATGGTGTTGCTTATTCAATATATTATAAAAAAAAACTGTATAAAAAAAGGAGAAGTCATTTTATGATCAACATGAACAGTTTATTAAAAATATTCACAGTACAGATGTGCATGTGAGTGCTGATGTGCTCTTGCAGTGGTGATTTAGACACTGTTCGAATTCACCAGAGCAACAATCTGGTGGAAGAAACTGTTTTGGCGTCTGTTCGTTTTTGGTGCACGGTGCTCTGTGACGTTTACCCTAATTCTATCAGTAACTTTAAGACTTTCAAGTTACTTTCATCTTCCTTGCCATAAAAATGTTCTAAAAAAAAAAACAAAACAAAGATGGTCAGCATCTGCCACGTCAGCAGCTAAAATGATAAATGCAGGAAGGGAAAAGTTGAGGGGAGGAAGTGTGGGAAAGGACGAGAGGAAACGGTTTTACAATTATATTTTCCAAAAGGTTAAGAAAGTTGAAGAAATGGAAGAAACTTGGTCACACATCAGGAGGTCTTCATCTTTTTTTTTTCAATGTTCAGCTGTAATAGGAAAGGAGCAGAAATTTCCAGAATAAGGTAGAGTTTTCAGAGTAACCAGCATGCCAACTGGGTTAAGAGGCACATCCACACAGATGATGGCAGACGTGCAGGGACTCAAACGGCTGCTACACGGGTTACACGTAGCATTTTGCTCTTTCTGCTCTTTGTCTCTCGCACACTGGGGACTGGTTCGCTCTCGTTTCAGCTCTTTCACTCCATCACTATAATAAAGGTCAGTCTCCACATACAATGGCTCCCAGCAGCTGGTGGGACTCACAACCAGACCATGAGACCCTGCAGCTTAACAGACTATTTAACTTTGTTAAAGGACTGCTAAACAAAAAAAAAAACAAAAAAAAAAAAACATGGCCTCCATCACTCTATCTGCATTGTTTATAACAACAGGAGATAACTCATGTCACTTATCTTGAAACATTTAAAACAAAGTATTCATATGGGCGATCTATGAAAAGCACAGGGACGAGGAAGATTAACTAAGCGAAGCGCTGTCACAACTGTGAGGTCGGTTATTTTTCACACATTTGTGTGTTCTCACCCCATGGCCTTGAAAACAGACGGGGCTTGTTCGTGAGTTTAAAAAAAAATATTCGAGAACGTTGCATGTCTTGTGTCGCGCACAGAGCTAACAGCTCGTCTCTTTTGATGAAGCTGTCCTGTGGTCTTTTTCCACGCAGCTTCTAACTATAGTTTCTGAAGTGTCTGATCTGCTGCAAGCACTTTCTGCAAAAAAAAGCAAAAAAAAGACAAAGTGCAGATTTCCATGGCATAAGATAGTGTCTAACACATCAGCAGTCATTTTTAAATAATCACTTTAGTTCTTAACCACCATGCAAAGGTGAAGTGCGTAGTTACAAATAAAAACAGGCAAACCTACCCAAATTTCTGTTGAGGCTTAACGGTGCACTTTAACACTTTACACATCAACTACAGTCTGCCTTCTAACTTGCACGGCGAGAGCAACAACTCTGTGTTGGTTTGTCTATAAAAACAACACGGTGCCTGGGAAGGCAGGGAGCATCTGAGCAATGCATGAAAGAGGCAGCTGTAAAGTTAAACAAATTAGGAGGCCATGATTGAACATCACAGACAAAGCGTAGGTCATGTGGTTTGACTGCAATGCCATTTGGAATTGAGTTATATACGGATCAGCTGTTGTTGTCTTTTGAAATTTTTCTAATTTTGGAGTTCATAATTGGGTTTTGTTGTAATACAAAGTTATTCCGTATATGTAATTATTCACAGCTGTTGCTTTTCAAGAATGGCGCCACTGACTTCTATCTAACGTATGAAACTTGCTGCCCCTCTGTCAGTGGTGTGAACATAACTGGAGACTGAGGCCTCTATAAGCCTCACTGTCAGACACTTTCAATGCATACCAATTCAAGAATCTTATTATTATGGTTGCTGTCAGACTTAAAGGAATATTCCAGAGTTAAAACAACCCTAGGTCTATTATTAAATTGGTAAGAAGTGTAAACTTTGGTTTGGGACCAAAAGAGTATGAATCAAAGCTGCTTTGAATATGTTTTTGCACCAAAAAAGGCAATTAGTGTTATAACGGGGCAACAGAGCACCGTCAAAAGAAATGTATATATATATATTTTAAGCCCATGACAAAATTTAAATGCTATTCCACTTAAGGCATAGTGTGGAGAAGGTCCCAGCAAACAAACTGAAGCAAGTTTAACTTTGTTCCTGAACAGAAAGTGTCATGTCTGCAGCTACTATAGAGGACCAAGGTGCAGGAGATCTCAAAAAGAGCAAGGTTTATTTAACAAACACAAAAAGTCCAGAATGATCCATAAACACAAAAAAAGGCAAAGATCAAAAAAACACAAAAAGTCAAACTGCAAAAACATAACTAATAACAATCCAAAAGACGGGAGGGAAAACATACAGGACTGCAAACACATACTCACGACAATGGACCCACAGAGAACAGAGGAAAATGACAGGATTTATATACACAGAGGAACAAACGAGAGGCAGGTGCAGGGAATCAGGGTAACGAGGGGAAGGAAGCAAAGCAGAAAACAATAGAGACAAGACAGACCTTCAAAGTAAAACAGGAACCACTAAAGACAGGGAGAGACGCCAACTTGACAGACACAGACACACACAGGGCTGCTATGGCCGACCCAGGCCATAACAGAAAGTGTATTTATGGACAGTACAGGAATCTCCATCTGTTCACTGCTACTACTGATGCAAAAGGAGGAAGGTTCAAGGTGTTTGCTCCCACAGAAGCGTAATGGTACTTATACATTGAGGACAAAATAAGCAAGTGTTAAAAGAAGAGACCATCAACTTCTTTTGTGTCTATTGACAGTTCTTTACTCAACATTAGTAGTCAACTTGTACAGACTTATGACATTGTAGCAGCGAAGGGATGGAGATTCCTGTACAAACTGTCCTTTTTATACATTTTTTTTGCAAATACAAAGTTAAAATTATCTTGGTTTGTCTGTATGGACCTTATCCACACTATCACTTGTGTGGGGAGGACTGGAAAGGCACATATCTGCAAAGCCCCGGATGAGTGTGCATGTTGCCCCCTTACACATCATAATCCGCGGTAGTTTAGTAGGCTCCATTGCCATCATACCCCAAACATATATTTTATTCTCACCCACAGCTGCCTTGATTCATGGTACTTTGGTCCTTAAGGAAAGTTTACACGCCTCATCATCTAATAATAGACCTTCTGTATTTCCTCTAATCAACATTCCCTCCCTAATAATAGCGCCCCCAGGACTTTGACAAAATGTCAATTAAGCTGACCCATAGACTATTTATATGTAACTGGGCGAAAGTCTTCAGTCATGTGACCCATAGACTTGGACAGATTTGTACAGAAAACTCCACCATGGAGCTCCATGTGGAAGCCTAGCGGCTCGCGGTGGCTGGTGCCCCATCTGCTGTCCCCTGCTAGCTGGCTGAAGGAACTGAGCTGCTCACGGACTATCACTTCTGGACTCTTTCAAGCAGAATTGTGCCGGGACCTGCAATCATTTCATCTCGGCTGACGGCCTTGGCGGTCGACCTGCCATCTCAAAGGTTATTTTGGTGGCTACATGAAATGACTGCGGCTGCTAGCACGGCTAAGATAAGCTGAGCTTCATCCTCCGACCCTCACAGATCAACCACAGCCAGTCATGGTGGCCTGTTTAAATGATGTAAGAACAATATTTTGAATTTTGGGGGTTAAAATAGATAACCCCTGGTCGTGTTTTGCATCGTTCCCAGTGGGCGTTTATTCAGAGAAATACGGTCTATTGTTTTAACTCAGAATGGTCTGGTTTGATCCACAGCTCAACCCTTAAATTCTAAAATGTTAGACTTTTGCTGTTTATTTCAACAATGTACCAGTAAAACATTAGTGCTGGTGTGTGCTCATGCACTACACCTGTGTAAAATGTTTGTTTCACCTTTGAAATACTTTGTGGAAAGAACAAACAACATGTGTTTAACTGATGCTTGATTTCTCTGCTCTCCTTTTCTGTCTCTTCCCTGCTGTCTCCCTCTTTCGCAACAGGAATGAATCACTGCCCTGAGTGGAGCTGGAGAGGCACTTCACCCGAGCTAACAACAAGCAAACACTTCCCTCCCTCTCAGCGTTTACTGAGGAGCTGTCTGCAGCTCGGACTGAGGCCATAAACTCCTTTTGACATCTGGAAATCTTGTGTCCGCTTGTGTTGATATTCCATGTGATAATGAATAAATCCATGCAAAGGATTACAGGTCCACCTAACAGCGGATGCCTCGCTGTAAACATGTTCGGATCACATTGGAGACTCTGTGCAGATGGCCAACACTTAAAAGTTATTCTTTTAAACTGCTTAAACTTGACAGCTCTGGGACGTAATGTTTTCTTTCAACGGGCATGGATCATATGTAACAACCCATTTGAACAAACTGGAAAACTGCCTGTTCCACAGATGTCTCATAATCATGTCATATTAGTTATATAAATCAGCCACAGATGTCAATTTATTTATTTTTTTTGCTGCTAAGCAATATTTGTGGAAGGGTCGGTCAGAAAACTCACTAAACGGATTCAAAATTGGAAGCTGAGCTGAGAGGACCCCTCCCATAACAAACCTGTGTCAAAGCACATTTGAAGTCCAGGACGAAGTGGCAGGAATAAGTGGACAACAAGCAAACACAAACAGGCAAGAACTATTGCCGTGACTCGTTAGTGACGCACTATTTGTTGTCGTGCCACGCTGCAGTGCACTTATTGTGGGAGAGGAACACTTCTCGCACTTGATGGGGGACGAGGAGGAGGGGGTTGGGGAAGGGGTTAGAGGGAGGGGTTTTTGCCGTCAAACAGAGAGGGTGTTCTCCTTTAGTTTCCGTCCTTCCCTGGAAAGGCAACCAGCCCCTCTTGGCCTCTTGGCCTGTCTCCTGCCCTCTCCTCCCCCAACAACGCCGCTGCTCCTGACATCATTCCTTTACAAGGAAAAGGATCAGTTTCCACAGTGTGTGGGTCACCCCTCACGCCACACACGGAACACATGCGCCGCACATACGAACCTGTTTGCCTCAGCATACCATTAATGCCTAACATAAAGACCGAACAATGAGCTTTGAAGGATGGTTAAGTATTTCAAACATTTTACTAATTCTGCCATCATTGTAATATTTAAAGTAGTCCCTTGAGAACTGTCACAACATATGGCCCGCTTACTCATGTTTACAGGGTAGCTCAGTGGTCAGGTCTTAGTGGGAAAAACCTATTTTGGCAGTAATGTTCAGTTTGATTTATTCCAAAGAACCAAATGCATTATTTTGAACTAAACTGTTTTTGCAGCATTGTACTATTAGGTTTTGTTTTTGCTCATTCCTGGAAGGTTTTTCCCTAAGAACTTTGGTCAACATTCCTCCCACAGAACATTAAGAAGGCTTGTGTGGTCACAAATCAACATTGGTCAGTAGTACTATTGCATATCTGAAGTAAAAAAGACGATTTAATGGGCTTGAATTTGCTTTGCCATTGCTTATTAGAATTCAAGAGCCAACTCCTGAGCTTCCAGTGGCATGTTGCCCAGATCCCCCCACTGAATACTGACTCAGATCTATTCTCACATAAAAGTCTGGATGAGGCTGAAAATCTGCTTGTGACATTTAAAAAGATTTCGAAATAACGAAGGTAAATTTAGCTAGCTGAAATCTTTCATCAGTGTTTCTTTCATAAGCTTCTGAAAAGGCCTGAAAAACAGATTGCACAAGGACAAAGTTTAGAATAAACCCTTTTGTGTGCACCATTGAACTGGAGGGAACACAGAGCTTGTTTCCTGTTTGTGTCACATTCAGACCCCTCCCCTCCATTTCCTTCCCTGGGGTTTGATTGTGCACCTGCGTCTTCAGGCCAGCACAAACACTTTCAGCTCGCCACTCCAATGGGGGCTGAAATTGTCAGCTGCACAACAATATGTAGAGAAACAATGCCGTTCCTAGGTGAAAATAAGTTTGTTTTTCACTGATCCTTGACAGTAGACAATAGAAAGTCCAGGATGCCCTCAGATGTCTTTGCATTCTTGTTGGTTGGTGTTCACTGTTTACATTTGGTCACAGGGATGGATATAGATGTTATATTCCATCTTATTATGTTGAAGAATGAGAGGAATGTGAGCAGCTGCTTTAGGTTTCTGGGTCACCATGATGGATGTGGTTAAAGAGAAATACAATATAGAGATTAAACAGGATGTCTGAAAATATGCAAAAACTGTTGATCTTTTCCTTTTGAATTTTCTTCATTTTAGTGTGATTTGAAGCTCGATGGCGTATTCAGGTGTATTCAGTCTTTGACATATCACAAGAAAAAAACAATTCTGTCAGCACTAATATATATTTAACAGTCACCAGGTAGAGGTATACTGCAAACAAATGTGTGACTCTTCACTGACCTCATGGTTTAATTCAGTTACAGTTCAAATGTTAGCAATTTGGTCCATCAAGAGACACTCTTGAAGAAGTGCGCACTAACTGGAAGTATACCATGTATAAGTTATTGAACAGGGTGTCCATGGCAGAACACTATAGGAGGAAGCTGCTGTTCTTCAAAAGAACATTGCTGTATGTCTGAAGGTTGCCAAAGATTACCTTGCCAATCCGCAGTGCTACTGAGTCTGATGAAACATAAATTGTAATATTCAGGAGGAATAATCAGCACCGTCTAGAAAGGACACAGCTTAATGAGATCAAAACATCATCGCAGCAGTGACATACTGTATAGTGGAAGGGGCGTCATGATTTGGGCTTGCTTGGCTGCCTCGGGGTGCATCTTGTTGCTGCTAGATACCATGATCTTCATCTGAAAAGACCTTTGGTCAGAGGCCAAGCAGCAGTTTTCAGAGCCACTGGTCTCCAAATTTAAAGGAGGTGGGCTTTGTCAGAGCATACTCGTAGATTTCATCAAGATTCAAAAGATTTAGTACGATGAATTCATCTTCCATGATCTGTCAAACCAGACTGCTAAGGAATGTTCTAGCACAAGTGAGTTGGTAGTGGTGCATCACTGCAAAAGCTAACCTCCGGATAACTGGAGGGTAGCAACCATAGCTCGCAACCAAATATAGGTCTATTGTAGCTTCCCATGTGGTGAAAATAATGTGAACTGTAGTTAGTGTCATCAAGGCATAACACCCACATAAAACTGAATAAGTGCAGAATGAAAATATTCCCCAGCCACAATAATACAATTGTTGCTAACAATCAAGCACACACCAAAGATTTGGCTCTCTGCAACCAAACTCTTTCAGTTCATTGTCTGTGACATGTTTTTGCTCAAAATACCACTTCTATCAAGTACTAAAGCCACCTTGTCAACCATGTCTTAATATCTCTGTTCATATGTTGTTACAGGCTCTCAGTCATCCAGGTCAGGCCAGGTCAAGAAGGAGCCACTACATTGTCTCTGGTGTTTATCCTTGTGCGTTACCACTTACGTAGGTCTGTAATTATACCAACAGCTAGATTGTTCTACCCAACATAAAGACAATGAAGAAGAAGCAGTGGTGGGAAATGCAAAGATGAAGAAGAACAAGTCCACTAAGCGGACCAATCACATTTTGTGCGGTGTGATGTGTAGTTGGAGAGAGGTACGTGTTGGGGTTTTGGCATAGCTTGTGGAGAAGGACTGACACATATGGCGTGGTGCAAGTCAGCCTTCATTCTCAAAAATTTCAATCAAGGCAACTAGATTTCTTTTTGTTTGTTCTCGAAGACGTTTCATCTCTATCCAGAAGGTTTTGTCAATTCAAACTGACTGGTGGGGGAGAAGACAGTGTGAAAGGGGGGTCAAGGAAGCCACCCATGTCAAACAGGAAAACGTTAAATCAAAGAGGAGGACTAACCTTTAAACATCTACAATGCAGCCTTGATTCTCCTACCCAGATGGATATTCACAACTTGTGGCCAAAACCAGGCCCTCTATTACAGGACAAAAGATTCTAATGACCCACAGAAGAGATGGGAGGCTCACTGATTAGCAGTTGCCTTGGTTCAGGCCTTTGAGAGTTACATCTGTTCATAGTAGCTGGTTTTAGGGGGTGAAGTTACCATCTCAGATGCACTCCACCACCCTCCTCTGCGGGGTGTGCCTGGCAGAAGAGACACACCCCACCATTTAAGTGTAACAGCAAATGTGGTAAAATGTGAAATGGGAGTTGAGATGGGAGAATTGGATAATTCTGCTCTGATCTGGGTCTGCAATGCTGGAGTAGCCTGCACTGTTGTATTTTCAGATGAAGGCAGCACAAAAAAAAAAAAGTGGAAAGGATTATATTATTTCAGAGTTTCTGAGTTGGTAGTCACTTCAGACACCCAAATATATGCACTCAAGGGAAGTTTTTTTTCTTCATGCGCCCTTTAAATCAAAAGTCAAGCTGAACAAGGGTGCAAGAGATCCAGTACAGGTTTTAAATGTGCACCTGCAAGTAGTCAAAACCAGACTGCTAGATACAATGTTTCAGCACAACAGGAGTGCTGGGATGCTGTATTGATGCACAATGTAACTACTTTGAAGAAGATAGAAATCAAAAATAAATCAGGTATTGTTTCTGTTTTTTCATCACTAAAGCCTTTTGATAGCACCTTGTACAATTGTTTGGTCTTGCACGTATACGGCACCTTTATATTGTGTTTCTTATTTACCTATTCACACAATACACTCAAATTACAGTACTTCTATCACACATCCTAGTAACAGAGGTATTACTAGTAACAACTAGTTTCTAAACTCATACTCCACTCAGCACAACAATTGGCACATTATTGGGAGGATGTGGGGTTCAGTATCCTGATCAAGAACACTTCTACAAGTGACTGGACCAGCGAGAAGTCTGCTAACCCCAGGGTAAGAGGACAACCAACCCTACCCACTGATCCATGGCTGCCAACAAAGCAACAGCTATTAAAATACAGTGAGCTTAGCTTTCATAAAGAAGAAAAATATATATCACTGCTAATTACGCTAAGAGAAAGATCATGGGTTGGATCTTTATAGCTTTGGAAGCTCCCACTTGTCCAGTTTCAGATCTGGTTCATATATGCAGTTTGACCATTTCAAAAACCAGTCAATAGATGAGGAGATGTGATGAGATATGTTTTCTGGATGAGATGTATTGTGTTGCATTCGGTGGCTCACAGCAAAAGTGAAAGAATTACCGGTAGTTGTGTAACCAATTAAACAGAAAAATACGGAAATAAAGGGTTCTGTCTTTGGCTCCTTTCTAGGCTCTTCAGGGTCATAGGTAGATTGTGAATGTCATGATATTGTCTTCAAAAAATTATTAAAATACTCATACAGACATGTCTAATCCAGTGTTGAAGAGGTTTGGGGGGAGGAGCTTCTCAAAGCTACCACCTGAAAAGGGATCCGGAAAGAGGATAAAATGGGCTTAAGGAGTCTGCAGGTTGTCTCCTAATTACATTTTATTAGTCATTGTGAGTAATTAGTGAACCAGTGTAATAACATCAGTTTGTGTTGAAATTTCCCAGAAAGAATCTATTTGAGTTTGGACATGTAGTAGAGCACACACACACACACACATGCAGAGTACACACACACATTCCCTCCCACTAGATGAAGTGCCACATCTGCAGACAGTGTAGGAGTGGTTTACAGTAAAACCACCGGAGCTACAGTGGAATTACAGAAGTAAATCAAAACACTAGCAGACTGTGCTCACTGCCAGATGTATCTTTGCTTTTGTTTTTAGAGAGAGCGTGGGCAAGCATCACATCTCACCTCGGACCTCTATTGAGTTAATGCATTACTGGTGGGATTGGGAAGCAGTGGGCATTTTATACAGATATAGAGAATTAAAAAAAAAAAAAAAAAAAAAGAAAGGCTGCCTACGCTCTGTCATTAAAAAAGAAGGTTATGTGAATACGTGTTTCACTGACTCTTTGTAAATATTTACTTTTCATGGTTCGTCAGCTTTACTTAGACAGTAATTAAGGATGTGAGGGGAGGAATGATTGAGACCAGGAGAGAAAGAGTGAGATGATAGATGTGGCCTCCTCCAGATCAGACAAGCCCTAATCTCTGACATTTCTTATTTTACCCCACACAAACGTGGATAAGAAGGAAAACAAGTCACATCGTTAATACTGGGCAAACTGACTCAAAATAGTGACTAAACACTGAACATACTTTTTACATTGTAGGGTTAACCACAGTGGATCATCATATTCTGTAAAATGATTTGGTTTACGTTTTAGATCGGATGACTTTCCTGACACGCACCTTTCAATTTATCCAGACTTGGGACCGGCGTTATGAGCGCCTGGAGCAACGGTAGAAATCCGGGGTTCAGTGTCCTGCACAGGCTCATCTTGGCACACGGCGGGGCTGGGATTCAAACCAGCAGCCTCCCAGCTGGAGGGCAATTGGCTCCACCAAATACATCCCATAATAGAGGCTGAACACATACTAGCAGAAAAGTTCTAACAGTGACCGTACTACAGCAGCTTCAGGTTTCCTCTTTAATTCTCTTTGTAGCAAGTCACATGTTTTTCATTTGCTGGAAGCTAGTTTGTAGTTTTTGGCAGGCCCTTCAGGCTGATTGGGAGTTACATAAATGTTCACCTGCTTTTCCTTTGACTTTTCATTGTGAGTATATTTCACAGCCTCACTGACTCAAATGTGCATAATTGTATTCACCTACATGTCTGGTGCTTGTTTATATTACTGACATTTTGCCCTCAGATACTCAAAAGTACTTAAAAATGTAAGAGAATGTGAAGAAGATGCACTTTAAGACAGTGTTGTTGTTTCTCTTAGGAGGATGTAAGGTGCGTCTGTGTGTGAAAATGTGGGTCATGTATGTCACACTGTGTGCGCACCTCCCATCCTCAGAGGATATCTGCATGTGTGACATGGAAGTTACGGGTGCATGCAGGAAGCAGACCATCTGTCTTACTGCCATCCATTACAGGACTCCCACTCAAGGAGATGGACAAGTCAAAACAGGAGGAAGAAGAGGATGAGAAGCAGGGAGTCTGGATCTTTTCTGCATGGCTCAGAGAGCAGAAATAATCGTGGCCTTTTTTTAATGGTTATTTTAAGCCTCAAGTAACTCGAGTCACTTGGAAAATGGATTCTCACTGGTCGCAGTTGCACTCTGGTTCTCTCTTTTACTCTGGGTTATATAACCAGGTGACAACAATGCTCCTGTTATTTGATGAACTGTGATACAGTTCTGTCAGAATGAGAACCAAACAAAGGTTTAGGAGAATAAAGTGACAAGTGACATACAACATTCCCTCTCTGTTGGTTCGATGCCTGTTCATGCATTTGCAACTGTGCCTGACAGCAGGAGAAAGCACGCACAGATGACTACTGACGTTTGAACCTTAGTCATCGATTACATAATCAAACACCTGCATTTTCCATGTTGTTCCACTAAATAAAGGATACCATGTGCAGATTAAATAGACAAGAAGTAATATTTATGATCTGTTGGCCTAAAGGTTTATTAACATGAACCCAGTGTCACGGTTTACGGTTAAGGACACAAAATGCAGGAGAATGGGAGGCAGGAGATTCCAACTAAATTCCAAAGTGGAAAGTATCCAATAAAAGGCAAACAGCAACACGGGTGTGACAAGACAAAAGCAAAGGAGCCAAAAGAAACTGGATGAAAACAGACAAACCAGTAAGGAAGAGGGGAGAAGACTTAAATAAACCAAGGAACAAACGACCGACCAAACACCGGACGTCCATGGACGTCTTTTTTAAAGGCTAAATAAGGTCGGCCCATCGTGGCCATAATTTATCCCAAAAGAAGACGTTGAAAACCCGTCCCTGTTTCGCCATTGTTTCCTGGTCCAGATTTCGAAAAAGATTCCAAATTTGAAAATGTGTCTCTGTTAAGCCATTCTTGTTCCTTCTTTGAAAAAAAACACGACACAACTCTCACTGATTCGGAAGACATTTGTGTGAAGGGACAAAATACAGAAGAATGTCGACGTGCTGAACCTTACAAGAAGTTCCAGGCTATGTTAACATTATTTTTGCGAGAAAAAGATCAGCACTGATGGCCTAATAAGTGGAGATCCTGTCTACTTCTACTGAAATAATTGGAGGAGACTACTTTTTGAGAAAGGCACAGGTCTGCAAAGCCCCAGAAGAATGTGAGTTATACCCCATTACACACCCATAACCCTGTGGTTACTTGGGTAGCCCCTATAAAAGGTGGGCAGTATATCCTATGTGCTCTATGCATCACAAGTCCGTTTGCTTTAATCCTAAATGCTCTGATAGTATTTTTTTGATTGTGTACATAGGTTGTGAGGATGTGTTCTCAATGGAGATGTCTTCAGTAAATCAGTCTTGGACTGTGGTGGCAGATTATTGTTACTAGCACTTTTCGTCAAGCTCATCACATCCCACAATAGTGAGGCCACCAGGATCAACTTGGATTGTTGTCAGGTCAGAGAGGCTGCATAGGTGGTGTTGACAGAGGAGGCAAAAGCTGGGCTACTAGCCCAATAGAGGAAACGACTACGTATACTTTGAGAAACTCATAGCAGAGCATATTAAAGCCTCTCAGCTTTGATCTTCATCACTTTGCAAATTAACCAAAGCAATCAACACAGCCCTCCACACTGCACTGTTCCTGCCCGAGAAGCCAGAGAGCTATCCCACCAAGCAAGGTTACGTTGGAAAGATAAATTTGTCAGGCATCTAGACTACGTTTTGATTTGTTTGAAAAATGAAAGGGTTAGGGTTAGGGTTAAAAGCCGCCACTTCCCAGACATTGAAAAGACATCTACATGAAGAAGTAGGTTTCCTGTAGGTACTCCGGCTTCCTCCCACAGTCCAAAGACAGGCATGTTAGATTAGTTGGTGGTTCTATGTTGCCTGTTCACTTTTCAACCAAATTTAGATGTCAATGGACGTCTTCATGTAGACATTTTTTTTAATGACGACTTTTCACCTTTCACTTTTCAACCAAATCAAGATGTTGATTAGACGCCTGACAATTCAACGCCTTTTCAACGTAACTTTGCTTGGTGGGGAGACGCACGTGCAAACAATCAGGGTGGTGAAACAAAAGTAAGTAAAACAGAATTTAAGGAGGGAAAGACAGACTTTCAAAGTAAAGCAGGAACACAGGACAAGCAAACCAAACCAAGAAAACCCTGAGATCACAAAAACTAAAACCACCATAATTTACCCCGAACTATAACGCCCAGGTTCTCTCCTTCCCAGAAGCATATATGCATATTCTATTTATTTGTTTTCTTTAAAATTTCATTCATGATTGCATAGAATATTAATATAAAACAGGGGTGTTCAAACTCGGTCCTCGAGGGCCGCTGTCCTGCATGTTTTAGATATTTCCTGCCACAACACACCTGATTCTAATGAAAGGATCACCACCAACTTGCCATTCAGGTCTGCACAAGTCTGTTAATGACTCATTTATTTGAGTCCGGTGTGCTGAAGCAGGGACGCATCTAAGATTTGCCGGACAGTGGCCCTCGAGGACTGGAGTTGGACACCCCTGATATAAAAGATCTGATCACTTACAAACAAAATCAGCTAATCCAAATTGTGCAACATAAGATGTCTTGTGTTTACTGTATCTGGATGTCTGAATCAGGGAGCACTGTCTGAAATAGTGCACCTGTACGCTCATTGACCATTATCATAGTACCACCACTTATCTGCTTTTGGGTGGTGGGGGCAGCAGCCTAAGCAGACCTCCTTCTCCCTAACCACCTCCTCAAGCTATTCCAGGATGACACCAAGGCATCTGAGAAACATAATCTCTTAATCGTGAACTGGGTCAACCTCTGGGCCCCCCTTTGGACATACCCAGAACCTCTACCCAGGGACGCATCCGGAAGGCACCCTAGCCAGATCCCCGAACCACTTTTCTATATGAAGAAGCAGCAGCTCTACTCCAAGTCCCTCTCAGATGACTGACCTCCTCAGCCTATTCCTAAAGGAGAGTCCATCCACCCAGGAGAGAAAACCTCATTTCACCTGCTTGTATTTGTGATCTTATTCCTTCATGTCCATAGGTGAGGGGTAAGAACAAAGATCTTCACCACAACACAGTCTGAACGGCTGCAGTTGCTGCGGCGATCCACTTGTCAATCTTCTGCTCCGTTCATCCCCCACTTGCAAACAAGTTCCCTGATTGATGATTCTTCACAGGATGTAAAATCCAAGGAATCTCTACTTTCATTGCCTTCATCAATCTAAATGACGTGTGGAGGTCACAGTGGACACCTGACCCAAACAACTGGAAGACGTTTAGTGTTTGGTGAAGGACAGTTGACTGCGGCTTCATGCTTCATGTCCCAGCTTCAGAGTTTTTTTTGCACACAGAACAAAACGCTGACCTGCGGGACCTGTCATCACATGTTGCCAGTGAAGATTAGAACTTTCCAGTCATTTTAGTGTCGAGTTTTTACAGAAAAACAAGTGACATCAGAGAAAGCACAGAGCAGTGCAAGGGACGAAGTGCGCGTGAACAAGTGGGGGATAGTGTGGCAGTGTTTGGGGTTTGTTTTGTTCTTTTTATAGGAAGAGGGGGGAGATGAAGGGTGACTCAAGATGTGTAGCTGTGACTCACATCACTTGTTTTTTAGAAGTCAAAACATTGCTTAAACTAAGGGCATTTTAACTTAACTGACAAAAAGTGTGAACTTTCTGTTAACAAATGAAAAATGCCGTGAATCACTCATAATCTCTTCATGCAATGAGCATTTGCACACGGTTTGAGGAAAAAAAGCACAGAGCAGTCAAAGCTATTTAGCATAAATGTTTCCCGCTGCCAATCTTCCCATATGTTATGACCTTTTCTACAGCAGAGTGAAAAACACAGATTACTGCACACATCTTGTCTCCAGACAGGGTCAGGGGGCTTCCAGTAGCTGAGTCAGACCACTTACTGGAAGTTATGCATCACCCGTCTTCCTCTCACCCCTTTCTCTCCTCATTCATCCCACGTATAATTCCTCTCTTCAACCAGAACTGTCCCCTTGTTTGTCACTTGTTTCAGATCTTCTAGTCTTACATGAAAAATGTTGGTGGGAACATGCACGGATACGCTGTAATAAAACCAGATTATTTCTGTGCCATAAATGTTACCTTTTTCCAGAATGCAGGCACATGATTCCTCATGGAAAAAAAAAAAAAAACTCCAGAAGCTTGTCACCACTGTTGTCACCTTTTGTGGCCACCCCTTGCCCCCCACCATCTCTGCATTGCAATGATCTCACCCAGCTGTCACAGTCTAATCCCACTCACGCTCTCTGCAGAAGCCCACTCGGCAGGCATCCCTTGTTTTGTCCATGTCACCATTTCCCGGAAAGCCAAAACACGCTTCCAGTCAGACATAATATTTTGTGCCTGGTGCTTTCATTTTAGGCTCTTTGTGCGTTCAATTATAGATAAAATCCTGTTATATTGCGTACAACAAGAACTTGCCGAGCAGAGAGTGAAAGGAGACAGCAACAAGCTGAGCAGGGAAAATAAAGTAATTGTATTTTGATCTTTTTACTCACTACTGAGTTGAGTTTTATCTTAAGGTGGAGTTACATGATGCTCATAACATGCAGGCTTTGCCTGTAAAATTAGATGTACATGCATCTTGAATAAAGTGAAATTCACAAACATTTCTTGTATGCCTGTTCTTTTTTTTTTTATTTCTGTTTTTTTAGTCACCACAGTGGTTTCATAATATCTTTCTATTAGATTCTACACCCAAGGGGAATATTTTCCTGGTTTTCCCGGTAAATGGTTACAAAAAGTCTGTATTTAGGATGACTAATGTGACGATCAGGAACATCTGGCAAAACTTTGTTTCACATAGTACAGGAGAGGTTTCACAATAAAGGTTCTAATCTACATTTGCATGTTTGCTGTTGTTGTAACTGTTTTCTTTTTACCTTGTGGCTTGCATTCCCACTGAAATTTCCTTACAATTTCCTTGTTATATATATATATATATATATATATATATATATATATATATATATATATATATATATATATATATATATATATATATATATATATATATATTTGTTTGTTTGTTTGTTTGTTTGTCCTAACTTTGTCTTAACTTTGTCTTGCTTGAAAATTTTGTTTTAGTTTCTGTCACTGTTCAGTTCAATTGGCGGTTGATGCTAAAGGCAAAGTCATGTCACAATTTTGGTTCAAAGGCTCTTTCACAAGATTGACAAGTTAGAAAGTTTTCTTGTTCCTTTTTTTGTTGCCAGCGGGTGAAAACAAAAAATCTCACATTTACAGTCTACTACAGAACAAACGTAACACTCTGGACCAACATAACTGTCACACATTTCTATGGTTGGACCTGGGTGGTTTCACTGTTACATAAGATTAGATAAGAATTATTTATCTGCTTTCTCCACAGATACTACACAGCTTACATTAAGCATTGCACTATAAAGCTCTGAGAATTACACAGGGATGCAGAATTGGTATCGTTTAACCATCCAACTGTGTCATAAATGGCTATTAAACTCAGGCAACAAATGCGGCACAGAACAGCTGCTGACATTATCAGCACATGACCGATAACACCACATGAGATGACTGCAAACTGTTCCTAGCTGTTGGTATGGTTTTAAGAGCTCAGTTCTGAGATTTATCAATTTACAACAAAAAAATTGATTTCATCAGTGCCTGGAAGTCTCCGTCAACACCACATAGATGGTCAGGGGCGTCAAATAGTAAGAAAAAGGCCAAATCCTATGAGAGCTCTCATGCAGCACCACACAGGTCAAGTGCCACTGGAGGAAGATGCGTGTGCACGCCCGTGTGCGGTGTGCATGGGCGGGCTTTTGTCCAAGCACATTCAAGATCTACGAATAACCGAGCACAACCGGAAGCCGTGCACTGGGGTTCCTGGTGTGGGAGTTGGGTTATTGAAATGAGAAGACCCTGCAGCCTGAACGACTGAGAAATCAGCTATTCTCGCCTGAATGGTGATGTGTCAGAATGTAAGAGGCGTCAGTGATCAAAAGCTGAAACCGCCCACAACCTCAGGACTGCGCTGCAAGTCGAAATGCAATGTTTATGTAATTCGACGTTTATGCAAGAAAAGGGATTGGACTGGGCGAGGTGGATGGCAGCAGTGCTGTGGTGATTGAGGGGGTGGATGTGTGTGCAACCACCTTTTCTTTAATTGCCATACTTCTGGAGAAATTAGACTCTTTGAAAAGAGCACTGTACATATATTTACTCTATATTCTAAACATTTACAAAAGCAGATGATGTGTGCTTTTAAGCTCTTGAAAAAAAAGTCCCCCTGTTTGAGTTTTCCTCCTGCTCAAATTGTTTTAGCCTTGCTGTTACCTACATTTAACCAACGAAACAGTAGAAAGATTGCATACAAGTAGAACATGTTTCACTGTGTGCTGCACGCCCGTTGTTCAGTGAGAATGCAATTGCGATCACCCTCTAGTTTTTGTCATGTAAAAGTGACTGAATAAATTTCACGCAAGCATATATATTATAACACAGTCTCAATGTTAATTTTTTTTTAATGAAAGTGTTACATAATGGTTGTACAGCAGCTCTGAAATCTTTTATTTTGATCCATCAAACCAGACCACATACATGCCAAGAACCAATAAAATTCCACTTTTAACTGGATTCCCACACAATAACAAGACAATTTTCCATTATAGACATCTAATGCAAACTCTATAGAGCCATATTGTTGGCATTCCGCACGTTCTGCAACCCACAAACTCTGCCCTGATTATTCTCCACATATAGCAACGGAGACAGTTGTCTCAAAAAAATCTTAAAAGGAGGCATATAGCCCCTTTTAAATACAGTATTACAGTGTTGGATGATAGTGTTAAATGTGGTCAAAGTTTCACATAATGAGGAAACGTGTATAAGACTATACCTTCGGAACTCAAAGCTCAGGCTTCAAACTTCTCTGAATACTTGGCTTCTAGTATTTTCTTTCCTTTTTTGTTTTTTTGAATTTGATGCCAGTCTAATGTCAGCTCATCACACATCGCTTTGTAATGTACCTTCCAGCAGTGCGGGAAGGTACCATTTCCAGTCAGTACTGAAAAATGATCTTTTTTGGCTTACAGTTTACCTTCACAACCTTCCCTGGAACTTTTTCAGGTTGAAAAGTCATCACTGAAAATCACCGTAACAGTTTAGGCTTCAGTCAGATGGTGTCACTCAGGTTATATTTCACACAAGGCCTGAAACTCGTAACTTAATATACTTTACAGAAAGGAAGTATAATTTTCATACTTTTATTATCATTTTTTCACAACTGCAAGAAAATATGAATTGCTGTGTTTTCATTATGCTTCACCACCAACAATATCAGTCTCAGGCTTAAGATCCAGATTCAAACTCCTTTCTTGTCATGAAATTGAGTTCTGGCAGGCTAGTACAGAGCAATAAAACAGAACTCATTTAAGAGGAATAAATAAAATAAAATAAAAACACACACACACCATCACACCCACACAACTGCATGTAGTGCCAACACATGCTGTAAACATAAAATAAGTCAGGGTCATTACACATGAAGGGATAGTTATTACACACAAATGGGTTCTTGTAGGTTCATGTGAGTGCTGGATGTGGTGGTAGCTCTGGGGTAAAAACTGTTCCACGGTCTGGTAGTTCTTGCTGTGACTGCCCAGAAATGCAAGAGTTCAAACAGATTATAGGGATGGTTGGATGGGTCTTTCAGGATGGTTGTTGTTTTCTGGAAGCAGCAGGAAGTGAAAGTGTCTTTTAGGGCAGGTGGATGTGGGTGTGTTAAGAGATTTTCTTTTAGCCCCTTTATTTTGTCTCACTTGCTTAGGAATGGAGGGTTTATTGGAATTTTACATTTTTATATGTAAATATTGTTATATTATACCCACTGCACCTTTAACCCAAGTCTAGTATAGACGTTTTGGGCTACTTCAGTGTCTGTTTATCCTCTCTGGGAGGATGAAAGCTTGTCTTCATTCTTTTCAGCTCATTCAGCTTAACCCTGATCAGTGTCAGTAATATTTACTGAATATAATTTAATCATAACTTATCACCTCCCACTGCAAACTATATGAATGCATGATAGATTGCTGAGGAAAAACATAAAAAAAAGAAATAAAAATAAATCATCTGCTGAAAAAAGGACAATGCTGGAAAGTTGGAATTTAGCAGAGATGGTCCTGACTACCTCTGTATTGTTGTCATGTGTTTGTAGCATAGCAACAGAGTAGTTTTCAGCAGATAACACAGGTGAACATGATATTCAAATCCAATATTTCAATGTCTGGGGTGGCTCCTTCAACAACAGTGCTAGTGCTGGACATAGTAAGCATTACACCATTTGTTTCTAGTATTCTCTATACTTCCCTCTCTGCCTGCAGGTCTGAAATCTATTAATCTGCTCACTAGCATCAAATAATGTCAAACCTGTTTCCAAACCATTAGGTCCTCTTATAAATAGTCTCAATAAATGAATAGATCTTTAGCTGCTAAAGGTTAGATTTTGAGAATGCCCTGTGATTTTCATGTTGTGAGAGCAACATAACGGAGGTAGAAAAAATATTTAAACAAACATTTTTAATAACTAAAAGAAATGTTGAGTACAACAGTCATATATCTACACATTTCTCCATCTTCCATGCGTATTTCTTTATAGGTAACTTTTTCTTCTGATAGAGTTAACTTTAAACAAGTGCTTTGGCATGATTTGACATATAAAACGGTATAAGCTCAAATTCAAAACAGCTTTTAAAAATATGTCATTCAAACAGGCCCTTGTCTTTAAAGTTCCTGCGACCATCAAACAGGCACAACTATACACATTCCAGGAGGAAACCTTACACCATCCATACTTCAGCTCTCCAACAAAAACACAGGCTTTTTGTTTTTTTGGCAGGCTGAAAAGAGAGCGCTGGACCGAGAGTGGGCCAGCCAATCGGATCTGTGAAGATTTCGATTTTTTTGACACCTCGTCTGCTATTGGCCCCACGCCCCTGCTGGAGGCTACCGCCCCCTTCCGCTGATTGGTCAGTTTTCCCGGCTCTACGGAGGTCATTTGAATACGGCTTTGCTTTGTGGCTCAGTCACTACAGCTCAACTGGTTCAAATAATTGACTCAGAGAGCAGCAACGGAGACGCACAATGGAGGAGAGAGTGGCACGGACACACTGCTGAGAGACTTATCTGATTTTTATTTTATTTTTTTTAGCGATAGCGGCCAAGACACCACACGTAGTTTCGATACACTTGTTTCTTGTTCGTTTCTAACAGTGATTGTATTCGGGCGCTGAGCGGAGCCACATAAAAGGTAAGCTGTTCAAAGTGTAATTTACTGAAACTAACCGCATGTCTCTTAATAATTAAGCTTTGTGGTCGGAAGGCTGTTTTGCAATTGCAATGTGTTTTAAAAGCCCTGGATATATTATAACAGCGCTCCAAAAATGATATTTTAATGCGCTAAACCAACTTTTCACAGATAGAGCAATAATGTTTACCAGTTCAGATTTCAGGTGACATAGCTGCAACTACGTCGTTACAACACACAATTCTGCTTAAAAAAACAACAACAACAGCCTTATAACCAGACAGTTGTTTTAGTTCAGCATATTTTTGCTCGGGTGCACACTCCATCCTCTGCCCACGCCCGACCTGTTCCAAGCTCAGTCTCTGCATTTGTTGTTGTTATTGTTTACCACCCATGTGAGTTTATAATTAGGCTGGCAGACACAAGCAAACATTAGTCACGAGCACCTGTGAGGGGACTGGCTGCACAGCATGCTTTCTTCACAGTCAGCCTTTACTTTTACTGTGCTATGACTCAGTCAGAAGCCCATAATGTGGTGGTCTGGTGTGTGTTTCTGTGGAAAAGAGACTAACAGATTGTGTGTGTGTGTGTGTGTGTGTGTGTGTGTGTGTGGGAAACAGAAGAAGGAATGCATGCGAGCCTATTTAATGTTTTTAGGAACAGACTTTAAAAGCCATCAGTCCCTCCATACACCTCTACATAAACCTGCGGGCCCCCAAAGGAAAAAAAAAAAAGGAAGTATTTACAGAAGTCTGCTTAAATAAAAGTCCAATTAAATGGTTAACCTCATTCATGATTACCACTGAGGTGGTCCAGGAGGGCACGAGCGACGTTAGGGTCTGAAAAATACATCAATTAATGTGATATACTTCTTAAATTCACTTCCATCTTCATGCCAAATGCTTCCACTTTTACTGCACGGCCGAGATTTATGATATCTGTAAGTTATTCGTCAATAGAAAATGCGTTTGAGTGTGCGTGAGAGATGAAGCAAGAGACCCCCGCCTTAGACAAGCTTAGGTTTATTACATCCCAGCAGCAGAGGAGATAATGTGTCTTTATCCTTTCTAGCTCTAGGTTAATACTGTACTAGCCTGCCAGATCATCCAGGAGGCAGTGTGTGTGTGTGTGTGTGTGTGTGTGTGTGTGGTGACATACAAGGAAACGCTCCAACACAGTGCCTGGTGAACTGTGTTGCTCGTATCTGTGGGGTCAATCTGGGCCCGGTGTCTGCGTCTGTGCTCTGTTTGCCTGTCTATCAGATTTAGGTGCAGCCTTTTCCAGCGGTCCAGTCTCTGGTGTTTTGACAGCGGCCGCAGGCCTCAACTGACCCACGCACTTCCTCGAGTGTTTGTTTGGCCTCTGGTGCCGCCGGCTCCTTATTCAGCGGGGTATTTTGCCCGGTACGTTGATGACGCGTGAACCCCGGCGGGGAGGAATCGGCTGTGAGGGCTTGGAGGGCCATTGAAAGCAAAGTGCAGGAGTTGTGGGTGGTAGGAGGTGGATGTACCTCCTACTGGCTGAGGAGCTAAGCAGAGCAAAACAACATCTGGACAGATGCTGATTTGATTTGATTATTGATATGTTTTTAACCAATATATATTGATATTTATGTCATCTTTCCTTGATGGATTGATTTCTTCCTCTCTGAGACTCCAAAGTTTCTCATGTTGACAGTGTCTGAGAACTAGATAGTTACCTGATTTAATGGAATATATGAATGCATGGCAAAACACAGGACCAAAGGATTTAACTATAGTAGGATCATAAGAGAAGATGAATGAAGAATGAGTGAAAAGATATTTTCTATTTGGAAATGTGTTTTTTCGGCAGTAAAATTGTAAAATTGGATAGCGATGAAGCTGGATAACTGTACCCTAACTGGGATCTGTGATGTCACAGTCCCTTGGAAATCTGCAGTCTGCAGCAGATTTCCAAGGGATTTCTCATTCTTAGGCTCCAAACAAAGTGGCAAAATTGTGTTAAGTTAATGTTCAGACTAGTGCTGGGCGATATGGAAAAAAATCATATATCACGATATGGACTATTTTATATCACGATAACGATATATATCACGATATACCATAATAAAGTATGTTTTCAGTTCTCTGAAAAGTTTGACAAAAATTTCATTGCTTACTTTTCAACTTTATTTTGAAAGGACATTTAGCTGAACTGTCACAAACATACATTTTAGTGCAGCAAAAACAGGTAGGTACAGAGGTACAGTAGCTTTCACATTTTTT
Organism: Hirundichthys speculiger; assembly: GCA_018398805.1. Classification (NCBI taxonomy): domain Eukaryota; kingdom Metazoa; phylum Chordata; class Actinopteri; order Beloniformes; family Exocoetidae; genus Hirundichthys; species Hirundichthys speculiger. The sequence goes on along the minus strand of JAGFBZ010000842.1, from coordinate 832,376 downwards.
TTTAAAGTGCACAACAGTTTCTGAGAGGAAAAACACATTTTTGCACTGAAGTTCAGCTATAAAAAATAAACACAAATTATTTTTCAACTTTCTGAAATCTGTAACCTTGTAGTTCAAAGTTTGCAAACCAATATAAAGTGTCTAAAGTAAACATCAGGGTTGAAGAGAACTCTGTTTAAGGCATTAACCATGAATAAAAGTGCAAACATAAAAGGCTACTTTGTAGAAAGTAGATATGATTCTATCAAATTTATCGTTGCAGGTTATTTAATTACATATTTGCTGTAATCATTGATAAAATTAGGTTAGAAACGATAGAAGAGAAATGGCACAATATACACTTTTCTATTGTCCCCATGATATGTATCGTCATATTGCCCAGCACTAGTTCAGACACCAAAGACATGCTTTCAAGCAGATTTCTTTTCCTTTCTTTCTTTTTTTTTTCATGAGATGTTCCCTTTCAGTCTTTTGGATGGCTTTAGTTTACACTGGTTGCAGAATGAGTGTGTTGGTGGTGCAGTGAGCTTCGGCTCATATTCATCATAATTAAAGAGGCGCTACTGACAAACAAAGTAAGATATAGGTGCATTGTGTAATTTTCAAGGATAATCACAAGTCATAGACGTTGGCTTTGATATTCTGCGGTTCTGATGTCAGATGGTGTCAGTTATTCTCCCGAACGAGTAAAATCAAAGCGTAAAACCAAACTGTGAGCTAAATCCTCTCAAATAAACCTTTCCTTGGGTTTCTTTATTAGCCCGCGCCGCGAGGGTTAACTCTTGCGCACAAAACTGTCAAGAATGCGTACGATGGAACCACACGTAAGTGATGTGAGTTCAGACTGAACTTTGGCCTCGTTTATTGTGACAAATAAGCCAGACTGTGAGGAGTTTCCCCGAGACTAACATGCCTTTCTCGCTCACACCCCTGACCTGCTGCAGCTTATTAGTGTCAAAGAACATCAGGTACAAAGTAGAGTGAAGATAGCAGTGCATTACCCCGGCGTCTTACTGCTGTGACAAATGGTTTTACAGGTCCTCTTATCAGATGCAGCCCGGCAGAAAGCGTCGCTTGGCAACTTTTTAAGTGTGCGTGTTGCGTTAACCTACAGGACATGCTGAACTTCACCCCTGTCATGAGCACAAGAGCCTCATGGGAACTAATTAAATTGTTCTCTGCTTCCAGATAAACTAAACTGTGGTGACACAATGTCCTGCTCTTGCCAAGATTTATACAGCTTCCCTGTGCTTTGCAGCCACTGTGAATAATTTCACTGTGGCGTGATTTACACAATTTGATTTGATGTCACAAGAAGCGGGAGTCTTCGCAAACAAATCTGAAGCTGCTGCTGGAGTTGATTACCGTGGCTTTCGGGACACAGCCGCTATTTCGTCAGCGAGTACGTGGATGCTCCCTGAAGTCAGTTTGCTTTGAATAAGCACAATTTAGGGTGACTAAGTCTGCCGCAGACTTTGTATACGGTTGTTATGATCACATTGTTTTTGCATTTCCCAGTTGTTTTGAGCAAGCACAAATGTGATACCTCAAGGTCTTTTTTTTTTTTTTCTTCACAAAAATTGAAAGTGCTTCTAACCTCGAGGTCCTTGATCCATGAGTCACCTCTGCTTACGTCAACATATTAGTCTTGATATTTTCAAATTGAAATCCTTTTATTTCAATTGCACCTATACATAAAAGGGCACGCTTGACATCACATTAAATGAGGTACTATTAGAGACTGTATCTTCCAGAAGAACCGGTAAGTCTGCTTTACTGACGCGACTGCAGAAGAATGATCCCAGCCGTGGCTTTTGTAGACGCTGGGCGTCGTACGGCCAGACAGCAGAGACAAACAGAGTGTGTGAAAGCTGCTGTGTGTGTCCGATCTGTTGTGATCTGCTCTCATCTCCTCTTGGGGGTCTTTGTGTCATTGTTAATGCCACGACAGGAGAGATAATACCTCTATTGTTGTAGAATCCCCCCCCCAACCAGCCTGCTGGGCTTAGCAGAGCTAGGTGTTCCTTTTTAAAACCACATTAAATGATGAAGAAGAGAAAAAAAAGTCTGCTTTAAAGGTCAGACTACACTAAAATGTGCCATTCTTTTTTAAAAAGACAAGAGAAAGAGCCTGTTGTTTTTTATCGGTTTAACATTGTATTTCAAAACTTATTGCCATGTGGCAAGATGTTGTACCAAAAGCAGTTCTGCTTTACTACTTTAAAAGGTTTAGTGCAAAAGCAGAGGGGGATTTTGTTGGTACAATGCTCTTACAGAATTATATATTTCTCCATTTTCCTGTGTCTTGGTAGCCATATCAAACCAGCACTTAAGGCTGCAGTCTTCAAAGTTTACAAACAAGAGATTGTAAACAATCCCTCTAATATGAAATTATGCTCCCAATGCCATCATTAAGCCATCTACGGGGAGTCCAACCTATGATTTAGTTAGAGTACAATTTCAGTGCTGCAGCCTGGAAGCCACAACTATCCAAAGGGTCAGCTTTTCAGGAAGTCAGTCTGGAAAAACCACGATTTGGTTTTTAGGCTTTTGAGACATGTTTTCCTTTGCTTCCACTGCAAACAGAAGCATATGGTGAGAGGGAAGGAGGACGGTCGTCCTGGAGGAAATATTTCTTTTCTCAACTTGGCCACACCAGGCTTTCCTTTTGTAAAATGAGGAAGGTAAAGAGGCTGCGATGTTTTAACCGAGTTAGAAGGGGAACAGCAGGCTGAGATCACAGAGTTCAGAGTTGGACTGGCTTAACGTCGGCGCGATGCCAGGTGCTGTGGTATACGTGTGTGTGTGGGTTGCTCCTGTGATGGTGTGTTTATGTGTGACATGTGTGTTTGGATTATAACGGTGTGGGGCTAGGCGCCATGGTGGACGAGGGTGTGTGTGTGTGTAAGATGTTGGCCGAGGCAGACACTCCTCTGTTGGCGCTGTGATGGACAAACAAAAGTCTGCAGGAATCCTGCAGGGTTTTTTTTTTTTTTTTTGTTTTGTTTTGTTTTCTGGCACAGTGTGTGTGTCACTGTGTGAAGTCTGGGTGTGCATGCGCATGTGGTGCCTAGACAGACAACAGTAGTGGGATAAAGATGGCTCCAGAGTTAAAGCACACCATGGTGGTGATCTGGGATCAGCTTACCAACCTCAGATCCAATTATGTTAACCATTAAGACAGAAACTCACTGCTGACTTGAGATCATCCATCTGTTGGGCTGTTTTATTCCCCCCGCGTACTGCACTGCTGCCAACAAATTTGGTTCAAGAATGTGACAAAAGATGCAGCAAAGCAAGGATAGTGGGGAAAAAAAAAAAATCTGTGCTTAAAAGCTGATTTGGCCAACAAATGAGCTTTTAGAAAGTGTTTCACAAGGAGATATCTCTCTAACGTTGACAACACAAAGGCGTAAACAGAGGAGGGCTAACATTATGTGATCATCTGTGATTACTTTCTCAGACATTTGTAAATCTCTGCTTTGTGCGATAAAGTTGCTCAAACAGATATTTTCATAATACTGGAACACAGTTTAAACATTAACCGCATTCCCAGCAAAGGAGGTCGGCTCACCAACTGTAAAAGCAGGAAATCTGCAACACTGTAGCAGACATTTGTGGTCATGGTTGTGTGACTTTGTGTTGACTGTTCACAACAGCATTTTCAATGGATTACCTAATGTAGGGAGAACGTATCATTTTAACCATTAACCATGCTTACTGTTTTCAGTGCTTTCCCCATAATTAATGGCAATTATGAGCCTGAGATAACTGCTTAATTCATAGCTGGGTTTTTGATTTTGGATGGTTGTTTGAGCAAGAAAATGAAGTATACAATATAAGAGCTCTGGAGGGGAAAAAAAAAAAAAATTCGAAGAGCAGCCATTTCAATCCATTCAGCAGTTCACAGTTTATTTTCTTTTCCTTTTAAGTAAAGATAAAGTAGAAATGAATGTGTTCTTTCACATCACAGAAAGATGAGAATAATCTGAAAGTATAAACAGCTAAGTTTTAAAATCATAAGATACTGAGTAGTTGACTCTACTCTGGATAATTTTCCCCGATGACGCAGGCTGACTCAGACCAGCTTAAGTGAACCGCACACAGTTATGAGCTTAGATGTTAACACAAATGCCCAATACTGATATTACATATTTCGATCAGGTTCTGGCTGTGGACCGAGCTAAAAGCATTGTTAGACTGTGAGCATATACTGCCGACGTAACAGGGGAACAAAATCGGAGGGTAGAGAGAGACAATCTGGCAGCTGCACCAGTGCATTTGTTAAACTCACCCATCACTGGTTAATGTTTGAAGTTCCAGGTGATAAATGAGGTGCGTTTTGGCGGTGATCCCCATTTCTGTGGCTCCATAAAGTCAAATCAACCTAACAGAGATAGAAAGAACGTGAGCCCTCGATTGAGAAGCCCTGTTCAGATATGGGGATCATTTTAGTGATTCGGGACATTCAGTATAGAAGAGGTCTCAAAGGAATCAGTGCTGTGGCCTTCTTTGTTATTAGACAGTGTTTTAAGTCGTTGCTGTCAAAACACCCAAATCAGGGCTTTCCAGAGTTGCTGCATCAGCTCCAACCTGCTAGGAAGCTGTTGTAGTGGTGCTTGGTGCCCCAAACGTCTACCTGAGACACTTCATAATGGTATTTACCTCTCTGTTTACTGAAATCATGCCTATATAATAATTTTCCTCCTCCTTGTGTCTCTTTTAAAGGTCACCATGCCTCCAACAACTCCATATGCTGGAAAGTTCAATTCCTGCACTCCATACAACAACAACAACCATCAGCAGCCTCAGAGTCCGTACTGCAGCGGCACTGTCCCGAAACCGTCACGGGACAACGTCTACAACGGTTCCTACTCCGCAGCGGAAAACCCATACGACGTACCGCAGCCTCAAACCGCGTATCGCAGCGCTTCTGTGTCCTCCGTGAATGCGAAGGAGCATCACTACAGCAGCGGCTGCGCGGTAACCGAGAACCCATACTCGTCGCCGCAGCCTCATAGCCCTCGCCAGCACAGCTCTTCCTGTCCGGGCCGAGCGCACCGCCACACGAGCAGCAGTGAGCAGTCCTGCCGTAACAGCACGGCCGCTGTGAAGGCTCGGCTCTACGGACACGGCATCACCGCCAGCTATGGGGAGATGTGTTACCATGACAACAGTTTGGTTTCGGCATCTCTGGAAGCACTAATCCAGCACCTGGTTCCCACTGTGGACTACTACCCTGATGTAAGTTTGATTTTTTTTTTTGTCTTTTGCCTGTTGGTGAATGTCATTCAGTCTGAAGAAGACGACAGCATCTATGCTCTCTTCTGTTTCCACTGAGAGCTGTTTTCTCTCCCATCCATCAGAGGTCATATGTGTTCACTTTCCTGCTGAGTTCACGCCTCTTCCTGCACCCGTACGAGCTCATGACGCGGGTTTGTCACTTGTGTGTGGAACAGCAGCGGTCTGGAGATGCCCTTCTGGACAAGGTAGGCGGATTAACACAATCGCAGCGTACGTAGGTGTAATTATTTTTCTCCCCGTCACTCTCACTTGCTCCCACACAACCTCATTCACATTACCAAATCCACGAACTCAGAATAGATTAAAAGAGAGAACAATGAAAACAAATGATAACAGCTTCACTCAGAAAAAACAGCAGAAGCCTGCCTTTTGGGATTTTGTCCAATGACGCATTCAGCCGTATGATTTTTGAGATGGAAGTTTAACAGTCATTGCAAAATTTTTTTTCAGATCCGTTTCCGTGAGGTGGCACCTAAACTGGTCCAACTCTTGACCGAGTGGACGGAAACCTTTCCATATGACTTTAGGGACGAGAGGATGATGCGCTGCCTCAAGGACATGACTCACCACGTGGCCCGAGGGGACGAGGTTAGCATCTCTCTGTAGTTAAAACATTTCAAGCAGTGAATACGAGAGTGATTAAAAGAGAGATAACTTATCCCTCCTGGCTCTTACCGCTGCATTTGTGTGTTGCATTTCCAGTACTCGTGGCGAGCCATGCAGCAGATGACCCAGCGTCTTATCAAGCGCCTGTCTGCCCTCGGCCAGTACGAGGAGGCGGTGGCGGCTCTCAACGCCGTGGCACAAGAGCGTCCCGCCTCCCTGAAGAGCAAGCAGGGCTCAGCTCAGCGAAGCGACATACTGAGCCTGTGCGACGACCCTTTCATCCTCGCCCAGCAGCTGACACACATTGAGCTGGTGAGATGTTTTTAGGTTAGACAGGAGCGAAGTCACTTTGAGCTTTTGTGGTGGGATGTGGAAGCCAGACTGTAGCTGCGTCTGATGAAAAGTGCTCTCCTTTGGGCTCTTAGGATGTCTGCTGCTGCTTCCACTTTATAGCCTTTTTTTTTTTTTTTTTTTTTTTTACACAACTAAATTTATTACTTTGGTTGCATACATGGACAGACTTTTATAGCCAAGATGTAAAAGCTCAATTACCTGTTCAATTCTCATTACCTGATTTTATAGTTTCCTCCTCAAACCTTTGGGTGAACTGTTTAACGGTAGCATCAGTTACAGAAAGTTGATTAGAACTGAGTTACGCTGTTTTTCTCCGGCCATCTGAATCAGCAAATGTACTGTTATTGTCTGACGGTGCTCTCTTCCTGTTTTCTGCCTTCAGGACAGACTGAGCTTCATCGGTCCCGAAGAGTTCATCCAGACATTCGCCATGAAGGATCCTCTGGAGAACCATAAGGTACAATTGAGAGCTTGGCACGCGTATGCTCTCAGTCCAGATTTTCTAGCAATCCTTTAAGTCTTTCCAACATTATACATAATCACAACTTTGTATGCTTGCATTTTAATTTTCCATAGTTTCCCTTGCTTTGTACTCGCAGCAGTTTGTGGATTTTTTTTTACGATGAAAGGCTCATTCTGCAGCTCTGGTATGCGGCATATTGTTTGACTACGTAAAGACAGCTTCAGAATAAAGCGGCGTGACCTGTTTGTAATTATCTGCATTAAAGCACTGACATAGAAAAAAAACGTACGTTGTAGTTATTTTCAAGTCTTTTGATATGATTTTAATTTGAAATGTCCTCTGGGTCTGCTTACTGTGTAATTTGTGGTTAGCTTTAGTTCTAGTTAATTTACTTTAGGAACCACATGAAACAATCTCCTACCAGATAGAAGAGAACTGGTTCTTCTCTATTTTTATCATCGCTTTTGAAAAAGTCTCAAAACACAGAGAATTAAAAAAAAAGCCTTCCAGTGGATGTCTGAGTGTATCTAAGGAGCTCTTTCGCTCTTAAGTGGTCCTGCAAGTCAACTGAAGGCTCGCCTTTCAGTCGGCACAGCTGATCAGAACAAGCTTTCACTCGCAGCTCGGAGCTCTGTTCCCACCAGTACTGCAGTTATATAAGACCCACTTTGTAAAAAGAGAGGTTGAGTCAGTGAAAGGGGTCCTGAAGTGTAGAGGGGAAGTTTGGAGTGGAGTGGGCTGAAAGTGTTGTGTAAGCTTTTAATAGAGCCTCGGATCTCTGGGATTGCATCATCACAGCCAAGTCAAGTTTATTTATACGGAGCTTTTATAATGTTTATTTATATATGGAGTCCTCTGGAAAACAGGTTCACCACATAGAAACCGCACGTCTTGTGAGAAACCGAAGGCCCCAAGAAGAAAATAAGGACAGAAGCAACAGTGCGCTGGCCAGGGGTTGTGTGGGTGTGAAGGCTGTCGAGATCCATTAGCAAAGAAAATTATAGAGTAACGGCAGCCATTTCCTTTCTTTTGTTTTTAAAATATTTTTTTTAGACTCTAACGACTATGATGATGATGCAGATGATGCATATTGTGTCTCAATAATAGACCCAAGAAATGCTGCGTGTCCCTGTGTGTGATCTACTTCAGTGCAACTGGATCTTGAGGAAATGCAGTGGCGGGTTGAAGTCATTTGGATGATTCCCGCTGACTGCCTGGCATGTGACAGATTTAGGGAACATCAGTGAACCGCAGCCACACTGTCCAACACAATAAGGAATACAGTAAAACATGGGCAGCGTTACAAAACTAGGGCCTGTGATCTCAAGCTCAGTTACCGATCATTACATGGAGACAAGAATAAAGTAAGTGTCTTAGTTCTTAGCTCTGGCTCACTTCAGCCACTTTCGTGTTTACTAGCAGCAGCGGACCTCATTGCAGATCTCTTTTCAGAATAGCTGACTACAAGTGTTCTGTCAAGGAAACAGGAAACTCTGTAAATTTCAGTAGCGCAAATATTTCAGTAGCGCTAATTATCCTGTCAGTTGTTCCATAAAACATGAAAATCACAGTGAGTCCAGGAAAAGTGCTCTTTGTTCGATGCTTCAGATCATTTTTTTTTGTCTTTTCCCTCGTGTTGCCTGTTATATTTCTATGTTTACATCAGCACACCAGAGGGTGTGTTCCAATTACAGGTGAATCACACTCCTCAGCCTCCCTGGTGTGGTCTAAGAAGAGGTCCAGGAGGAACCTGGTCCTGGTATAGAGCTGGTCCTGGTCATCCTGGACCAGCTCCATACCCTCACGTAGGGTCCAGGAGGGAGCATGAGAATTTGCCCAACCAGCAAAGATGTGTTTTGTGGATTTGGAGAAGGCATTTGACCGTGTCCCTTGGAGTGTCCTGTGGGGGGTACTCCAGGAGTCTGGGGTACTGGGTCCATTGCTATGGGCCACCTGGTCCCTGTACATATGGAGTGAGAGGTTGCTTCTCATTGCTTGTTGTAAGTCGGATTCGTTTTCAGTTAGAGTTGGACTCTCAGGGCTGCCTTTAATCACCGATTCTGTTCATAACATTTATGGACAGAATTTGTTTGGTGTGGTCTGTTGTGGTGAACGAGAGAGCTGAGCCAAAAGGCAGGCTCTCTGTTTACCGGTCGATCGCTGTTCCAACCCTCACCTATGGTCATGAACTGTGGGTAGTGACCGAAAGAACGAGATTGCAGATACAAGTGGCTGAAATGAGTTTTCTTCGGTCATCTGGAAGAAACTTGACGTAGAGTCGCTGCTCCTTCACATGGAGAGGAGCCAGTTGAAGTGGTTTGGGCATCTGGTTAGGACGCCCAAGAGAGGGATACCCCTGGGACCCTAATTTGCATGAGTGGAAGTTGATGGGTGGATGGATTAGTATACTGTTAAATTTTCTGCACACTACTTCTTCTGCCCACACTGTCTCACTTCTGCCAAACTGGAAAAATGAACAAACTTTTTTGTCAAAGGACCAGTATTAGCATCTCCAGATATTTTGTAAAATGTCATAGACAGTCAGGTAACAGTGGTATCTTTTTTTAATGTGTGAATGTGTTTTTTTTTCTTTTTCATGCTGCAGGGATTCTTTCGAAAGCGTAAAACCAGCAACCTTGAGGCCTATGTGAACTGGTTCAACAGGCTGAGCTTCCTGGTGGCCACTGAGATCTGCATGGTAATCTATAATTTAATGACATAGCTGTTAGCTGTCCTCTGCTTCTCAGTCAAACATGTATACAGACACTATAATATCCATACTTTCAAAACTGGTCCTACAGAGTAACAGATGTCTGCTTGTTTTTACAAAAAGGGTTTCAATTTTGTGCTTTTTTTTTCTCTCAAAAAAGCCAGCGAAGAAGAAGCAGAGAGCGCGGATCATAGAGTTCTTCATCGACGTGGCTCAGGAGTGCTTCAACATTGGCAACTTCAACTCTCTCATGGCAATCATTAGTGAGTATTATGATAGAAAACATACAGAAAATGATCCCCTGTAAAGTCTGAAGTCAGTGACAATTAACGTCCCCACACCGTGAATGGCTGGAGACAGCACAGCACTGAGAGCCTTCTCAGCACACATTATATTAAACTGAAAGTCTTGCAGCATCTCAGATACTGCATGTGGATCAAATGCTGCTGTATATTATTGATAATTGTGACATTATTTGAAATTTAGTGCTAAAATCACAAACCTCTGTTGTTGCTTGTTGTAAAACAGGGAACACTGAAGTTAAACTCCACTAATTTCTTTATAGCAAACCACTAAATTGACAAAAGCCAACAAATACAGCGCCAGCTGGAGTTTAGGCCAACACTAATCAGTTTAAGGAGGTATAAAATGAGTTAGTGGAGCCCTGCAGCAGTGCGGCCTGTTCTTTGTCTTTGGTCTCGCTCGGTAAATCTATACACTCATGCCTCCTCTGTTTCTCAGCTGGAATGAACATGAACCCTGTTGCGAGACTGAAGAAAACCTGGAGCAAAGTCAACACTGACAAGTTTGAAATCTTGGAGGTAAGACTTTCTACACGTCATTTTCCTTTGCATATGAAGTGCCTTCCTATTTGGTTTGAATTTTTTTTTTTCGTTCAGCCCTGCTAAAAATCCAAACTCAAAATGCTTGCCCACATGGGCTTGTGATTGATGATGATGTCTCCTTTGTGTGATCTTGTTTAGCACCAGATGGATCCATCCAGTAATTTCAGTAACTACCGCACTGCTCTCCGCGGTGCCACCCAGAGGTCAGAGACGGCGCACAGCAGCCAGGAGAAGGTGAGGAAGCGCACAGGACTCATCTAAAAAAAATGTCTAAAAACAAGTCTTTGAATGTATTTTTAATCTGCTTTTGACTGTTTTCCTGCAGATTGTGATTCCTTTCTTCAGTCTCCTCATTAAAGACATCTACTTCCTGAATGAAGGCTGTTCCAGCAGGCTGCCCAACGGACACATCAACTTTGAGGTCGGTTCAGTGTGTCTTTCAGAATAAAATCCAGGTTCAGGCTTTGAGAACTGACTTTCACCGATTATGTAATGTCTCCCCCTTGTGGCTGGAAAGAGCAATACATTTCCTTTGCAGCGCTTTTCTTGTTCGATGAGGCAACTGTTCTCATGAGATCTTCCACATCTTATGCATGCTATGTTTGTCTTGGCTAGAAATATAGGAGCAAGATGGATGCATCGTGTCATTTTGGTCTCTTGTCACTGTTTTAACAGAAACTCTGGGAGCTCGCAAAGCAGGTGAGCGAGTTCCTGGTTTGGCGTCAGGTGATTTGTCCATTCGACAGAGACCGCCGGATCCTTCAGTATCTTGTTACTACACCTGTTTTTAGTGAAGATGGTCAGTCTCATTTTATCATTTTATCAATTTGAGTTCATCTGTCAGGCGTGAGCTGAATAAGGTAAACTCATTTTGTGATATTTCTACAGAGCTGCACCTGGCCTCGTATGAAAGTGAGGGACCTGAGAACAACATGGAGAAAGACAGTCGCAGATCCCTTAGGTGGGTGGAGACACATGACTCTGTTGTTAAAAAAAAATTTGATTACAACTTTAGCAATGCAATGACACTGGCTGGTTATGCTTTGTGTTCCAGATCGTCCCTTCTCCATCGAGAGAATCGGTCCTAAGAGAGAGACAATCCCCTCTGCTTTAGAGACTGTAAATGAATGAGTTGTTTAAAAGATCATTTCCACTATCAAAGTTTACATGTTGGACTCAGATTGTTCAGCCATTGAGATCACAAAGAGCTGAAAAGATTTCTATATCAGAAAATTGTAACCTGTTATACTTCATCCGTGCCGGAGATCCTCCACAAAATGAAGGCAAGACATCAGATGACAGTCCAAGTGTGTGGATTTATTTTCATCTCTCCAGTGGACGTCAACTGTGGCAACAGTGGAGGGACTCGGGCTTTAGATGGACAGGTCTTCTCTCTGACTGAGACAGTTAGAGACTTGATGGTTTTGGGATGCTACATTAGCACTGCTGAGCCACAGAGACAGAGAAGACATCTGAACAGAGGAGCTGATTTACATTGATTTGCGTTATGAATAACAGGCTATAAAGTGCTTTTAGAAGTGCTGTTGCTGCACCTCCAGTCATTCATTTTTAATGCACCATGTCATTCAAACCCTCTTTCATTTATACACATAATGCAAGTGTATCCAGCACATACTCAGACTCACTAAGGTGGTTTGTTTTCAACATCTAATGTGTGCACTTTGACTAGTGATGCAGAATTGCATAAGTGAGAGCAACATCATATATACTAAAACAGAATGCACTTGTATGTGTTCTTGTGTATTGTAAGAATTAGTGACTCTAATTTCTGAGTTTTATACTATGGCATTAAGATGTATTTTTTATCAGAAGCTTGTTTTTATTTTTTTTGTGTGTGAGTGTTTGTTTTTTTTATAAATCACCATGAGTTTCATCCATGAGCTTGTTGCTGGTTGGCTGGCTCTGTGAAGGAAAGCTTTTAAAACACCAGTTCATTAATGTAGAAAAAAAAAAAAGAAAAGTATTTCTGGTCAGAATGAAGCAAAATGTGCAGCTTAAGCCGAAACAAGACTGAACCACTCCAACCCCATCTGCAATCATGTGAGCGTGAGCCTGTAATATCCAGCGACAAGTGATGCTACAGTTTGTGTTTGTCGTTTTACTGTGTTTTGTCATATATTTTTACTATTTTTTGTGTATCTTTTGTGTTATCGGTCAGGGTACATGTGCTGAAGATCTTTGTGAAAAGAAAAATCTTTTTTTTTCCTTTCAAATAAATACAATAAGAAGTGTTCTTTGGTCTGCTTTGGATGCACAAACACGATAAGACGATTTCTGATTCTGCTGTAATGACAGCAAATTATCAGTATGTTTATTTACAAAACACATTCATTTTTAGTGCTCATCTCAGACAGTGTATGTTGGTCATCTTTGGCCCAAAGCTGCAACAGAGTGAAAGTTGATCCTCGTGTTTGCACGTCAGCGAGTTTGAACTCTGGTGAAGTTGATGCAACGACCCTGCAGAGGGAGACACTTAGTGTTGTACAGTATTTAACAAGAACACCTCAGAACCTTTAATGTTAACAGTTTATACATTTTGAGGAGACTGCACGTTCTTTGTTCATCTATCTCAGACGCGCCACCGTGCTTCATTATGAGCCAAAGATGTCAACATGCAGCAGTCAGCTACAACATATAAAAACCAGTGATGGGTGAGGTAAATAAAATTAATCATCTCATTTACTTTGCAGTACTGTGCTGGGAAGCTATGGGTTTACGGATTAGCTCACCTAATTCACACTACAAAACCTGCTCAGGAATGGTTGGGGGAATGTGAAGAAATAGGGCCCCAGGTGGCCAGAGGCTCTGAGTCCAATGTAGGAATGGATGAGATCTGTTTTGGCAGACTCAAGGTGGACTTACCAAGTATTACTTGGTAAGCTTTGGTTTTAATGTTTTGGCATATTGACATGCTGATATTGGTGCAATGCAATATCCCCCTCAAACTGAACGTTTGACGAAGCTCATTCGCCAGCTAATCAGTGGAACACTGAGGGATGCAGTGTCAAGATCAATCAGTTGCAAGTCACGTAATAAGAAAACAATCTGGAACACTAGAAGGCTTTTTGGCCAGTGTGAATGTGTTTGATCACCAACTGTGCAGGCGTTGACTGTTATTTTTAACAAGCGAGTGGATGGCACCAAGCTGTTATTTATCTGCCAAGAAGATAATGGGAGCAGAAGATCATTGCTGAAATATTCTCAGTTATAAAATCGCTCTGGAATGAACAAAGTATTATCCTGGTATCGTGTATCATGAATTGCTCAGAAGCAAAGTTTTTTCAGCGTCTGATTTAGGTTGTGTTTACTTGCCTTATCCTGAGGTGTCGGCCTCATGATTGCCACTCTGTCGTATTGTCTCCTCAGTAAAGCCAACAGTGCATCAATACGTCCCTGAGGGTGAAAAAGGTTTCCCTTCATCTTCCTCCACAAATACTCAGAGAGTCGCCCGCAAAAGCTCCCGAAGCAAAGAGCCTTGAATGTCGACAGTAATGCTAAATGAGGTCATTTTCTCACCTTGATGGGAGAGTACCATTTGGACTGAGATGGGGAGTTGTAGACTGGAGGTGGTCTTAGGAGGGGGTCGAGGGACGATGGGCTCCTCCACTTCCTCTGGCATGGTGACCACCGCGTTTTTGGCTTTCTCCAACCGTGATCCCTCCTCTGTGGATCCCATCTGCCCCCACCGCACCTACAGGAAGAGGGTCCAGTTGAATGACAGAGACCTGTCTGGTAGTGTTGACACCTGACGAACACACACTTAATGCTTCACAATTAAAAAATCCCACAAAGTTAGACTCAAATTAAAGGCAGGTTTTGTTAACTTGGGTGATTAAATGTTGCTAAATTCCCTGTTCACCTCCATGCGTTTGATTCCTCCTGGACCCCTGCCTCCGTAGTACGAAGCATCCACTGTAGGCCACTTGTGTTTGGGCAAAGGTTCCTCCTCTGGCTCCTTAAGGAATAAAACATGATTAAAGTTTACTTTGGAATATAATTCAAAAAAACAGTTAATTGGGGTCACATTGTAGAAAAAATTATACTTTTTTTGTGCTTTGGTCACATGTATTTGTGTGTCTGAAGAGAAAACCAAAGCAAAAATTCAGACATAACAGAATTCTGTCACTTTGTTTTGGGCATCCTGCATCTGCATCTATTCAGATTTCCAAGGTTCTATGACATCACAGACCCAGATATTTGCTAAATTATCCAGCATCTTCATAATCGTCCACTTGGCCTTCATCCAGGCATTCCCTGTTCCTCTAGAGTGGTGTTTCTATAACCCTTGAAATTGCAAAAAAAATGGAATTGTGAATGAAATATATGAAAAAAACAAAGACAAAACTCAAAGTCAAGTGGCTGACTCCGCCTACTAAAACCAGTTACTGTGAACAGACCTGCAAAAACATGTTGAAAATGTAGCTGTGCTACTCTATCCCTCTGATACTTTAACCAAAGCATGTCACAGACATTTCCTTTAGAACTCATGACATTGAGCCATCTTTTGAAAAATGGGCAGATGTCTCCTTGACTTTAACTTTAACCTTTGTGTACACTTAAAAATCTGGATTATTAAATCCATAACACAAATGGTAAAATGTTGGTAACCAAACTGGAATGAGTGCAGATTTTAGGCCAAGACTCCAAATATTCACTTACAGTGGTGAGACATTTATCAGGTCTCAAACACAACCTCTAAAATCTAACGTTACATTGCAAAGGATTGTTTTTGGATTCAAGATAAACTCATAAAATCAACTAAAACAAGTTCTGTCTCCCTCCCAAAGCCTCTGTGTCCACCATAATTAGATTCTCTCTCCCCGACCACTGCCAAGATGGCAACATGAAGGAAGTCGGCCTGAAACACGAAGCTCTTAAGAAATGTTTTATTATAATTTTAAACAATCTGTGTTTTACTCACAAAGACTGGAGGAGGAGGAGGAGGGGGGCGAGAGGGGGGCGGGTCCCTGATGACCTGACAGAAACAATGTATAAAATGTCTTATTAATTTTTTGACAAATGGGTAGAAATAAATATCACACATTTCTGTCCCAAATTAAAAGATCAGAATGAGTTGAAATAAAAAAATAATAATAAGGTGTGCCATTACAGCCCAAAGTCTAGGGCTGCACAGGGCTGGGATCAGCAAAACAGTGTAATAAAAACACATTCAAATGCACATGTGGACCGTAAACTCACCACAGTGCAGCAGAGAGGCCAGAACCACCAGAACAAGCCCAGGGCCAGTAACAGCAACAGAGCCAGGAGCAACCACAGCACCCAGCTCCCATCTGACTGCAACAAACACACACTGCTCAAACTGGCTGCCTTATGACATTTGGCTCCAAAATTAACCCAGATCTGACTATTTCTGCAAAACTGTGAAGTTTTGTTTAGTGCAAAGCAGCAGAAGCTGATACTCACACATGTTGTGGCAGATATGGTTATGGGAGCGGAGATGAAGGATTGTCCATTGTTCAGGCTGACCAGCACTTGGACTGATCTGTAATCATCAAACCGAGTCAGAGAGAGATAGAGAAGATTAGAAGATGCAGCCCCAGCGCAGCTAAATGCGATGTCCACAATGAGCTCAGGGTGGTTCAATATGTGGTCAGGAACACAGTAAGAGGGTATAAACGTAGTTGCATCCAAATATCAGGTGGAGTAAGAAGATGCAACTGTTTAGATGTGATTATGGGCTCAGGGGGCGGATCAAGTTCACCACAGGGCAAAGAACTCAAAAAGTGAGCCAGAAAGTATCAATGAGCTTTTTCTTATGACTATCGTTATTATTCAACCGTTGTTTAACTGTATCTGACTAAATCTGTTTTATCATTGTTTGTAAATGCTCCAAAATCATCAGTAACCAGAACACCGACTCAGTCGCAGGCTTTTATATTCTTATCAAGCTCCGGCCAGATTTCCTCATTTGCTGCTGCTTGCCCTAAAATGCTCTTTGAGTTGCTCTGAGACTGCTTGAGCTGCAAGAACCGTTTGTTCCAGAGTGGGAGAGACATGACAGAGAGCGCGAGGTGACCGGGAGGACAGACACAAACGGGGTGCTGCTCGAAGTGGATGGACTTCAGTCAGCTTTGGCTCACTCATTAAAATGCCACAGCGATAATCTGCTCAGGCTCGCTTCACTTCCCTCAGCATCTTCAGACGGTTTGATTGCAAAAACTGTGCCCGTCTCTTTCCATTACACACTCAAATCATTTATTTCTTTATTTTTAGAAAGGCAGAAATGCTGATACATTTAGATTGGGGTACAGCGTAATTGAATTAAAATTGGATTTAAATGGCCAAAGGTATGACGGTTAAGAGATCTAACAAGATATATATCAATATCAGTCGTATGCTGCTGTCCAGCTGTTACTCCATTGTGAAATCATGCACTTTTTTCACTAATGCACTTATTTTATTTGGTTAAAATCCCAGCTCAAGATGTTCTTGTCAGATAAATGCAGAGGGAGCAATGTTATAAGAGCACAAAAGGCTAAATAACATTCCTGAAAAGGATTCATTGAAGACTATTTTCACTCACATATTAGCTTCTGGTTATTCTTATTCACAAGGGTTTTATTGTGCAAAAAAATAACCCGGCCATGCGACTGTGCATGATGACAACCGATTTCCTTCTTTTCAGTGTATAAACTTCTCTCAAATAAATCTAATGTTTCTTTCAAGAATAGCTTTGGCGACAAGTCATTGTGTTTAAAAACAATGTCAAGCACCGCACAATAACCCTGCAATAAAATTAAGCAATAACGTGAGGGCCGTTAGGCTTTCTGAGACAAACAATGATCTCTTTCACAGCTTCACACAGATGTGAGTGTGCATGCTCTTGTGGGTGCTTCAACTTACTGTCCGACCTCATGCAGGCGAGGAGCTGGACACAGTAGGTAGCCGTCTCTAACTACTGTTGGCCTTTCAGCTGATGAGATACACAGGAAAAAAACAATAAACCAGAGATGCACAGATCTACTGTTGAAAGGAACCAACAAATGTAGTGGAATACCCAGCTGATATTACATTAGTAAAGTAGTTATGTATTAAAATGTAATTGATTCAGTGTTCTTAAATTGCTCTTATTACTAAATATGGCAAAGACCAACAAGATTCAAGAGACCCACCGCCATGCAACAGCAAAGCAAAACAGGAAAAAGGAGGCTATGTTACAGGCGTGTGTTTTGTGTGTGTGTGTCCCATCGATCTGTTAATAGACTAATGAGAGAGAAAGTCTCCTCCCTCATCTCCGTTTCATAACATCGCCTCTGTTCTCGTGCTGAAGCCAATGAAAGGCCACCACTGTTAAGGTTCAGGACGTCGTGACTCTAGTTTTCCACTGCAGCTCAGAGATCAAATTTCACTCCACAGATCATTTCATCCCAGGGATCATTACTGTGCCATCTGCATCCACATGGCACAGTAACAGATCGTAACATTCTTCAGTTCATTCCTCTGGCGTGGAAACAGGTGAATTCCTAGCATTAGCGTCCACAAGTGCAGAAGGATAAAGGAGCTGTGTATCAGCTGAGCGACTAGTGTGTTTTCATGAGTGTGCCATTTACTCTGAGTCACTTGATTGACAGTGAGGGAACAGAGGACGTTGTCCATCCTCTTGGATCCGCTGAAGCCACTGCCCCTCAACACCACGTTGAAAGACTCTGGAAAATATCAGACACAATACACAACCATGACAACGTGCTTGAATGCAGGAACAAATAACAGTGTTATCAAAGGCTCAACTCAGCCTACTCCAGATAGCAAGCAAACCCTGGAGAAATTGGTGATAGTTCACTAGCTTCTCATCTTGCACCATCTTGAGGGGAACACATTTATTAAATTCTTCCAGTGTTTAGAATCACAATTACAAATATCCACATTAGCATTCGCTCTAACTCAATAACACCTGGCTTAGATGGGTAAGCATGTGGAAATATTGTCCATGTTGATGTTACTGAAATATTGTAGCTCAGGGGACAGTTTACTAGCTGCTTCTGTCATACGTTTAAAAAAAAAAGAAAAAATCATTAAAAGACAAAGGCTTGCTTTGTTTTGCAAGTTTATAAGAGAGCATGTAGTTGCTTGCCTTCTTTGTTGAAAAAAAAAAAAAAAAGAAAATCCTCCCGGAAATTAATTTGGAAGATATTTTCAGGATTTAGCTTTTTTTTTTTTTACACCGACTTAGTTTGTGCTGTAGTTGACTCGCCAAAAAGTATCAGAAAAGTGTATCAGAAAATAACGTCACTCTCCTGACTCGTTAAATCAACTGGAAGAATAGTCTTTTTAAAGGATCCACTTCAACTTCCATCAGAAATGACCTGTCACCACCTGAGAAAATTACCATCAGACCTAAACTTTAGTGTAGTTCAGTGATCTGAGCAAAACATCTAACTGCATTTTTAAACAAATATCAAGTTTTCAATTACATTGGTGTTTATTAAGCTCAAATTCAAATTCTCCTCTGTATGAGGCTGCATCGTATTAACCCGTGTGGGAAACAGGACAGCAAGGACTTTGTAGGCAGCGATTTTTCAACTAAGTCGTCGTCACTGAAGTGCACGGTGTCACACAGGAATGACTCGGCTGTCGCATATAGATGTCGGTCACAGATCCATAGTTGAGGCATAAAACTCCACATTTTTCGGGCACATCTCAACCAGTGGCGTCTCTTTTGTCAAAAGTTCTGACAAAGTTTTCAAACTCATATTTAGTCACCGTGTTGATAGATAGCGTGTCTTCTGTCAAGAAGTGGGTAATCTTCCAGTCCCTCCATGGGACTTTTTTATAAGGTGTTACCGTAATAAATGACTATTTCATTGACTTAGCTGAAACATCATTGGTTGTTTCACATGACCTTTAACATTTGCTGCACAGCGGTCTGTGGTGCTTCTTTAAACTAAATGTTGCACATTTACATTCAGCCTTTGGGATAAATCTAGTCTATGCCATTCTACAATTTTTCTTTCAACAGAAAGGTTTTTGTACTATACAGTAACATAGAAAAAAAAAAACAGATACAAAATGTCAAAGCAGCCGTATGGCATGCAACGACCTCCACCATGTTTAACTGTAGGAGGGGTTTTCTTTTCCTGAGGGGCTTCATTAAGATGCATAAACAAACTGGTGTACAGAGTTCAGAGTTCTCCAAGAGCTCTACTTGGGTTTCTTTTGCTCATAAAAGATTAGAATTGAAAGACTGAGTCTTATCAACAACAGTTACTGTTATTATTATTACTATTTTTTGGTTCAGTGTTAACTTACCATTCACACAAACACTGGACGGCTCTATCGTGAACACTTCGCTGCACGACTGTTGCAGTACCTGTGATGCAGAGAAACAGCTGCAGCGTGAGGCTCAGGTTATCACTTTGACAGCTTATGATAACACGCACACACATAAATACATTTGCATATAACTGCAGGTGGCCTGACCTCACCTTGTCGACGACGCCTTTGAGGGCATGAAAGCCTGACAGGACTGGAAAAACCTGCTCTGTGCCATCCGCTATTTCAGCAAGCTGGGAACAAAATAGGAAAAAAAATATCTTTAAACAAGATTTTTTTTTTTTTCTTATATGTATAGAACTAGGAGTTCATGTGTTACTGCTTCCTGGGGAGGCTTGTGATGATCTTCAGCAGCGTTTAGGGAGGGCGAGTCTGTTTCTGGGAGATAAAAACCTTAGGCAGCTGGCTAACGCTTTCATCTCCTGCTCTAATGATCGTAGAAGAGGAAGTTGGTCTGGCATTATTTAATTACAGAGTGATCCAATTACTTCCTGTTTAGACGACGGAGCACTGTCAGTCAGCAACCGGGCAGACGATGGCTCGTACTGTGACTACTGAAGACTTTAGGCATCAGAAGTAACTGCAAGCCTTTTCAAACCAGCTCAGATAAACTGACAATGATTAATAACATGATTGAAGATGCTGATGTATAAACGCAAAACAGAAAGGAGCAGAGGAATGATTCAGGACAGGGGTTGTGCAACACTGGATGCCACTTTTATTAAAATATTTCATCATTATTATCCAATGTAATTTCAGTTTATCTTTGCACCATCAATTTAATTAGAAACAATGAGCCACTGCTGACTGTAGAAAAAAAAAAAAAACAATGGTTCCCAGTCATTGTGGTGTTTTCCTCCATTTGCAGTTCTCACAGTCAACAATCAGCGAAGGACAAACTTATTCATCATGAAAACAATGGTTTCTTTACACCGAGTTGAGTGTTTTCTTTCCAAACAGTGCCTCACACTTGTGAAAGGCTTTAGTATTTAAAAAAAAAAAAAAAAAGTTAAACTCAAGAAATGTTTAGACACGGTGCCTAACAAAATCGACTCACAGTTTTTACATAAAGCAAACTCAACATGAGCTCCAAACTACAAACACCTGCCAGCTGCTTGCTTTTAAGTTCCCTGGAGGTTTCAGAGACGAGCTCCAGCGGGCCAGGCGACGTGGTCAGCATGTATTCGTAAATCCCTGCCTGAAACAACATCCCATTGAAGTCCTGACCAAAACCTAACACGCTGTGACACACACATAAAGGCAAATAAAACCTCGGTGTTCAAACACGCTGCAGTATCAGTGACAGTTTCTCCCTCACAGTCACAGCGCTGCATGGAGGCTGGCATGGGAACCAAAAAAGGAGAAGGGGGGGGTATGAAACAAAATATCCTCCTACCTGTTTGTGGTCGAAGTCCATGACCCCGACGCAGAACACTCTGGCTCCAAATCCTCTGGCCTCGTCAGCCTGGGAATCAAAACAAAAAGCAAATCTGATATTTACACAATCAGAAGGAGATAAAACTGATCTATAAAACAATCATAGTGGAAGCACTTTTATTGAAAATTAGAGTGAATATTCTCAAATCTAGTCAAATCTTTCTACTATTCTTTATTTACAGTGGTGTGTGTGTGTGTTTTATTACCTCTTTCACACTCAGTTCATAGGGGTAGATGTCCAGCTTGCCGTCAGTCAGAACAATAATGATGCTGGATGATGGTGAAGTTTGGTCCTTCATTTGATCTGACACCTGATGAGTGAAAATGGAGCAAAGTTCACAGTTACTCTCCTTCTTTGCTTATCTGTCCACCAGAACATGACCAAAGTTGTTTTAGGGAAGATCAGAATATAACTAAGTGACAGAGCAACGTTTTGGTTTAGTTTGAAAGTAATCAAGAAACACGGTGGGAATGTGCAGGAGGAGATGTTGCCTTGATGAGCTATTGTAACTTTGGGTTAGCACTCTTACCGCTTTTAAGCCTTCGTGCATGTACGTTTCACCGGCCGGCTTGATTTTACTCAGCACATTCAGACCCTCTCCTATTTCAGCCCTGTGTCGACAGACCACAAAACGGCACAGCGTAAACAAAAAGTCCCACTGTTTGGGGGAAATGGAAGAAGAAGAGTAGCGAGGCACAAATAGAGGGAGGAAGAGGGAGGAGGAGGGGAAATGCATACCTGTCTCCAGTTAGAGGAAGTATTACAACTGCCTGAGCTGAAAAGACAATGTAGGAGACCCTCATCCTGGGGCTGAAACACACGCACACATACCAGTTACATGTCTGTTATCTGTCAGCTCTGCTTCTGACGGGACACAACTGATTTCTAATTGTTTTTTTTGGATGGACAATACATAATATCTCTTAAACAGCATTTAAATGGAATGAAATATCTGACAGATGAAGTCTTGGCAACATGGGACAGTCCTAATGGAATTAAACCGCTAAACCCACAAGTGTGGCGGCCCAGCTCTATTGTGAAAGGGGGTGGCGGAAGTAAATATGTGTTGTGGTCGACACCACCTTCCACATCTGGCTGCACATTTGTCTCTTAAATATAGCAGCGTGCTATTATACCTAAAGATATCACACACATGCTCCAGACCATTACCCAGAGAGGTTTTGGAACAGTTGCTGTCCTTGTATGACGTCTATAAGCCTGAAATAGACCTGCCCTACTTTTTTTTTTTTACTCCCCATTACTTTATGAACTGTAATTAAAGACTATTTGTTCTCCAAGTATCCCGCTATGTTTGTGTTATTTCCGCTGGACTCCAAGAAACTTTTCTTTATTTTTTTATTTTAAATGTGCAAATTAAGGGTTGATGATGGAAAAGCAGGACTGGGAGGATGTAGTGGTGAAGAAAAAAACTGAATGGTCACTTTGCTTACCTTACAAACCTGCTAGTGAGCTGCTCCACAAATTCATAGATCTCATTCCAGTGTCCCCACACGCTGCCTGACCTGCAAAAACAACCAGTGCCCGAGTGTACAGTCAAACGCACACAAAAAAGTAAAAAATATGGGATAGTCCAAGAGAAGTTTTAAACCCATTAAGCGTTAATAATGCTCAAGACTGCAGAGTTTAACATGAGCAAGTGCTTCATGAACCAGCCCATAACATATATATATATGTATGTCAAGGGTTATACTGGCCAGATGTGGCCCAAAGGTCCTGAGATGGGGCAAACTTGGGTTATGGCATGTGTTGGATGATTCAGATTGGGCCCAAATGTCATAATCTTGGTGTCGACATGGGTAACAGGAAGTGCTCTAAGGTCCAGATGTGGTCCGAAGAGCTTTTTTAACAAAAAAAAAAAAAAAGGCAATTGGGGCCATGTCAGGTGGATAGGTGACTGAGTTTAAGCAGCCAGTTACAGCCAAATGTGAGCCAAAGAACACCTGTAAGTGTGAACCACATTTGGGCCAAATATTATTTACAGTATGGGTTGTGTTTTCTATAGATGCTACAGAATTGGAGCTTTGATCCTTGAGAAAAGAAAAGATAGAAAAAAAGAAGGTGTCTGCTGATCTGACATTTTGAAAAAAAAAACTATTGGTATAGATGCAGAAATATTATATTCTACTAAGTTTGTAACCCAGAGAAATAATGCTACATATGCATAAAGACTGAAAAAGTTGATCTATTATGTCAACAAACATTGGACAGAAATAGAGAAAGCACAGTTCACGTGAATGAATTCTCTGCATGATAGCATAATACAATGAAGGGGAAAACTAAAAACTGAACTTCCTCCAAGACAGAGAGGATTAAAACAACCTGTCAACCCTGCAGACTATCAGAAGTGAAGGAGGACAACTAAACACTTCCATACATGGAGAGATCTCTGCGCTGAGCTTACAAATATAGTAGGCTGCATTCATTTAATGTTCCACACACACAAAAAAAAAAAAACAAACTGCCTTCATAACTCACCTGTCTAAAACGAAATAAATATCAAACGCCCCATCACAAGACGCGTCGTCGCCATCACGCACGGCTGAGCTCACGCACACGCTAACAACAAATAAGAATATTTGGCCACATATCCAGATCCGATCCATCATCCGTGCGTCACATGTCCGCAGCCAGTCCTGCTTTAAAAACATTAGTCACCGCGGTTCGGCTATGGAGAGCCAGTCATCCCGTCCTCTCCGGGCCGGACCTTCACATGCTGAACCCCCCTGATGAGAGCAGACCAGCGGGCTGACAACACCGTCAAATCAGCCGCAATAAAAACTGGAGAGACGTTTCTTCCCTCGATCTTCCAGGATCCTACAAATTAAACAACCAGAGGCTTCCGCAACATCAGCTACACCGAGTTCATTAAACATCTAAAAGAGACAGCATGATATTAAAGCTTCCATATCACCTCTAAGCGCTAAAATTAGTTCCTTTTAAGTCTATTTTTAACATTGTATGATCAGAGTCATCCTAAACAGAAAAGGAGAAAAAAATAAGATAACTTGCGTAATTGTTATTTATAATCATTAGTATATTAATGGATAGGGGTTTGGAGGAATATTATAGAGGACTGACATTTGCTTGTGCAATGATATAGGGAATTTTTATTGATTATATTATTACCTACTAACTGATTTTAAGCACATAAAAGGACAAATACCAGGGAAAGAGAAGTAGAAAAAAACGAAAGAATGCCACTCAAATTAATTGTATTATCTTCCCCAGTATAGGAACTAGGAAATATATAAGCCACTGATGCTTTGCTGTGGACCTTTATTTTGAAAATACTATTATTGACTTCCGGCCTTGGCAAAAACACAAAAATGACTGAGTACTGATTCAAATAATTGAGAATGAGGGTCTCATTTTGAAGCACATATATTCTTGTATATTTCTCCCTTCATATTTGAAAAGCCCTGCGATGGACTGGCGACCTGTCCAGGGTGAACCCCTGCCTTTCGCCCGAAGACAGCTGGGATAGGCTCCAGCAGATCCCCGTGACCCTTCAAGGATTAAACGGGTATAGAAAATGGATGGATGGATATTTGAAAAGTTAAACTCCGGTGCCAGCATTTTTAAGGTTTAAAATAAAGTACCAACATATGTGTTTTTAGTGCAGGAATAGCTCATACTCATAAATAATTATCCCAGCACCTTTCCAAAAAAAAAAAAAAAAAAAAAGAAAAATATATAAATATATATATATATATACTGATAGTGGTCATGGAAAAAATTATTAGACCACCCTTGTTTTCTTCAGTTTCTTGTTCATTTTAATGCCTGGTACAACTAAAGGTACATTTGTTTGGACAAACATAACGATAACCACAAAGTTTGCTCATAAGAGTTTTATTTAAGAGCTGATATCTTACCATTTTCCATGGTTTTCTTGATTATAACCTAAATCACTTACGTTTTTACATCAATAGCTATGGCGTTGTACTGCCAAAAACACTGCTTTTATGCATTCAGTGTTTTCTTTTCTGTCTGTTTTAGTCACATGATGACGTTTAGTGGTACCAGGTATTAAAATGAACAAGAAAGTGAAGAAAAAATGGTGGTCTAATAATTTTTTCCATGACTGTATATATATTTATTAAGAAGGTGCATAATGTTTTAGTAAATCTATCTCAGATGGTAAGAAAATTTGATGATGTAAACACTCCACCCTTGAGCATTAGTGAAATTGTTCTTTTGACGGAGTCTGATCCAAAATGTTTCCTCCCAAATGTTGAAATCATTGTAACCTTGCTCCTTTGTCCTGGCACAGTCACAAACTACATTTTAGCAGTGTGAAAACTCATCTCTTTATTCTTCAGAGAGTTCCTATTCAGCTCTAGAACATGATGCAAGAGGCAAACTTTCCTTTGCACAGCTGCACCCTTATGATTCAGTGCCGTAATTATCAATTTTGTTGACTGTCAAAAGGCATGCATTGGTTGGTCCCATTTCAACTGTGAAGTCTGAAGTGAAGTCGTGACAAAAACAATTCAAATATCAACATACCAGAGTCTTTATGTCAGCAAAAGGCATCCCCCTCCCTGGTATGTGTTATGAGATCTGTGTGTTATTTGCAGATGCGGCTGGACAATGGCTTATCTTTTCCAAGACTCAGTAGATCAGGGGTGTCCAATTCCAGTCCTCGAGGACCGCCGTCCTGCAAGTCTTAGATGTTTCCCTGCTTCAGCACATCTGATTCAAATGAATGGATCAATACAGAGCTGGATGACCAGCTGGTGGTGATCCAGGGAAACATCTAAGATGTGCAGGACAGCAGCCCTCCAGGACTGGAGTTTGTCACCCCTGCAGTAGATACTAAATAGATTTATTCTCCAAAATTTATCGATGATCCTTAAGTTTCAACTGCCAATTGCATTTGCCAAAAATTGCCAATTGCCGAGCATACAGAGTGGTTGGGGCACATCAGTGAGCAGTTGGCAGCCACACATCTGCCCTTGACTGTGATGTGTGAACAACGCAAAGATGCAGGGTTAAAGCGTATCTTCGCTACAGTATCTCTGACTGCTGACAGATATACAGCATCCCAAATATCTGGACATGCTGGTACAGCCAGTAAGAAGGCAAGGAATGGACTGAGGGAAATCAGCCCCAACAAAGCTAGGGGGAGGCGCTATAGACTTTCAACAAAACACAACACACCATCTACAATTTTTCACTTTTAGCAAGTAATACTGTTTTCAGACACAAAACCTATTTATTAACACATGTTAGCATCACAGCAGGAAGAAGAAAATATGACCAGACTGACCTTTAAATACCATTAAGTTAACATTAGTCAACATTTAGACTCCATCCATCCATTATCTATGCCTGCTTAATCCTATGCTGGGTCACGAGGATCTGCTGGAGCCTGTGTGGAGCAAATTTTTATTTGGTTTTGTTCTGTGACCTGTGTCTCGGTCATGTAGCAAAATGAGTAAAAAACAAACGTCTTCAGAAAGTGTCTTTCCCAAGAATGTTACAGATGTTCTGTTGTTGGTGCGATGTTACGAGGACGCTCCTAATAAAGTTGCATGTGAATACACAGCGGATTTACGTATATCATAATATATAGAAAATACCATTGTTTTTATGCCGTCCTATTATTTGATTTTGTTGTATTTATCTGCGGCACATTTTACAGACCGGTCCGTGAAAATATTGACTGAGATTAACTAAAAAGGTTGGGGACCACTGGGTTATACCATTCTTGCTAACGTATGCTAAGATTTGCACAAAAGTTCTAATGCTAGTTGTTTCATGACAATGTAACAGTACTATATTTCTATATTCACTGTTTTAAAGCATTAAAATGCCTAACAGAGCAGCGTTTGGAGGAGAGAAGGAAGGGTGAAGGGTGGCTACTGTCTTGCACCAGGGCTGACACATGAATTTCTCATGAATTTCTCCCATTTGGTCTGGAGTGATCACGTTTACACAGGGTAGCTAGATTCAAGAGCATTGAGGAGACAATTGAAAATGTATGGGTTTTATTTGGTTGCCCATCAGAAATGCTGGTTGGTGAAAACTAGTGTGTCACAGGGCATAAAATGGCGACAAACTGGTCGCCAAATGCAACCAAAATTTGACCATTTCGACCGTTTTTTTCTGCCTTGTCGCCAGTGGCGAGGGGAGGGCCCTATGGAATCCGAGATCACGGAATCCCGGAATTGGAGATTAAAAACAGAATTCGCTCTAAATGCGCAATATAACAGAACTGAACAGCAATTTGCATAAAATTTAATGTTTGTCTTCCAGATTAAAAGGAACTTTTCTTTTGAAAAAATGTTCCAAGAGGGCTCACTAAAAGCTGGGGACACCCTACGGAGCAGAGCAGTTTCTCCGAGATTATTATGTGTCTGGCGATTCAATGTTCTGCAAGTTTAGCCAGCACACGGTTAAATGGGCACGCAAAGATACGTGCGAGGATCACTTCCATCCATCCATTTGCTCCCGCTTGGTCTGGAGTCAGGTTGCGGGGGCAGCAGCTTCAGCAGAGAGGCCCAGACCTCCCTCCCCCCGGCCGTTTCTACCAGACCAGCTGAGAAAACCCCGAGGTGTTCCCAGGACACGCTGGAGAGATATAGGGTCCGATCGGACACTTCCCGCTAGCCGCTACCCACAAACTGCAGGTTTAGGAACCTCCGCTAACCGCTAATGCAATCTTCCGCTCCCTAGTGCTGCTACCCTAAATAGCGGCTTTAGGAGATCTGGTGGAAGATCGGGCCCATGATCTTTCCAGCGTGTCCTGGGTCTGTCCCGTGGTCTTCGAGCAAGGATCACTTAATCAGTGAAAAGCACAAACATAAAAAAAAGGCGCGAGTCACTCACTGAGCTAAACAAAAAGAGGCTGACAATTATGTATTTAAACGGTGATGTCTGTAATAGCTGGAACACCTAAAGAAAAAAAACACACACGGACACACACTCAGTGTGTGTCCGTGTGTGTTTTTTTGTTCAAACACACACAGTGTGTGCTTTGGATGAAATCCAAAGTGCTTTCATCGTACACAGTGCTTTGGATTTCATAGTATTTACATCAGCTGTAGTAAATATAGTTTTTTCTGTTACCAGACACATAGTTTGTCATGACATACTTGAAAAATGTCAGGTATGTTATGACGAACTGTCTGATAACAGAAGAAATTAAACAAGCTAAAAACGATTAGTTTACTGCTGTTGCAATTTCTTTATTTTTTGACTTTAAATAGATTTTACTTATTTGATTTATTTTTTTCTTAGTTATTTATTATATAAAAAGAACTTTTGAATTATTTTTTTTGTTTGTCAACAAAACAAATGTTTTGTTTGACACAATATGTTTAAAAGTATAAACTCATTAAAGTTTACTGTTATATTTACATAAATTGTCTATATTTCATTACCTTATATACTTTCTTGGGGTTAAATTTACATAAAATGCTTAAAACGGAATTCTCCAAAATTAAAAAATGAAAAACACAGAAAATGAAAAAAATTAAAATGGAATTTGAGAAAAAAATAAAACGGATTTCATAGGGCCCTACATGCTGGGAGCGTCCATGATAATGTAAGCAGTCTACGGGGGCGTATGGGGCGACGAAAAACACTGGCGACCAAAATTGTTAGCTGGCTACCAACTTCAAAAACCTGGTAGCCAGGGGCTACTTGGTTAAAATTCTAATTTTATGCCCTGTGTCACTAGACTTGCTCCCTCCAAGCTAAGGGGTGATAACAGCACAAATAAAATCCAGATAGAGGGATGTTTCCTCATAGCATGCTGTAAAATTTATTTAAAAAAAAAAAAAACAAACAAAAAAAAAATAGTCAATTTCTCCTGTACAGTTACAACAAATTAAAATTTATGTGGTGTGGTCATAAGCCTATTTCCCTAAAGACAAATAAATATCACAAGCTTTATTATAATTACAAGGAAGTAAAAACAGGAGTGGGTTTTTAAATGGCTTTTCAGGGGATGTTAGCAGCATGAATGCTAAAAATAAATAAATAAATAAACATCAATAAAATGACGGTAAATGGTTTGTTTATAAGAGCAGAGAGTTTCTTAACATATGAGAAACTTAAATTAGGACGACCGACAGGTATATTTTTCTGGAGGAGAATTGTTGTACTTGCGAGGTACAATCCTCTGCTGCCACCAGTAGGTGGCAGTAACGGACCATTTCATCAGTCAAAACATCAATAGAAAGAGAACAGGTTTTGCTGGTGCAGTACCACTATCAGTACACTCAAGGAGTGATTAAAATGTGAATATTTAGAGCTCACACTCCCTTGAAAGCTATCTAGAGATGGCTGGATTGTTTGCGCGAGGACATCGACGGTCGGAGCGAGCGTAATGGTGAGTCTCGCCGCCTCTTTTATGTATTTTTAGCTAGCGGTCACTAGTACGGACATCAGTTAGCCTGCTAGCGGGAGCAGCCAACAACAAACCAGTTTGACATGTTACTGTCTATCTCTGATTTAAAAACCTGAGGTCAAACATTACAGCAATAACAGTAAATAAACTGTATTTATTAAACTTACATATTATCACTATTTTCGAATTGCGAATAGTTTTTTTTTTTAATTATTTTATCATAGTTGAGTGAAGATTTGAGCTAAAATGCAGCCACTGATCATCTCTGACCTGTACATTTTTATGCTCTCCATATTCAGCCTTAACCTTCTCTGCCTGAACTGCTGAGCCCAGAACAAGATGCTGCTGAAGGTGCCCCAGAAGCTGTTGAAGACTGCCCACTACATAGAGCTGGGCAGTTACCAGCACTGGCCGGTGCTGATACCACAGAGGATACGGCTGTACACCTATGAACAAATCCCCCTCTTCCTGAAAGAAAACCCCTACATCACAGACGGCTACAGGGCTCACCTGCCCTCCAAACTCTGCCTGAAGAGGTGGGAACACAGCTTTGCAAAAAAAAATTAAGACTGCTGCAAATTTCTCTGAAATCAGCATGACACTTATCCCAGTACAGTATCTGTTGAATTCCAACACAAGGACACTTGATTCTACTAAATGAAGTAATGATTAGGTGGATTAAAGCCACTCAATGCAGGAGAACATGCCAAGATGCATGAAAGCTGTGATTGAAAATCAGGGTTATTCTGCTAAATAATTTAATTTTAGTTTTAATAATTAATTTCTGAACTTATAAAAAGGTAAAACATTAGTATTGTATTTTTGAAAAATTATGTGTTTTTTTTTTGTTTGTTTTTTTTGCATTTTTTGATGTCAGAAAATGCTGCATCTTTTTTGTTATTTTGACCATTTGCATTTTCTACAAATAAATGCTCTAAATGACAATATTTTATTTGGAATTTAGATTAGAACAAAAATGTTAGTTTTTGCTCAAACACATACCGATAAATAGTAAAAAAAAACAACTAATGTTTTTCAAGACTTAGTAGAAAAAAAATAATAATAATAATAATTTTGCAGTGGTGTCTTTTTTTCCAGAGCTATAAATGCTTGTTATATAATGCCTCATTCATGTCCAGGGGTATTTTTTTTTAATTTATTTGCATTCTATATTATTGTGCTCATGTCTTCTTTCTTTCTTTCTCTGTTGCAGCATTTTTATTTTGTCTAATGAGACGGTGAATATCTGGAGCCACCTCCTGGGTTTCCTTCTTTTCTTCTCTCTCGGGGTCAACGACCTCTCTGCAGTCCTGCCAGCCTCTGGAGCTAACAGAGAAGACTATGTCATCTACGCTATAGGACTGTTCTGCTTCCAGGTAACAGTTGTTTGGAGGACGTATATGTGTGTTGAGCTGCTGGCTGATTTATTCAGACTGGTAGATAGGGCATATTTGAATTTCATTTTCATTGCTCATCAATGACAGCTGCACCCATCATGGTTTCTTCTTTTGTCACGTGTAACAAACTGATTCATGTAGGTTCATTTTTCTTCCTGCGGGTGCAATCAGCTCTGTCTACTCAGGTGTGTACGGTCTGTGACAGTTAGAAGGTGTAATGCATCACTAGAGGGATGAAATTAGAATAGTTCAGAGTGGGCAGATTGAGAATTATTGAATATTAGCTGTAAATTGTGTTGTACGGTGTGTAGGAACTGATAAGATCTTACATTAATAGCTAGTTACGATGTAGAAATGGCGAGTTTTGCCTCCCTATCCCTCACATCTCCCTGTACCCCTTTATATGCATGTTATGACTACAATATGGATGAGATAAGTTTATGGATACATAAAGTGCACAATTACAATGGTAAAACATGATTTTATATTTTTTTTAATTTTATATATGTGTGTGTATGTAGATAGATGGGTAGATTTATAATGTGTGTGTGTGTGTGTGTATGCGCCTTACCATCTTGCAGTGTGTGAATTTGTCTTACATTTTATTGCAGGTTTGCATGCTGTGCTCCGTGGGTTATCACCTGTTCTCATGCCACCGATCAGAAAAGACCTGCCGTCGCTGGCTGGCATTGGATTACGCTGGCATTTCTGTTGGCATCCTGGGCTGCTATGTACCCGGAATCTTCTATGCGTTCTACTGCAACGCTGTAAGTGCAAGATACCAATGCTGTACTTCTAAAGACGTGGATGCAGCGTCTGAGATTATGATGCATTTAATGTGATTGTCAACTCTCCCTTTTTGCAGTTATGGCGACAGGTCTACCTGCTGACAGTGCTGTCCCTGATCCTGGCCGTCTTCTGTGCTCAGGTCCATCCTAATTACCTCAGCAATGACTGGAAACTGATCCGGATGTCAATCTTCTGCTGTGTGGCGGGGGTTGGTGTGATTCCTGCGTGCCATTGGATCTGGCTCAATGGAGGATTCACATCTGATATAGTGAAGGTTAGCAAAAACAGTATTATGAGAAAACAGTTCACACTAAGAGAGCCTCTGATTTTTTTGTTCTCCCAAAAGAAAAGTGTTCCCTCATTGGCTTGTTTAATTCTGAAAGATTGATCTTCACTGTACATCATGATTTTTTTTTTTTTTTTTCCCCCTGTACTTATTACTTTTTTTGCAGCTCTTCCTCCCTCGTGTTTTAATAATGTACCTGATTGCTGGATCTGCCTTCATATTCTACGTCACCAAAATCCCTGAGCGCTATTTTCCAGGTGAGCTCTGGTTCTCTCTTGTCTAGCACCCTCTTTACAAGAAAGAAATCAAAATCAGAGTCACAGGAACTGTTGTCCTGTTCTTAAGTTTAAGTTTGAGACATGATTTTAAACTCTTCTGCTCCTTTCTCAGTACCTGGGGTTTTACCTGTATCTTTGTATTTGCTGTGTAAGAAAATCACCACTATAAATGATCGTAGCTTGGGTTTCACATCAGCTTTCTGTAGCCACGTATACTGAGACAAAATCCTGCAAAGGTTTTTCCTTTTCAAAACTCTTTCGTTCAAAAAAGTGCAGAGTTTAACTACTAAGTAAATTAAAATGTGCATTACTGGACTAGATAAGATTAAACTTCACTGGCACTTTGGACAGTATAGGTAAAAAGCCATTGATTACCAAAAGTGCTGGAAAGTGGAAGTACTATATATTATATTAAAGGGCTACAGCATGAGTGTTATCTTAACTTTAATTGATCTGGATGGCAGGTATTTAGGTGCCCATCATAGGTGGGCAACTAAATAAGGTGGCCATGTGTGAATTTCACCATCAGATGGATAACTCATAATCCCATTTTAGTAAAGAGATGACTCCATGAACAAATGCACCACACAGATGTAGAGTGAAACGTCTCCATTCTCCCCTCTGCTGAAGCCATAAGCACTAAATATTAACATTGTCTTGCTAGTTACAAAAATTGACTCTATCTGTATTGAATGACCCAACAATATCTCTTGTAAACTCTCATGAGAGAATTCGTTCAATTTATTTATGTATTTTTCATCACAAAACTGCTTTATAGGCTGTATTATGCGCAGTTTGTGTTAAGGTGTTCATAAAGATGGTCCTTTCAGATTAGGTACGTACAATAATTTTCCTCAAAATACCATAAGAAAAAGAAAGAAAAGAAAAGAAAATCACAGATGTTTCTAATAATAAATGTTACAGTGTAACATAAATGTAAAAGTGTTACAGTAATATAGGAAAAAGCATCACAATAGAGAGTGCTTGATTGTTTTATATAAATTTAGGTACTGATACTAGTTTAATCATCTGCTTACATATATCATAAATATTATGCAGAATTATATGAAGTTGTAATTTGACTAAAGAATCTGCAGTTTAGTTGCTGCTTTTCATTATCTTTCATGATCCTCATTAGGAGACACAGCTCCATATAAAACTGAAGAGTTTCACGTCAGTGTTGCACGTCAGCAAATGACACTCAGTATTTTTTATTCATTTATTTATTTACATGCACGGTTTTTGTCGGATTTTTTGTCAGCTCTGTTTCCCGAGAATGTTAAACAAACTTTGAGATATATTTACTATGATTTCATGCAAGCCAACACGTTTCATTTCCCAAGCGTCGTGCATTCACACTCTAAAAATCAATAATATATTTGGCCAATCAAATGGAACCTTACTGCCAGAGATGCCAGTTTACATGCTAAATAACGTGAAATTAACATCACATTTAGCATAATGAGTGTTCTTTCAATTGTTACAAGGTGCTGTTTTCCATTCATTTGGTTTTAGTTAAACCATGTTGCTGAAATAGAAGTGATCTTTTTTTACAGAATTATGACAATGATCACGCTAACCTGCAGGTTTTTTTTTCTTCTCTTTAGGCCAGGTGAATTACTTGGGTGCGAGCCATCAGCTGTGGCACATACTGGTTGTGGTGATGTTTTACTGGTGGCATCAAACAGCCGTTTACATCATGCACTTCAGACACAGCCAGCCCTGTCCTACCCGGACCAGCAGCAGCTGAGTGAATCACATCACACACTCTTAAGTAAAGGCGTTTAGGTCTTGGCTGATACACAGATGAAAGTATCACATTTCTATTGACTTTCAATTGTTGATTTGACCTTGTCATCCATTTTTTGCTATGTGTCTTTGACCACTAACTGCTCAAATGTAAACAGACAGAGGGAAGTAATAATTGCTACTAGTTATTACTAGGTCTCTTATGTGTTCAACAAAAACCCAGTAGATCACAGTTGGTACCTGGTGGTACCTGTTAGTACCTTGGTGATACTGAATAGTATTCTGAAAACTTAGGATCATGTTTTTTTTTTTTTTTGTTTTGTTTTTTTTGTGCAGAAGTATTCAATATGAAATATTTTGAATCATTCATAAAAGTCTGTGAGAGCTTATAACATTTTTGCCTACAGTTTTGTTTTACCTCTCAGTTCCTACAATATGTATGAAATACTTTGATAAAAGGTGTGAATGACAGAAAAATGTGTGAAAAATAAAACTGTGTGAAGCCTTCGAACACTTAACTTATGTCAGTCAGTGATCAAATTGCAGAATTTGGGGAGTAGAATTGAAAATGTGGAAACCCTGAGTTTGTCTTTGTGGCATTATCTTTGCATCATGTTTTTTCTTTGGGGGGGGGGGGGGGGGGGTGCAGTTGGGGATAAAATGACAGGAATATTTCTTACTGTAATCAGAACCATTGCTTTAGAAGTATTTTGCTTTTTGCCAATCACTCCTTTGTTGTCAACCTAAGTTATAAGTAGGGCTGTAGCGATACACGAATCTCACGATACGATATATATCGATATTCATCTTACAATAGATTTACATCATTTTCTGAAAGATTTTAAAGGGACAAAGTGATTTTGGTGACATCTTGTGAGTGTTTTCCAATGACTTTGTTTGAATTAATTGAACTGAAAGCATCAATTACACATTATATGGCTGACAGGCAGCTTACAAATGCTGGACAAAATTAATAAAAGATTTGTTGAGAAAAATAAAAGAAAAAAGCTTA
This sequence comes from Hirundichthys speculiger, assembly GCA_018398805.1. NCBI lineage: Eukaryota > Metazoa > Chordata > Actinopteri > Beloniformes > Exocoetidae > Hirundichthys > Hirundichthys speculiger. The sequence continues at coordinate 797,453 of JAGFBZ010000842.1, read as the reverse complement.
GAATATCGATACCCGCGGCTGAAAGATCGATACTCTCTGGGGAAATAAAATATCGATATATATCGCAGAATCGATAAAATCGCTCAGCTCTAGTTATAAGAGTAGATCACAGCATTGAACAATCAGCCACTTTCCTTCACTGCAGTCATTGAGCTGCTGGACAATCAGTCTGTCTCTTTACATTATGCTGTTCAGTTTAAGATCCACTGTTGCTTCAATGTGCCAGTTTGCTGGAATTTTCTATTTTAAGAAAAAAAAAAGTCAATTATATTAATCTTGCATTTACTTAAATTTGGTTTAACATGCGTAGTAAAGTTCAGGGCAGTTCTAGAAACGCACTGGTCTCTATAGAGCGTTAACAAGTACTACTGGGACTCACACTGTGCACTCAGTTTGCTTAGATTACAAGAAGGCATATATTCTTATTTATCTCTGATGGCAGCCTAATCACTGACAGCTACATTTTCAGAGGAACAACTTATATATGACATCTTTGGAGCTCACACAACATGTACAACTGATTGTTGCAAAAAATGGTTGTATTTCTTGAATGCTTGTTTTTCAAGAATGAAAGGCTGCGATTGTAATATTACAGTTAAGTTTTATGGCACTTATGTTTTTTCAGTCTTTACAAACAACCAAAATTACACAAAAAACAAACAAAAAAAAAAACGATGGAGCATCCACACTGAAAAAAAATACAGCTCACGAAACGTTTTGTGTGTGTATATTATTGGATTCCAAAAGACCGCAGACATAGACAATCTTATCTGCTGTGCTGCTGTGTTCATCCTGGGGAGATAAGTAATCGCAGTCCAGGAGTGAATAACTTTGCCAAACTGATAATTTCATTGCCTTCAGTCACAAAACACTGTCAGTGAAAAAAAGAAATCTTTTTTTTTTTTTAAATTGCAGCCTTATCAACGTCGCCAGTTCAAACTTTTGATTTAAGCACAGCACTTGTTCTAAATGTTTTTGTTGATATTTAATGCTTTAAAAGATGGTAAAATAGGTTTAAAAATGCCTAATTTGTCCTGGAGGTTCATTAGCCTATTGAATTTTCGTTAGCTTGTGTTCTCTACTTGAATTCATTTGGGAAGTGTTTCAGATAACCAGGGCATTTTAATCTTGCACACCATGGGAGGGTTGGTTTTAATTTTCAATGTTGTACTTTATCTTTATCTTTATTTGTGCACGTTTTCAGTCACATTTTTATTTCATTTGCCTATCTTTGCTTATTTGTGCATTATTCACACTTACTGTACCTGTTTCAATCTGCTGGTCAAATATGAACTCTAACCAGAACAAAGTGGTGATCTTTATACACTACAAGGCCAGAGTTAAATATTTTTATTTCTTGTTTTAGAACAGCAAATGAGTCCAGTCTGAAAGCACTTACTGCCGCTGACTGCAGTGCTGGGAAACTGTAACTGTACAGTTACCAAAGGAGGTGGTTTTATTTTCCTGTGAATTGCATGTTTTGTTTTGTTTTTCTTTTTGAAGGATTAAACAGTTTAATTCTGTCTGTTTGTATCTTTCTTGTATATCTTGTATAATATTGCACTGACTAATGAGATGTATATTTCAGTGCCTCTGTGAATATATATTTTTCAAAATTTGAATGAATAAAGAATGCTGAAAAATGTAATAGTAATGTGTTTTTTTTAAACTTTAAAGCTTTAATAGCAGGATACCAGTTGATAATTGTTAGTCATACAGAAGAAATACTTGACACTTTTGAATAAAAATGGATACATTCATTGAATGCAGTGAATATCTTCTGCCATTCACATTAATAAACAATAGAGGGCAGCACTGAGACATGTACGTTTAAAACTGTTTGTGTGTTATCTGGATAAAGTTTTTCACATTTGTGTTACATGAAACGATATCAGTACTTGTTTCTCTTGTTCTCCCTCTACACAAACACCTCTACTTTTCCCACATTAGTTGTAATTCGCCTCAAATGGCAACTTTACAAAGTCACCAGTGGAGGATGTTTTTGCTCACTGGAAGGATTCTGTTAAACTAATTCCTAATTAGTATTTCATGCGTGCTGAACACAGATGGCTCCTGATAACACCGTTGGAGCTGGACATGTCCCTCTGCACACCTTCACTTGCAGTTAAGACAGTGGCCTGTAATGTTAGTATTTGTACGTATACACACATAGTGTACATATTTATATGGAAATCAGTTTTTGAATTGATTGATGTTCCCCCCTCTGTTGTTTGTGTCCTGTGTTTTGTTGCCTTTTTAGTAACTATGTAAGTGTAACTGTATGTTCTATATATGTGTAAGTACTGTTTTCACCGGGTTTGCACACAACTTTTCAAACCAGCTGCTTTTTGTTTTTGTTTTTTTTAAAAAAGGTTTTTTAATACACATTTTTTGGTCAACAGTGTAGTGTACCATTGGCAGCGATTCTGTAAGGAAGTTTTTTTTTTCTCCACGTGTTCATTTTTATTCTATCGTGCTACACAAGTAAGCACATCAGTCCCTGTTTGTCCCTTTCAGTGTTCCTGTAACTAAGGGTACCATAACATATATGGCACATAAACCTATTCAATCATTGACTGTCCATAGGAACACAGTCTGTCTTCATCTTGTTTTACAGTTAATAGGTAAAAGACAAGGCCCTCAAATATTCCTTCATGCACAACTACACAGCATGTAATCCATGAAACGCAAGCTTGCTACTTTTTTCTTTTTTGGGAGGAGCAGTAAGATGAACTCGTCGTGCATTGGAATGATAATCACCATAGAAGACGTGATATCAGCGTTTTGAAAGTATAAGTGTTGGAGAATAACAGCCTTGACTGCATTACCACATGGACTAATGGATAGTTTTGTAGAGCTGGGTGTTGCTCTCATCAGCATTTTTGGAGACACACAAACACTACTCAGTTTGGGTTTTGCATTTTTGGCTGTAGTTGTTGCAGCTTTTCAATGAGGCATCTGGATTACCTGGTCACAGCATTTAGACAAATTACTACAGAAGACTTTAAATATCTGAAACCGATTCGATAAATCATTTGTTATATTAGTATAGTTCAAAAATAGCAATTATTTCCAATATTCAGTGGTTTTGGCCAACGTATTGACTGCTGCAGTTGTGTTCTCCCAGCGTGATGGCCATCTGCAGTAACGATAATGATTGGGGATCAAGCAGACTGGGAGCAACTTTTAACATTTGTTTATGCAACTAGACGCATGAAAACAGGCCACAGGGATAAATTGCTACTTGTGGTCCATCGAGGGATTCAAACTCTGGACCTTTACCTCCCCACATGCTGACAGCATCACTACTCCTACAATAAGTGGACACACACGCAGTTCTCTAGAGATTTGTTTAATTAAAGAATAGATCGTTAAAAGACTGTTTTTAAATGTTGAATGTCAACACTGTTAAAAATTAAAGTTAAGGACACTTTCAAAGAGTTCAGAATCATTGTAAAGTTACATTACATAGACATCAGGTGACTCAATTTATTTAATAAAATACATTTTCTATGTTTAGTGTCAACCTGAAAGTTCAGGACCGGAAAACATTCTGGACATCATTTTTAAACTGTAGATTTCACAAAATTGGTCCCAGCGGGAAAAAGACAAGTGCACACAAAAGAGTCTGAGCTTATTTTGACCAGCTATATATATATATTTAGAAAAAAAAAAAAAACATAGATTTAACAAAACAACGGCAGTGAAAGTTTTGACACCTGACAATTTATTTAGTTTCAACTGAAAACATTTCAAAAGCACTGAAAGAGTTTTTACTTTCATCCGATGCTCTCAGATTTGTGTTTGTCCCTTTCAGGTGACCGCCGCTGCTCAGAAGACGACACGGTACGAGTGTGTTACAATGAGCCGTCTTCTGACGGACAAGCTCTCTAAATCCACAGCCCTCATGCGCCAGGTAAACCTTTTCCTCCCTCCACACATACGCCTTCTCTGTAGTAAGAGTTTAACCCGTACTTTTGGAAATGATTTGAAGTCCAAGGTAATAGTTGGCATTTTATGAAATGGCAGCTGAGTCACTTGAAAGTCTGGACTCTGTACTTGTTGGTTAAAGCCATTATGGACTTTGTACAGCTGAAATAACTGTCCTTGCAATGGTCTATGTGAAAAATCTGTTAATCCACTTCTGAGATGACATTCAACTGGAAAAGGAAAGACACTGATTCCTAACAACTGTGGAGTTAAGTGATGAAACAACCGCCACATGCAGATATAAGATGCATGAGTGCTTGATATGTTATCACGCCTCATTTACTGATATCAGTCATGCTCCTACAAAGCATCGAGGCTAACATCTATTCAGGCTATGGAGGGAAAAAAATGTCTACAAGTCTTAGATGTTTGATTTCCAACATCAGAAACTAAAAATAAGCATCAGGAGTACAAAGAGAGTACAAAGCCCATGGGTGTGTTTGATTTGTCTTTCCGCTTATTTCCCTTACCTTCGACAGAAAGGAAGGGAGGGAATTTCCCCAGAGCAAGCAACAGAAGCGACGACCACCAGCACAGTCCACAGCTGCCTTTCTCCTTTTAGCTTAAAATCTGTAACCAGACATTTGTGATGCAGCTAACTTTGGAACTGAGCACCTCAAGAGAAATTGATTGGACCAGTCCATATCCGGGATAAAATTGAATAATTTCCTTCTAACTCTCAGAACCTTTTGTCATATAGGAAAATATAAAAAAAATTACCATAAAGTTTCTAAAATTCAAAGTAATTTGGACAACCACATTGACTGATTAGTGAATATATTTGCTGGCCCTCTATTTTTCTTGCGTTTCTTTTACTAGAGCCAACTTTACTAAGTTTCAACTTGAGTCCAGCTCTTTAAATCTTGGAAGACAAACAAAACCCACAATATTTCTCATCTTTCCTTGTTAAATCTACACCATAGACTCCTCTGATCGTCTCACTGCCGCTGCTTTTGCTCTGTTTGCGTGAAGAACTGCAGCGTGAACTGTATGAAAAAGAAAGCTGCTCAGATCTTTTTGCCATTCATTCTTCCCGAACAACTCTCCCTTCTGCAAAGTATCAATGACTGAAGTATTACAGCAGGCGAGGAGTATGCTCACATCGATCTCTTCATACTCCTTGATCAGCCCTTTAAAGGTGGCCATGCCTGTTGAGTCCATGAAGGGAATGGCTGAGCAGTCTAAAACGATTGTGTGGAAGGGCAGCTCTCTCTGGACTAGCCCCACAGAGAGTTCCCCGTTGTGTTTCTCCCCATTCGCCTTGGCCTGCTTGATGGACATTTCTTTGGCCCTCTTCTTTGCCTTTCTCCTCTTTGTCAGCTCCAAGAAAGGTTCAACTCCAACGGTCTTGTAGAGGGATCTGAGGAAAGAGTCTTTGTTGGCGTAGTAAAGAGGAGCCTGGAATCGGAAAATGTGAACCTGGTGGCGGTGCTGTGAGGTTCGTGTACTCCTCCAAGTCCTCGTAAAGATCACTGTCACTGACCCGGCCCAGGAGAGAGATCTGAAACCAGGCATAAACAATCTCATATGATGATACGCATTTCTATGTGGATGTCCTTTTTGAAAATTTCAAATCAATGACATTCCCAGCAGATTTCAACCCCCCCCCCTCCCTTTTTTTTTTGGCAACATCAGGTGGTCACGTACTCACCTTTGGTTTCTGGGTCTTAAAGATGATGCAGATCATTGAAAAGACGATGCCAATGAGCAAACCCAGCTCCACGCTGATCAGAGCTGTGGCTGACATGGAAACCAGCCAAACAATGGCATCATTCTTGCTGGCACGCCACTTAGCTGGAACATCCCTGAACTTCCTCAGTGCTCCCCGAAGGCTAACGATGATGATGCAAGCGAGGACGCATTTCTGGAGTGCGTGGAAGAAAGGAGCAAAGAACAAGAGGACGAGGAGGACTACCAGGGCGCTGATCAGACTTGATACCTAGGAGAGGAACATATATCATGGAAAGAGGTTAAAATGGAGACAAAAAGATTTTAAAAAGTAGGATACATGTTGCTGCTCTTAATAATCACATTCTCCACTTAGAATTCATTATATATATATATATATATATATATATATCCTTGTGAAAGCATTTCACAAGAAAACCTGAAACTTGCCAATACAGCTATAGAAGGTATTTGACTCTGAGGAGATGTGGCTTCCCATTCGTTGTCACTGGCCAATTTACCATCTGATATTAACTGTGAAACCATGAGAACATCTATTATGTCTATTCTGGAGTTCACCTGAGTCTGGCAACCCGTTGAGTCCTTCACCATGGTCTTTGCTAGTGCTGCGCTGGTGGTGAAACAGTGGAAGAAGGAGGGGATGATGTTACAGAGTCCGATGGCCAGCATCTCCTGGTTGGGACGAACGGTGTAGCCGTTTTTCTTGGCGAACATCTCAGAGAGTGACACTGTAAAGGCAAAACTACAACACATTTGGGACAATAGGTGAGGTTGTAAATTCATGTTTGTCTTTCATCAGTAGCAATTTTTTTATTGGGGAAAATAATAAGACCCGAAGCAGTTATACTTGATTCCCAATATGAACTTGAGCTCATTCTAGCTACTCAATATTAGCTAATGCAAGCTTAAAGATTTACTTTGCAAAAGCAAAACTTTACCCCAACTAGTTTTTGGTACAACATTTATCCTGTTGCCGTTTCCGTTGATGCATTATGGTATGCAATATAAGTGTAACTGATGTTTCTGCTGGTTATATAGGACAATAGTTAAAGGTGGGGTAGGTGTTCTTTGAAAAAAATGGTTCCAGCAATCCAACTCAAGTGAGATTTTGAAAATAAAAACTCCCTCCCTCCTCCCAAAGGCTCCGCCTCCTCTTCTTCAGCTCACCCCTCGAAACCACGCCTTCACATGATTCATGACTACATGAACCGCAGGGAGGGAGGGGTGGGTGGGAGTGCATTGATATTTGATGGACGTATTAGGCAGCCAATAAATGTAATGCAGGGGCGGCTGGCCCATAGGGGGCGCTGGGGCGCCGCCCCACCAGCTGTGGAGGGGAAAAATATTTATTCTATTTTATTTGTATTTATTTTTTTGATCAGCATCAGATTAATTAATAGTATGTGGTGTGCCTACATGCGATTTAAATAATTTAAACAACATTTCCACCAACTGACACTCATTAAACAGTGAATTTCCACCGACCTACAGTGCATCGTTCTCTCACGGGGCGCTCGGCAAAGCGCCCCTGACCTGCAGCTAAATAGCCAATCCGGTTATGGTTGCTAGGGAAACTGATTGATAATTGGCCTATCAACGTCACCAAATTTAATGCCGATTGGGGCGCTGGAAATGTCGCCCCAACAGCTACGTAAAATGCGTGAAGGTTTATGAGCTAGAGCTACGTGAAGGACCAGCGGTAGTTTTATTTCGTAGAGCGACTCCTAGACTCTGTCCTACGTCGGGAGAAAAAAAATACGGCGACGAGGAAGAGAGATGGCGACGGCGGTGACAACTGGAGTTCAAGAGCAGCATCCACCAAATTCGGTGAAATCATTATTAATGTTCCCTTTTATGAGACGGACGACGGAGAAAAAACTTCTCGTTAAGGAGCTGGGACCCGACAAGCCTGAAATTAACATTTTTTCCAGTAAACGAAGGAGAAAGGTAAATCATACAAACGGAGTTTTTGTCAGAGTTGGTTAAACCCTGAGACGTGGCTGGCAGGTTGTGGAGCAGCTAATGCACTTTTCTGTTTCCCCTGTATCCTCTTCAGAAGTGACAGATGTGATTGGACTTGGACAAAGACTGGACTAACTGACTTAAAGCACCTCTGAACGGTTCAAGAAACATGAGAGATCCAAAGTTCACATGGAAAACTGCGTAAAGCTAGCTGTGCTCGGAAAGATTAGCATAGCAACGCAGCTAGATAATGGGCACCACATTGCTGAAAGAAGGCACAATGAAGAGTTAGATAAAAACTGTAATATTGTGTCCAAGATAATCAATTGTGTTAAATTTTGTGGTGCTTTTGAATTAGCAGTGTGGGGACATAATGTCAGCTAGTCCTGGTACTGAGGTACATTGATGGACGCAACAATAAACAGGAGCGGTTCTATGGATTCATCAAGCTACCCAACAGCTGTGCGGATTCAACAGCTGGAGCCTTATTGGAGAGGCTGCATAGCATCCTTCCGGAGGGACAATTTACCCCTTGATTGTATAGTATTTGATAGCATAAAGTCTAATATAGCTGTAAATTGTTTCTTATTTGAAACTGGAAACTGAAATTAAATTATTATTGTGGACCTGTTGTCATTTTCCGACTGTTCATTTTAATGCTTATGCTAGATTAGGCAGGGAAAAATGTTGGCACACCAGCCCCACCAAGATTTTTTTTCACCAGCCGCCACTGTGATAGAGAATAGCAGCAGATATGTTCCCAGTTGTGTGTGCTTTGCAATCAAATCTCTTGGTGAGGCAAGGCCCTATCACAGCCCCAAGGACAGTCTATGATTCAAGTATGTCTATTAAAATACAGATAAGAAAGACATACTAAAATTTCAAATTGGTTGTACATTACCTAATGACTGCCAAAGGAATGGCATCCAGCGCCACCCTTGGCATCAGACTGAAGCCAGGCACCTGCGGAGGGATGAACCCTGTGGGTATGTGACCAGAGACACTAGAGCCATAATGGCTGTTCAGCTGGCCAAAGTGGCTGGCCAGTGTAGCTCCTGCCACTACTACCAGCTCTGTCGGCAGAGGGATCTTTAGCCGATCTTTGTAGCGGTCCTGGATCTCTTTCCCTGCCACTACAATACAAAATGCACATAGAAGTTACATCATGAATATAGTTCATTGAATACAGTTGAGTTGAGTTTATGTGAAGTTGAAGGACAGACCTAATATTGAAATACAGATGGCACTCGTGATTAAGTCACACAAGTTGGTCTTGTTAATGTTGGCAAAGATGTTGATCCAGGTAACGACGACTGTGCCATAGCCCTGGTGACGAGGAATCTTTAGACCCAACAGGTATTTGGCCTGCACTGTCAGGATGGTGAAAGAGGCTCCTGTAGCAAAACCGTCGAGCATGGGAGACGAAAGGTACACGGAGACGAATCCAAGCTGAAACACTGCCATCATAATCTGTAGAAGGAATCAGGATGTAGAGGAGGGAAAGAAGCGGGAGGGGACGGTAAAAAAGGAAAAAGTATTTTACACACAAAAGGAATAAACATTCTGGTTAAATTTATGAGCTAATTTGGATGGCTACATTTATGATAAGCCATGTCAATAAAATGTAAAAACAGAATTGCAAAAGTCACATGTGCAGTTGAACAAGGGGGGGAAAGCGGGAGGAAGGGAGAAATAGTAGATGTCTGCTCCAAAACCAGTTTACTCTGGAAATCAGGATCATTTTCGCCCCTTTTTATGTGTCGAGTCGTTGATATTGAGAAAAGTAAAAATTTTATTATTTGAGCTTTAGGGCCGTAAAGTTAGAATATGCCTATTCTCTTACCTGATAGACCCCAGCCAGGAATGTAACTGCAGCAGCAACACTGATGGCATAACACTCCTTACTGCACTGGATGCCCATCAGCTCCACAGTGTGCACAGTAGCGTGAGTGAGGTTGGCACCAAGTGTGTCATTAAAGATTTCAGGACTAGATGTTGTGGAATCCTCATTAAGATCAAAACCAGCCAGGAAGACTTCCCTATCTACAACCTGTAGACAATTACACAATGGCAATAACAAATATCAATTAATCAGTGTAAAAAAAAAAAATTGACTTGCTTTTGCAGCCAGCCCCTGGTGGTCATTTGGTGAATTACAATTTTCAGTATTTCTGCAATGGCTTCAGCATTGAAAGCCAGATTTTTCCCCTCGTGTGCCCTGTTACCTGTCCAATCATGAGGCTCATGAGGCTGAAGATGCCCACAGACACATGTCTGGAAGTCCCCATGAGGAAGTAGATAATGTTAGCATAGAATGAGGTGTACAAGCCATAAACTGGCTCGACACCTGCCAGCAGGCAGTAGGCGATGGCCTGCGGTACCAAGATGATACCCACAATCATCCCAGACATGACATCGCCCCAGATGTACTCTCTGAGTTTGTATTTAGGCAGCCAGTGAACGACGGGGAAGAACCCTGACAGGGTGGATCGGACTCTTGGCCAGGAGCATGTTGCACTCTTCCTTAGCTTTGATTTTAAGACTGAGACACTCGACTGTCGCTGGCGAACCCGCCTTTCCAAAAGGAGTGGTGGTTCCAGTGGAGTTTCTGCAGCCTTGGAGATCTCTTCCATGGTCTTGGGGAGGAAGGTGTAGATGATGAGGGGGTCAGCTGAGCTCCTGAGAAAGATAAACAAGGAAAAGTTCATTTAAAAGTGGTTTTCTTACCATTATGCACATGCAGTCTGCATTTTACCTCAAAGATACAACAAAAAATTTAAAATGGCAAGGCATGTTTTTTTGTAAAGCACATTTCATATACAAAGGCAACTCAAAGTGCTTTACAATGGCTTTGAGATTTTAAAAATTAAATCAATAAAACAGCATAAGAATCCCAAAAATAGATTTGAACAGAAAAAAATAAAATGGCTTAAAAAAGAAAAGTAAAACCAGTGCAGTAAAATTAGATCAAACAAAGGCACAGACAAACAGGTTCACTTTAAAAGTGTTGGGCCACATTTAATATCAACAGGAATTTCATTCCATCTGTGTGCAGCATAGCAGCTTAATGCTTCTACAAAAAACATTTTTACAATATTAAAATGCAATAATCTTGGAAAGTTTCAAATCCATCATTGTATATGAGACTTACACTCTTATTCTTTCTTCACGTTTCTGCACTAAACAAGGTATGACACCTCTGATTTGATCTACAGAATATTTTTTAAACCAGTTTTGACAACCTAATTAAACCATCAAATTAACTTCAACCCTTTTTAACTTAAAAAAATACCTCTATGATAAAAACAAACATACTAAAATCTGTTAGTATTTTATAGATTTCTGGAACATTTCACAAAGGGGCAAAGATTGTTCTCTGTAACTGTAGTTATAGTAGGTACAATGTCATTTCGTTTTTTTCCCATCAGGATTAAAAATTAACTGTCTGGTCATTCTCTTGTTCAGGGTCTCGACATATAGATGCCTAGGTTTTAATGAGCTCCTTTTCCCAGAACACTAGTTAGTCAGTGATTTGATGTGCAGCTGAACCTCCTGCCTTCTCCTACAGTGCACTTGTACAGCTTTTATACACATTCAGTAGTTTTTTTGTCTGGCTTCAGTATTAGGCCCACGATCGTATACCTCCTGCTAGCCGCTACACGCAAGTTGCGGGTTTAGGAACCTCCGCTAACCACTAATGAAATATTCTGCTTCCCTAAAGCCGCAACCCGCTATGCTGACTCCCTTACTCACATTGTAGGTGATACAATGGGCGTGTCTTTTGAGCTTTCCGCAAACTCGGTATCTTGCGATCACAGATTTAGCATAGCGGGTACCGCTAAAACCTGCAATCCCAAGATACCGAGTTTGCGCAACCCGCATGTCAGCGCGTAAAAGAGCGCATCCAAATGGCATAAATGTGCATCCACCTGGTCACATGTGGACGTGCGGACGAGAGGCTCTACCTCTCGATTACACATCACCTATTACTTGCATATGTTTTTATTCTCTTTTTATGTCTGGTCAGCAGTTGTGGTGGATGTGGGAATAGTCACGGCCAGATACGTCAGTCTGTACAGCTGTGGCATGATCTCATTCAGATGTCTGCTGTGGAGGAAACCAAGGAGATCTTTGGGACATTTCCCCTCAAAATCTGTCATGGCCTCCATCACAGTCACTTCTGTTTTTAAACAGGTCAGATCATCAAATAGAGCTCCATGGCTCTGGTGTCAAGCTGGAAAAGGTTTTATGCAGGAATTTATTTCCGATATGTCTGAAACTGCTGGTGTTTCAGGAGGGACAGGAACATTAATTGTTCCTGATCTTTAAATCGGTTCTGTAACTGGCAGATGAGGTTTTCCAGAACACTGTTGTGGAGTTTCTTGTACTGTGCGCGTATCCCTCTGACCCTCTCCTTGCGCTCGGAACACCCAAGATGAGCTCAGTGGTAGAAGGTAGATGTCATCATACCTGTTCCTCTGCCTCAATGGTGTCACAAAACTCTTTCACCCCTGACAGGCAGAACTGCTCATCCAATGATTCGTTCTGCAGTATTTTAAAAAGCACATCAGCTGAGTTGCTTTGAGTTGCCCATGGTTTAAAGGTGAAAGGCCTTACAGTGTTCTCTTTCAGCCCTTGTGTGCAGCTGTATTATGTTAGTCACAACTGGATCGCTGCGTGTTTCTTATCTATACCCCTATGCTGACATATCGTAGCCTGATATGTTGGTTGGGTTGAGTGATGGCAGGGTAGTATCAGAAACATGCAAGAGTGATGGAAACCCCAGGAGAGTGTCAATATAAGGACAGTAAGACGACATATGAAATTAAAAAGCAAACTCTAAAAATAACTAGACAAACGTAAAAAATATTTTTAGTCCTGCAATTGTATGCAGGTTTATGTGGCCAAGGTCCATGAAAATATGCACATTAGGGATGCACGAGAACTGTTTTTTAAAACCGATAATCCATGACTTTCAGCTCCTAAAGGCCGATACTGATACTGATAACCGATAACGCACACATATACCTAAGATCATTACATCAATACTATGAACAAAACCAAAAGCAGTTTTGAAACTGACTCTTTAAATGAACAGATATTTATTTTTTTCCAGTGAAAAACTATTGGCAAGCCTCAAACATTTTCGTAAAGCTATCAAACAAACCTATTTGATATCTCATATCAACCTAAATAAGGTGCATTACTTACTGATATAAAAAATAAAGGCTCCTTGAACTGATGGAAATACATGCATCAGAATTACTAACTGAAAAAATGCATTCCTCAATGACAATAAAAAATAATGCACAGTGCATAATGTACTGACACAAGTTAGACTTGTCTATGTAAATATACTGAAAAAGTGCACTCCATAGTAACAGAAAATTATGTTTAAAGGATTTTGGCTTGTGGTTCCATTCAAATGAATGCCTTTAATTAAAGTAAATAAGGTTTGGTAGTTTTTTTTTTTTTTTTTTTTTAATCTCATGGAAGCTTTAAATGAGAGAGATGATGGAGAGGAGAGGAGGGAGGGGGGACTTGCTCCTGGCTTGCTCACGTTAGCTCATGTTAGCTCATGTTAGCTCACGTTAGCGCAATTTCAAAACTCCATGTAAGCGATGGTTATGTTTTAGGTGGCTAATCGGGCTTGACGTAATAAAGCTCGTGCCATTTTTCGATTAGCAAAGACTGAATAAGCATTAGAAGAACTTGGGAGCGCGTCTCAATTACAAGGATAGGGGGCGCTACATTATAAATGTAGCTCACTTTGATTAAAACTGCAAAACTGAAAAATAAAGCATTGACGTTGAACGGCTCAGCCTCTATGTTTTTGATTTACTAACTAAATTTAAAGCCTTTAACTCATGAGTTTACGTCTCCGACTGTAGATTTTCAAATATGTGGCTCTTAATCAAGTTTCCATGGATGTCCACATAAGGGTGTGCTATGAGGGCTTTCAAAACACTTATCAAGTGATCAGCACGTGCACGATGCTCCTGAATAAATCCTGTGACTGGCCAGTTGCTAATATCTTTTCCTACAGGGTTAATAATATCCAGCAGCAGCTGCTGTATTGCGTGTGATAACCGTGTGTCAGAAACCATAAAACATAATAATTGACATGTAATCTGCCGATGGTAGATACACTGGTATGTGTTTGATTAGTGCTTCCTGCGGCAGCACCGGCGCTCAGCAACTGATATGACATGAAATTAAGACGTGTGATATATATTCATTGATGCATTACCTTATGTAATTACATAAGGTAATGCGTCTATGAATATATAAGATTTGAATGTAATCATGTTTTTTGTTTGTCTTTTCCAGTGTTCTGGCTTTTCCTTTACTTACTGTCCGGAGGGTATGTTGTACTCTGGGTTGAATAAGTGTTCACTTTGCATAGAAATGGCCCCTTCAAACAAACCGATACAGAGCCCAGTCTGTGTTCAGATGGGTCTTTAAATCTCACCTGACGTTTTTAAATGACAGGAGACAAATAATGTTTCTTTTCACTCACACGGGGTACTTTGGGGACAAAAAAAATAAAATTTACATGTGTATCAGACCTGAATGGCATTGAAAGAAATTGATTAACGCTCCTTCTGTCAGCCATTCCTAATCATTGATACAAAAGGACCCCGCTGCCGCTCAGAAATAAGAGTAAGGAGACTCCCGTACATTTAACTGGGAAAGTTTTAATTTAGTCATTCACAAAGTTGATAGGTGACTTATCTTCAACTGTCAAAACATTTAGCTTCATATTTGGTGTCTTTCTTCCCCTACTTTTAATCAAGTTAGGCTTTTCTGTATCACAGCAACAAGACGTTCTTAACACAAGCCTGAGAACCATCGTCTTGTTTTTGGCCTTGAATTTGGCCTCGACTGTAATGTTTTCAGTCTGCAAAGATTAAAAGAAAAAGGAATTACGCTGTGTTATCACAGCCATATGCAAACATTACAGATAATTTCTCTAAAGTGATTATCCTGGCAGAAAGCATGAGGAGATTTTATTGGAATCGCTGAGAATCTTGAGATATAAAAAGGTCATGTTGACTTGACTTCCTGATTTATACACAAAACAAACCAATGAAGATATAAAATGATTTAATCATGTCGAGCTTGATAACCACAGGAAAACTGCTTTGCAACTGACACTACTTTTCAAGATGACACCCAGACAATAAAGACCACCCTGGGAAGCATCAGTGGTCTTCATCGCACATCCAAAAACTCCAGGTGAGCCCTGTAAGAGCTGCTCCAGTGTGTGATGGTGTACTCACCTGCAGAGTCACTGCGTCATGGATCAACAAGACGTTGTGTAGGGTTGTCTCCTTTTAACCTCTTCTCTTAATCTAGTTCTCTGTCTGTTCTCCTCTGTATGTCTATGTTTCTGCGCGGATATCTTCCAAGCAGTCAGATAAGATAAGAGCAGCCCTTTGCTCATCCTAACGGTGCTCCCCATTGGCCCGATCTCAGAAAGTGGGTGGGCCCTGCATTTATATGTGTGAGTGTGTGTGAGACCAAGAGGTCATTTTTTTTTTTTTTTTTTTTTTTTTTTTACTAGATCTCAGAGTTTAACTGCCAGAGCTGGAAGTCTGCGGCTGCAGTAGAGAGTTAAGAAAGTCAACAGATTCAGATCTGTGTGTCAATATGTCACGCTGTTTAAATGCATCCTGTTGATCGAGTGGATTAAAACAAACAGGAGATAAGCCATACCTGTGCTGTTGTGATTTATGTTTTTTTTTCTTTTAACCAAAAAAAATTAAGTCAGATGTAAGAAACTAGCAGTGATCTGGTCACTACAAGGTCACATTGAAAAGTCGTAAAGTATTTATAAAATGATTCTTGACACTTCAGACTGATTATTTACCATTATATGACGTACAACCCCAAATCTAAAAAAGTTGGGACAGTGTTTAAAATGTAGTTCAAAGCAGAACACAGTGAGTTGCAAATCTCATAAATCCATATTTTATTCTTAATAGAACACAGAAAACATTTGTTCAAAAGTTGAAAGCAAAACATTACCATTTCATGAAACATATTGAATATTAGATATAAAAACAGCATCTTAAAGAGGTAGAGTCTGTCAGCAGTAACGGTAAGTAGAGATTCTCTAATATGTTAAAAAAAAAAAAAAACAATTTCTCCTCAACTGATGAACTGAGCATTAACACTTGAACCATTGTAGCAGCTTTGTGGCGAATAAAAGGTGTTGTATTGGCAACTCCCTCTGAGGTACTAACTGAATTACTGGTGTTAGTGATTGCATCAGAGGCTTTTGCAATGGAGCTTCCCTGACTGGTGACTGGCTGAGTTGTTTCTAGCTCAAATTTGATGACTTCATGGTTAAAAACACACTCAGACAACAGGGCAGACGTACTTGTAAAGGGCTCTTTGCATGCAGCAGGGCATACTGTATCAGGCTGAAGCCTCAACAGGGAGGCAAAGACAGACAGAATCATCAGTCATTGTTGGGATATGATATTATTAAAACTGCAAATAAAATAAAAAAAACAAGCCATGACATGTCATGTTTTAGCCCCAGTCTTTTGCTTGAAATATGGAAAATAAATGTAATAATAATAAAATCATCTGCTCCTTATGATATCTTGAAATTTGGCAAACGTATGACATACTACAAGTGCATTCGATGGATGCAGCTTGTTGAACCAGCTTAGGCAGAAATAACTTGAGGTAATCAATTTCTGTATGGGCTTATCAGTGTCTCACATCAATGTGGAGAACTTTGGGCCCGCTCTTCTTTACAACATTTCTGTAGTTCATTGAGGTTTATTGGCATTCATTCATGCACAGCTCTGTTATGGTGCCATCCAAGCTTGTCAGTCCAGTTCAGGTCTGGATTTAAACTGATCCAGTGCACCAGTTTAGTCACGTCGTTTTCAGTCATTCTGTTGCAGATTTGGTGGTGTGCTTGGGATTATTTTCCTGTCGCTTGACCCATCTTCAGCACGAGCATCAGTAAGACATGTTAAATAGAATATTCAGTTTCAGCCAAACACGTCATCATTACAAAACAATGCTCAAAGGACATTGTTCCAGAAGTCTTGAGCTTTGTTCAGATGCAACCTTCAGATGCAAATTTAAGCCATGCTCTCATGGTCTTTTTAGAGAAGTCTTTCTCCTGGCCCCGGTCACTAATTTAGCTCTAGATATGAATAATTTAGCCAAACTCTGAAGTTAATGTGACACCCTGGAAAATAGGAAGCATGCACCCCTTAAGAAATTAAACTGCATCAACATCCAGAATTCCTCTGGTTTTCCCCTCTTTCCCTTCCCTGGTAACTCCATCTCCAGTATCCAACTACCAATCCATCCATTCACTATCCCTCCACTTTATGTGTCCAATCCATTTCAGTCTAACCTCTCTTACTGGGTCTCCAAGATGTCTAACCTTGGCTGTGCATCCATCCTTGTCACTCCCAGAGAACTTCAACTCTGCCACCTCCAGCTTTGCTTCCCCGCTCTGGGTCAGTGCTGATGTCTGCTGTCTTATAAACTGAGTCCTCTAAAATCTAAGAGCTAGTAATTGTTTTTTTTTTTGTTTGTTTGTTTGTTTTGTTTTTGACGTATATCCATCATCTGTGTCAGCTTCAATCCTCATCAGGGTCTAGGAGTCTGCTGGAGCCTATCCCAGCTGATTACAGTCATACACAACTTTTTTTTTTCTTTTCCTTCTCCTTCTTCTTCTATGATTATGTTTTAATTATGTAGGAAAGTTCCCACTAATGTTCAAGCACCTCTGTATTCAGCTGTTTCAGCTCTATGGCAATTTATTATCTGTATATGTAAGAAACTGCTTAATCCTCTGCAGGGATCTGCTGGAGCCTATCCCAGCTCTCTTTGGGCAAAAGGCAGGGGTCCACCCTGGACAGGTCACCCAGTCCATCACAGGGCCACATGGAGACAAAAAACCATGCACACCCACAATCACTCCTATAAGCAATTTTGAACCACTAATTAACCTAACAAGCATGTCTTTGGACTGCATGCACAGGGAGAACATGCAAACTCCACACAGTTCAAAATTAAAAGCATGTCAGGCTGAATGTGAAATAAAGAAATGCATCATACGATGTGAGACAGAGAGTCTCTGTGTATGTATAAGTGTGTGGGTGCTTGTGCATGTACATGCTGCACTAAATGCCATCATTGTCAGTTCAATGCTGCGGCCATTTAGTCCTGGATGTTACTCTAACGGACTCGGTCACAGTTAAGATTACTGTCATCTTTGTAACACATCACAGAGACTGCAGTGTCACTTCCTGCTTACAAGAAAGCAGACTTACAGTCATGAGATGTAAGGGGTTTCTGCCTGCCTGGTTATGATGGTGTAGGTCTGTCTGTGAATCTAAACCCCCCTTATCCTGCTCCATCTGAAAGGATTAGTGCACTGCACTTCCCCTTTAAATCTTCCGGCAACATCCATCTGTCTGCAGCTCTGCCCTACTGTATGCATGCACATAATGAGTTTCATTTTAAAACCAAACAGAGGGAGGACTCACCCAGAGAGTAGGAGCAGCTACTGTGTGTCCTGGAGGCGATACTGGCCATGCCTGCCTGAGTGATGCCTCCTTATTCCCCATCAGTCTATTCCTCTACGCTGCTTTCCACCCTGCTGCCCCTGGCTTCTTCCTGTTTCCTGCTGCAAAGCATGATGGGAGCAGCAAAAAACTATCTCTTTACAGTGTGCAGATTGCAGCCTTGCAAGAGGGGAGGGGGAGAAAAGAGAAGAGACGCAGGGAGGAGGGAGGGAGAGGGTGCTGGCTGCAGATGAGGGTTACCATGGTGACTAGAATACTGCTTGTGTGAGTGTGTTTGTACAGATGATATCCTCTCAGTTTGACATCAAAAGCCCAACACTGCTCTTTTTACATTCATTATACATTATTTAGTTAGAAATGAGTCAGACAAAATAACTGCACTTTTATATTCAGTTTCACAACCTTTCATTTGCTTCAAGTGCAGATTTGCTCATAGGACACAAAATTCAGCTCAGTAACATTTTTTTTTTTTTTTGCTGAACATGCCTTTAAATTTATTTAGAAGTAAGGCAGGTTTAATAGTATATTGTTCTAATTATCAACAAACTCATGAAAAGACCCTAATTGTATCTTTTAAGGGTTTCAACAGCTTAATCTAGTGCTGGGCAATATGACGATACATATCGTGGGGACAATATAAAAGTGTGTATCATGCCATTTCTCTTCTATCGTTTCTATCGTTTCTAACCTAATTTTATCAATTATTACAGCAAATATGTTATTAAATAACCTGCAATGATACATTTGATAGAATCATATCTACTTCTACAAAGTAGCCTTTTATGTTTGCACTTTTATTCATGGTTAATGCCTTAAACAGAGTTCTCTTTAACCCTGATGTTTATTTTAGACACTTTATATTGGTTTGCAAACTTTGCACTACAAGGTTACAGATTTCAGAAAGTTGAAAAATAATTTGTGTTTATTTTTTATAACTGAACTTCAGTGCAAAAATGTGTTTTTCCTCTCAGAAACTGTTGTGCACTTTTAAAAAAAATGTGAAAGCTACTGTACCTCTGTACCTACCTGTTTTTGCTGCACTAAAATGTATGTTTGTGACAGTTCAGCTAAATTCAAAATAAAGTTGAAAAGTAAGCAATGAAATTTTTGTCAAACTTTTCAGAGAATAACTGAAAACATACTTTATTATGGTATATCGTGATATATATCGTTATCGTGATATAAAATAGTCCATATCGTGATATATGATTTTTTTCCATATCGCCCAGCACTAGCTTAATCTATCCTTGTCTTCTGCTGATGTCTCAAATATACACCAGTCAGTGAGTTAGGGATATTAGACTTTCAGATGAAATTTCAGAATGTGCAAAAAATGTATGACAACCTTTACAGGTGAACGTAATTTGACCTTCTCTAAACCTTTGAATGCACTTCTCTAACAGTTCAATGTTTCAGGACTTATTGGGTAACATGCTTTTCTGTAATAAGGTAATTAACCCCAAAAATCACAACAAATGTCTGATCCAAGAGTAGACCTCAAAATGTTCTGATTCAATGACAATTTGTATTTAAACATTCCGACATCACGAGACCAAGACGGCACCTAACGATAAATCAAAAGTACCTGGACACCGCAAGGCTTTAAATGAGATGTTTTCAGAGGAAAGTTGCCACTGAGCTTAGAGAGTCACATGGCATCATCAGCAGGTTGCAAAAGAGACACAGAGACACATAAACGTAGACGTCCTTTGGCCACATCCCACAATGATGACCGCTTCGCTGTAAACAGTGTCCTGCAGACATTATGGGCTGTGGTATACCCACCACTGTTAGCTTTTGATTAAAAAAAAACAAAGTTTGTGATGAACAAATTATCATTGGATGCTTCTACTTAAATGCCCAACTTTCATGATGTAATATCACTGTAGCATGAAAGTTTACCATAAATTTCTCCTGAAAGTCAAATATCCCTAATTTTTTGTGAGGAGTGTGTGTACTACAAGTCTCAGAGTTACTCGTCTCTTTGTTTGGCACTGCTATTTGTTTTGAAAATGAATGAATTAAAGGAATGCATCACAGTAAAGGAATTATAAGATTAGATCTTCATATCTGGTTGTCTAAATTTGCCCACAGCTGAATATATGAATTTTTTTATGTTACAGTTTTTGAGTTATTTTCTCCCCTCTTTCATGTTAATGTACACTCAGCAGTCAGTCTCATAAAGTTTAGTGAAGTTTTTTATAAGGTTTGATAACGAAGGCTGGCTCAGACCAGAGACAGCTTGGGAGCCTCTGGAGATGATTATGGAAGCTGATTATTTTCAACAGAAATTGAAAAACATACTGGATAACACCACACATCCTGGACTCAACAAGTTGCTTTAAAAAAAAAAAAAAAAGCTCAGAGACTTCTTCAAGTTTGTTTAATTGAATTGAATCATCATTCATAATTGATCAATTAATCAATCAACTTTATTTGTAAACCACTTAAAAAAAAACAACAGTGTTAGCCGAAGTACTGAACACAATCACAGGGACAAATAGAACACAAAAGGATGTAAAAATACGTAAAATGTAAATATGTAAAACCAAATATAAAACATAAAAGTAAAACAGTAAAAATCAGTAAAACGAAAACAATAAAAGCCAATGTTTCTGAGTTAAAAGCCAAAGACTGTTTTAAAAAACGGAGGTGAGTCGGCCCATCTGATGTGCAAAGGCAACTCATTCCACAATTTAAGGGCAGCGACTGAAAAAGTGCGACAAGATTTCAGGCTAAGAGGAACTAATTCAAACAGAAACTAAGGAAACACCTTTAATATGTTTTTTTTTTTAATGAGCATGAGGACTCAAAAGATTTACCACCACCTAACATTTATTTCTCTGTCATGGTATTTAGTTTGCAAAAACATTCTGTGCCATAACTGTTTGTCCAAATGAGTCTTCCAAAGGTGTAATACGGGATCTAAGCTGCATTCTTGACCAGTTCAACTGATAACCCAGGTGAAAGGAGGACAGACTTCCATAAATCCAGTTAGTCATTAAAGCTCTATGCTGCATAGTTCTGATAAGATAAAGCTTCACTTCTAGAAAAATAAACTTAGACCAAAAAAAATGAAATTATTTTCCGTCCTTATGTGGACATGCTTTTCCTCAAATGTTGCAACAATAAATTTTTACCTTAGACATCCTCATGCATCTCAAAAAAGAGAGGTGTTGTTTTATTACACATGAAATTAACAGGAAGTATGCAAGTCTCTTAAACTCCACAGTGTCAGATTTCATATCAGAACTTCAGCCAACCATAAGGTGAGGATTCCCTTGATTGGCCAGATTCTACCACAGACAACTTTCAGGGATGCTTCTTGATGTCATTGACCCAGCAGCCAATGGGAGACAGCGATATAGCCGGTATAGTGTTAAGGGATAGATAGAAAGTTTGTTCATCCCTTGGGAGGGTTCCCTCAGGAAAATTGGCATTCCAGCAAGGTTAATCATGGTATGATACTATTTACTAGAATGTGCAACTGAAGGATATGCAATCAATTGTAGAAATATGTAAAAAAAAAAAAAAAAGGGTGTGAATATTGTAATGAATGTGTGTTGAATATTAAATATACAATAAACAGTTCAACTGCACGTGATCATATCTACTGCTCCTCCTCATCCTCTGTCCTTCCCTTCACCTGCCTCCCACTGAGTAAGTATGGAGCTGTACAATTTGATGGCGAAGGGAACAAAGGAGTTTTTCAGTCTGTTAGCATTGCACTTGGGGAGATTTAGCAGCCTGTCGCTGAATGAGCTTCTCTGTTTGCTGATGTCGCTGTGCAGAGGATGGCTGCAGTTGTCCAGAATGCCCAGCAGTTTATTTAGTGTCCTTTCATCTGCCACGTCCACCAGAGGGTCCAGCTTCCTGCTGACTACAGATGAGCACAACTGTGTAAAAGAAGAACACTTGCGGTCACAGACTGATATCCTCAGGAGTTCGCTGAAGATGTTGAATTATCGCAGCACCTCAGGAAATGTAGTTTGCTTTGGACCTTTTTGTACAAGTGGTCTGTGTTGCTCACCTTTAGCTTGTCATCCAGCCACAGGTACTTGCAAGTGCTTGATTTCAATTTGGTGCATGTCAGTCTTTATAAAAAGAACTGGACAAACTTCCTGTGACATCACCCATAGATTTTCTGAAGAGTATTTCTGGAGTATTTTAATGCAGGGTGCTATGTTGCAAATGTGTGGAAAGAGTGGGTCTGGAAGCTGTCTGGAACACCTCCACCCTGGTTCAGTTACCTCGAGTTAGCTAATTAGGCTTGGCTAAGCTCATGCAAACCTGCATGCTAACTAACATGAACTTACTTTCTGACCAGATATGTCCCATCCTTTTCAGTGGAGCAATGGCAGATGAGCTGCAGAGATCCCAGCGGAGGTCCACAGCAGGACCAATTGTATTAACCCTCCTATCGTCCTCAAATGTAATAACAAATTTGGTCCTTGGAGTCAATTTGACACCAGGGATATTTACCTCCAGAAAATGATTTACAAATGATTTAATATTATTGACCAAGTTTTTGTGACAGGCACTTTGCTTATTTGTTGAATACATAAACAACCCCTTAAAATCAGTGAGTTTATTTGATGAATAAAGTAAAAAAAAACTAAAATATGTGACATATTTCTAAATCAGATCATCAAACATTAAAAACTTCACAATTCAGTCATGTTTTTATGGCCAATTTCAAGACAAAGGGGAGTAGCAATTTAATCCAGAAAAAAGTGTTCACTCATAATGACACAGTTACGGAGCCTGAGGGACGATTTATAATTATTAAAATCACAGTAGACAACAGCCCAGTAATAATAGCCAGCGTTTATGGGCCAAACAAAGATGATTTGGCTTTCTTTCATGCCTTCTTTACGGCTATTTCTAATTTATCTAGCTCACAAATAATTATAGGTGGAGACTTTAATACAGTTTTCAACCCTGTGCTTGATAAATCCCATAACCTCAGTCAAACCTATAACTACCAGTCTTCAGAAACAGTTCGTGGCTGATCTGGGTCTTGGAGATGGCTGGAGACTAAAACACCCAAAAGATAGAGAATTTTCTTTTCACTCGCAAGGCCACCACTCCTACTCCCGAATTGATTACTTCCTGATTAGCAACTCCATTATCTCAAAAACAGTCAACATAGTAGTACATCCAATCATTATTAGCCAATCTCTCTTATTCTAGATATAAACAAATGTGTCAAAACCAACAACAGATGGCGTTTTAACACATCATTACGTGATGATCCTTGCTCCTTCACTTCTTTAGGAAACAGGGAAAGCAGAGGACAGATTATTTCATATTCGATTTATGAAAAACAGAAAGAACAAAAAGAAGAAAGAACCTGGCAAAGACCCCACATTTCCTATCAAGTTATCGTCCACTGTCTTTAATTAATACAAATACAGAAATCATAAGTAAAGCATTGGCACTCCGAATAGAAAAAATAACTTCACTTATTATCCACTCAGATCAAACAGGTTTCTTTAAAGGAATACAGTCCTGTAATAATCGTAGACTATTTAACTTAATTTATCATACGTCACAAACAAACATACAGCAATATTCTCACTGGATGCAGAAAAAGCATTTGACAAGGTTAGCTGGAACTTTCTATTTCAAACACTTAAAAAATTTGGTTTTGGCGATTCATTCATCCACTGGATAAGTATTCTCTACAACTCACCTATGGCAACAGTTACCACAAACGGCATAATGTCACAGCGCTTCACTTTACACAGAGGTACAAGGAAGGGATGCCCACTTTCTGCATCCATATTTGTTATTTTTATACACTGCCTGGCCAAAAAAAAAAGTTGCCACATGGAATTAACTAAGCAAATAGGTACGAGCCTCCTATTGGATAATTACTGCATGGGTTATAATCTTTCAGCTGACAACAAGTTATTTAACCCCAACTAATTTCCTACACAACCATGTATGAAGACATCCTGTGGTCGTGGAAAAGATAAGGTCACATCATTGGCATGAATCAAGCAGAGAAAACATCTACAGAGATTGCAGAAACTACCAAAATTGGGTTAAGAACTCTCCAATGCATTATTAAAAACTGAAAGGATAGTGGAGTCCCATCATCTTCGAGAAGGGAACGTGGCTGGAAAAAAATCCTCAATGATTATGATCAGCGATCACTTAAACAGTTGGTGAGATCAAATCGAACAGTAAAACTTAGGGCTATGTTTAATAGCGAAAGTAAGAGCATTTCCACAAGCACAATGCGAAGGGAACTCAAGGGATTGGGACTGAACAGCTGTGTAGCCTCAAGAAAACCACTAATCAGTGAGGCTAACCGGAAAAAAGGCTTCAATTTGAAGCCAAGATTGGACTCTGGAGAAATGGAAGAGGGTCATGTGGTCTGATGAGTCCAGATTGACCCTGTTCCAGAGTGATGGGAGCATCAGGGTAAGAAGAGAGGCAGATGAAGTGATGCTCCCATCATGCCTAGCGCCTACTGTACCAGCCTGTGGGGGCAGTGTTCTGATCTGGGGTTGCTGCAGTTGGTCAGGTCCAGGTTCAGCAACAGTATGAGCTCAAAGAATGAGGTCAGCTGACTACCTGAATATACTGAATGACCAGGTTATTACATCAGTGGATTTTTATCTTCCCTGATGGCACGGGCATATTCCAAGATGACAATCCCAGGATTCATCAGGCTCAAATTATGAAAGACTGGTTCAGGGAGCATGAGACATCATTTTCACACATGGATTGGCCACCACAGAGTCCAGACCTTAGCTCCATTGAGAATCTTTGGGATCAAAAATCATGTCAGGTTGTGAAAATTTGGGACAATATGTCTCCTTAAAAAAAAAAAAAACATGTTTAATAAACTGTAAGAAGCAAAGATTGGTTTGTATTTGTATGTACTTTATTGGGGCACATTTTAGGTTTTTCTCTTGTTGACTTGCAGGTTCTGATGTGAATTGTCAGATGTTTTGTGACATGTGTGTGAATTTGTGGCCTACTTGTGGCCTGTCAATCATTTCAAGGTTGGTATTTATAAATGTAGTCAGGTCCCCAGGTTATAATAACCTCCAAGCCTAACTTGTCAAATGTATCTGACTTCCATAAAATGGTACAATACAACCTCCTTTTCACCTCCAAGAATTCTCAAGGATTACTACCTATCTAGCTAATTTACAAATTAAGCATTTATCATTTTAGGATTGCAAAAGCTTGAGGAAGATTAGCGTCTACATAACAGCATCAACCAGATTGTGGCTCACTTTAATCACATGGCATCCAGACTTGGTTCAAGTATTTCAGAATAGGTCTTAAAAAAATCATCCTGTTTACACAGCAGGTTAAATTCTTTCCCTGTTTGTATTTATTTCTGAAACTGCAGTAGAGTGCAGCATATTCCAAGCAGCCTGATGGGCTGTGTTGCTCCAGGAAGATGTAGTAGTCTACATTGCGCAACAACTTCCTTCAGGATCACAACTTAGTTAAAAAGTTGCTGATAAAGCATTAATACATCAACTAATAACCAGATTTGTTTTCACAGGGAAAATAGGATTGCAGGTTTAACCATTACTTTGCATTGTTCAGGATGTGTGGGGCTTAAAAAGCTTTCCAAAGAGTGTCTCTGATGCAAAGTAAAATTAGTTATCTTAAGATCTCACAACAGCATTACAGCTTGATTGAGGTCTAGACTTTGACTTGGTCATTTTTGATATAGCTTCAGATCACTGGCCTGTTGCATGACCCAGTTTCAACCAGATGTTAGCTGTCAGGCAGATGGTCTCAGATGTGACTATAGAATGCGTTGGTGTGCAGAAGATGGTCCAATCTGTGGTTGCAAAACAATACCAAATCATCAAACCTTCACCCCCCTGCTATACAGTGGGTATGAGGTGTTTCTGCTGAAATGCTGTAATCGGTTTCACTAAACATGGCACTGGGGATTGAGGTCGAACAGCTCCACTTTGGTCTTATTGGGGGACAGGATCGGAAATTAACACCTGTCACCCACTAAAAGCAGATCATTTTGGTTAGCCTACCAGCCACTGTGGTGGGGCCATAAAACAAATGACAAAATACATAAATCAAAATAAATGAAAATCATTCTCATTGTAGAATGCTTAACTCCAAAGTTTCTGTCAATGGTTTCATAACTCTTTTCAGATTGATGTGCAGAAACAATCGCTCTTCTTGGACCATTCCTTACATCTTTCCCTCTTGGGATTGGGTTAAGACACACCTGACTACTCCAGACCAGCAAACTGATTAAAATGTCTGCTTATATTGAGGTCTGCACACCTGCTGATGATCAATTCATCAAGGGCTGATGATTAGTAGCACCTGCCTACAGCGTTGCATCTTAAATGCTGTGGTAACAGTAAGGGCGCACTTAGTATTGGTCATTTTTTTCCCCTTTGGCTTCATTTTTGTTAAATAAATAATACCATGTTGTTGTTCGTCTGAGGTTGTATTTGCCTCATACTAAGGCCCACTACAATTGCTTTCACACACACACACACACACACACAAACAACAACATAGGATAAATAGAAAGGGTGATAACTTTTGCACAGCTGCCTACATCTTTAAAGTAGTTGAAAAAAAAAAAAAAACTTAATTCTTCTTTTATGGCTGGCCTTATTAAACCTGAGTTGGTTATGTTTAAGGATTTATAACCAGGGCTCTGTGAGCACAAATGAACATCAGTGGAAATGAAATGGTTGATATTTATTTTCTTATGCATTTTCTTTAACTTCCAAACAGAAAACAAATTATTTGGACCACTCTGAAGCTCTTTTATTTCTATCTTTCTTTCTTTGTGTTTGTGTATGTGAATACAGCTATTTGCGAGAACCAAATAATAGAAAATTATATAGAGTACTATAACTGACATGCTGAAATAGAGGTGACAAAAAAAAAGACACATAGTGTTGCCAATAACCTTAAAAAATTGTCATGTTCAATTTATTATTGTGAGTACTGACATTGTAACAGTAAGCCAATAAGTGCAAAAACACCCTCAAACCGATCCTAAAATAGCTAATCTGCTCTGAGCTATCATTTACAGTTTTATTCCCAGATGTTTTGTCGCAGCAGCATGACGTCTCAGTGATCTTGAGCTGAGCAGTTGAAGAACGATCCACTTGCTGGTGTTGTAGCTACACCTAGTGGCAGTACATTTTTACGCTGGAAAACCCCCGAACCCTAACACCTAATAATGACTATGAATTCATTTCACCTGCTGTTGTGCAAGTAGGACAGACAGAAGATAGAGGCCAGTCCCTACTAAGGAATGATGTTACAGGTGGTGGGAAAAGAGCCTTTACCTTCTCATCCATTCTGGTTGATTCCTGGCTGGTTTTCTTTTCTTTCTTTTTTTTTTTTTTTAGTACCGTCACCACCAGTGGCAGCATGAGATGGTATCTCAAGCCCACAGAAGTTTCTCACATAGTGCAGCTTCTCCATGATGGCACATCTATTGTACGCCGTGGACTGACATTTTTCTGTGAGCCAAGAGTGTCGAGCAGATACCAGGGGACAGGAAAGCATAACAGGAGCTGTAGGAGGGAAACAATCCAGCAGCAGGGCTATGATATGCTTCCTTGTGCTCGGAGTGAAAGGAGGACCACTGTCAGAATTCTGCAAACTGACCGCCAGCAGGCCATTGGCTTACATGTTTCTACCTGAAATGTAAGAAAGAGACTCCACAAAGATGCCATGAGGGCCGGACATCCACAGCTCAGCCCTGTGCTCACAGCGAGCATTGAGCAACATGATTGACATCATGTTGTCATAGTACACCATAATTGACATATTCCTCATTGGTGCCCAGCTCTCTTCACAGAGGTTCACTCTGAGTACATGAGACAGACGTGAGAGTCTGGAGATGCCGTGGAAAACATTCAGCTGCTACATCCTCCAGTATTACCAGTTTTGGGCGTGGGTCATATCCTTGGGGAGCTGCACAGTCCTCCCCATGTTAGCTAGGTGTACCTTGACTGTTATTAGGTACCGGGATGAGACCTCAGACCTACTGTCCAGTGGCTGTACAGCGGACCATGGGTTCCTACTGGTGCATGATGATACCTGACCTCATGTGGCTGCAATGTGTCATCATGGATGACCAGGCCATTGATGCTATTGACTGACCTACTTGTTCCCCAGACCTGAATCCAGTCGAGCACCTCTGGGACCTCATGTATTGCTGCATCCATCGTTGCACATTATAAATTGTAATGATCTAAATTCACAGAAGCTGGATCAGATTGTGATGTCATTTTTTTCATTTTGATTCTGAGGATGATTCTGAACCTAATCCTTAGTAGGTTAATGATTTGGATTTCCACTGATGGTTCTTATGTGATTGTCTTTTAAACAAACTACAGTATGTAATCAGTAAAAGGTTTCAACTGAAATATTTCTCTGGGATTTGTGATTTATGGGTTTTCTTTATTTTTGATCATCTTACATGTCTTTCTTTCCATCCTGTCGTCTGTATATTGGACTCATTTCTGCTGTTAGTGTGACTATGACAACTTTCCAAATAAACGCCCAAGGGCATTTTACAGAGGGCCTCCTCTTCTGTTTGACACGCAGCCTAAAGGCTAGAGAAAATAATCTGTTTATCTCTTAAGCCTGAGCTTCACAGTCATCATTTTTGTTGTCTGTCCTGTTTCTTTAAGAAAAAAAAAATCAGATACAACCTACACCTCACTGCCCCATGTAGCATTTAGAGGACCTGCACATCTTACCATACTTAGTTTTATCTCTGGCCTCAGAGGAGCAGCATATATGCTGCTCTCTGGAAAAAAAAAAAAACAAAAAAAAAAAAAGAAAAACTTTAATAAGTGACCTAAAAGTAAGATTTATAAAAAGTTTTTTTTTTTTTTCTTTTAATGTTTATACTGCATAGAAGACATTGAGGATGGGGAATTCCTGGTTGTTTTGGCAAATGTTTCCAATGAGTTGCCTAACTTCTCACAAAGGGCAGTTCACAATCATTACTGTAACTGTTTACATGTGGGAATTATGTGGTACAAACAATTATTTCATTGTAGGTTTTCAAGTTTAACTTGACCTTAAACCTCTGAAAAAATTAGGTAAAAAAAACATTCTATATCCACATAGGATTTTTATGTATTTATTTTTTTAATATCAGTAGACCTATCTATTGGAAAAGCATACAGGTCTGGATTCACAGAGAAACAAAAACATTTCTCACCACAATTTACACCATGAGTTCCTTTAAGCCCATAGAAGGGCAAAGCACTGTGTCTAATGGGTTTGAAAATAATTTTCAGTTCTTGTGTTAGCTTCAGATTAGAGCCAAACTCGGGTCGGACTCTGGCACTGCCGTGCTATGCGACAAAGCCTTGAGATTTTCACGCTATGCACGGAAAGTAATCCCAGAGAGATTTTGTTGGAGACAGAGTTTTGAGAATTCCTCTCTTCCTGATTGGTTAATGGCCAGCAGACTCAGGGTCAGTGCCAATTAAAACAGAAAATCATTTTGAAGATTTCTTCTGTAGTGGAAGGAATGATTGAAGATAATGTCTTCCAGTACCAAAAAAGCATCCTGACAAGGGGTTTGTCTGTAATTACCACCTGCTACTGCCAACAATAATAGAAGCTTGATAAGACTTTTTCACGCTCACAATTCTCAATTCATTGGTGAGTCTTGAAATCTGTGCTCTGCAAAGAATTATAGATAAATTGAGTTCCTGAGGCAGGTATACAAAAATAAAAATTAATAATACATACATACATATATACATATGTATGTATGCATGTGTGTATGCATGTGTGTACGTATGTATGCATATGTGTGTGTATGTATGCATGTATGTATGTATGTATGTGTATGTATGTATGCATGCATGCATGCATGCATGTGTGTATGTATGAATGTATGCATGTGTATGTATGTATGCATGCATGTGTGTATGCATGTATATATGTATGCATGTATGCATGTGTATATGTATATGTGTATGTATGTGTATGTATGTATGTATGTATGTATGTATGTATGTATGTATGCATGTGTGTATGTATGTATGTGTATGTATGTATGTATGCATGTGTGTATGTATGTATGTATGCATGCATGTGTGTATGGAGGAATGACAGATGCAAGTCTGCAGACAAACTTCTTATAAAGGATAAGAGACAGTTTAATTTTTATACTGAGCATCAAACACTGATGAGGAGTTCTAGTAAACCTGTAAATGTATACACATCTTTGAACCATCTCTAAAAACTTTAACAACACACAATGAGACCACCACAGAAACATACAACCATTGCAGTTAATACGCACATGTATTCATCTGAACATGAATACGTTCCATTCACTTTCTGATTTTAGGACTTTGCTCCTGTGTTTTTTAAGGACTTTATTGAAATCTACTGGTCAAAAGTCACACAATGCTAATTTTAAGTGAGATAAAAGTACAAGATAAATTCAAATAAGTGATTCTTAATATTTATCCTTGTCTAAATGGGTTTCATTTTTAATTAGAAATAGATGGACTGCAAGCATTTTTTTTTCTCAAAGATCTTAATCAATTTGAAGTTATGGTTGATATGAAACAGATGCAAAAGAGTAATAAAATATTGTGAAATATATTTGATATAAAGATTTTCATGAGCCATTTTCATATTCTTTTCATTTAAAAGAAATAAATACATGTAATAATGTCATAATCTCAGTGGCTGTGGAGCTTTAAAGTGCTTCTGTGGATAAAGAAAGTGAGACTGTGTGCTTCTTCAAATCTAATCAACAACAAAATTATCCTATGAACAAATATATTTATCTTCCATTTTGCAGCCCTCTGTGGCTATTACACATTTATGCTGCTATAAAATGATCACAAACACACTAAATCCATGGCTTTAGAGATCATATGAACAACATGTCTGAATAACTTTTTTGGACAATTTTTGTTGTTGTTGTTGTTTTAGGGGAAATACATTCCTACAAGATAAACATTTCAACCCTTCAAAATAAATATTAAACAAGCAAAATGCAATTTTTTGGGGTGTGTGTAAAAATTGTAACCCAGAATTAATTTTTTTCTATGTGCTTTCCCGTATGTCTGACATGTAGATATGTGACGTTTGGTGCTTTCGCACATCAATCCCAGTTTGACAGTGAAATATTGATTACCTTTTATAGACTGAATGCTCATGTTATCATCTTGCAGTCAATAGTTGCTGATCAGAATCACACTAACAGCCCAGGAGAAGCAGATCAGGTCAATATATTTGTTTGTTTTCCCCTAAAATGTCATTTTTCTTCACCTTTAATCATGAGTACTGAATAGTGTTATAAGAGGCTTTGAGGCCAAACAAGCATAAGTTAAATCTGTGACAGATGCTCGCTGGCATCCACCTGCACAGGTCATCTCTTCATCCTTGTTATTGTAGCTTTTAGCAGCTTTTCGTGGTCCTGTTTTCACTGTACGGATCTCCAATGGTTGAGCTCTGAGCATTATTTGTGTTTTTTGCCCTCATATTCTTTAACCCGTACTTTAATAGATCAGTTACCATTCATAGATTGTCCTATATTTGTTTAAACGTTCTGTGTTTTGATGCTTTCACTTCTTTGATATATAGAACCTTTTTTTCTTCAGGGGGTCCAGTTGTATTACTATCTCAAAAGCTGTTTCACGGACAGGTGTAGGCTCTTCGTTTGTTACCTCTCCATCAATGAAGAATGTAAAAGGTCTGAAATTGATTCCAATTGTGCAGCTTGGAAGCTGTTGTTGAGAGCTTGATGCGAAGAAAACAGGCCAACTTTACGCTGCAAGGGTAAAACTAATCCACCAGAGGGACGGAAGACAGTAGTGCATATCAACACCGTTCTTTTCATGCTAAATATAACAAATAAGCTCTCCATAGCATCCAGCTAAGTAACTGGCATATGATTATATAAGTCTACCATAAAGATAAGACATCGGGTGAGCAAACACAGGGGGTTCAACTCAAGGTGCAAAGCATTCATAAGCCCGAGGAATGGAAAAGGCCAGAAAAGCCCCCCCCCCCCCCCCCCCCCCCCCCCCCCCCCCCAAAAAAAAAAAAAAAAACAGCTGAAAAAGCTAGACTGGTTCTACAGCTGCATTATTTGGACTGATGAAACTAGGAAGCTTAAACTGTAGCTGAAAAATGATAAAGGAAAAAAAAAAGCACAGAGAAGATTTGGGAAAACAAAAACACAATATAGCCTGTAAACATGTGGAGGGAGTGTGATGACACGAGTGTGAGCGACTCCACCGCTCATTGATGTGATACGGAGATCAGAATGTGACCCAAAACACGCTGTGGGAGAAATATAGGAGTTTTTTTTTTAAGGTAAAGAGGTGCGGTGCTCTGCGATAGCTGTTTAATTTCATGACCCTTTACATTACTGAGCTGCTCTTCACTATCCAAAGACACAACTAATGGCCAAAAGACCCATCAACATCTGCGGAAAGTTTCTGAACATTCAAAAATAAGATTTCCACATACTGAAGAGATGTACAGTGCCTTGCGAAAGTATTTTTCAGGCCCCCTGGAACTTTTCAACCTTTTGCCTACATTTCAGGCTTCAAACATAAAAATATAAAATTTTAACTTTTTGTCAAGAATCAACAACAAGTGGGACACAACTGTGAAGTGGAACAAAAATTGTATTTGATATTTTTTTGGGGCGTGCAATATTATTCGGCCCCTTTGTGTTAATACTTTGTAGCGCCACAATTTGCTGCAGTTACAGCTGCAAGCAGGGCCGTCGCAAGGGGGGGGCGGGGCCCGGGGCAGACTTGAGATGCGAGGCCCTTTTCAGGATAACCTATTGACCTATTGGTCAAGTGTGAGGCCCGTCATAGGTACGTCACAGCGCGGGGCCCTGGGCGACCGCCCCCTTCGCCCCCCCCTTGCGACGGCCCTGGCTGCAAGTCTCTTGGGGTTTGTCTCTATCAGTTTAACTCATCCAGAGACTAAATTCTTCCCCATTCTTCCTGTAAAACATCTGGAGCTCAGTGAGGTTGGATGGAGAGCGTTTGTGAACAGCAGTCTTCAGCTCTTTCCACAGATTCTGGATTGGATTCAGGTCTGGACTTTGACTTGGCCGTTCTAACACCTGGATACATTTATTTGTGAACCGTTCCATTGTAGATTTGGATCATTATCCTGTTGGAAGATAAATCTCCGTCCCAGTCTCAGGTCTTCTGCAGACTCCAACAGGTTTTCTTCCAGAATGCTCCTGTATTTGGCTCCATCCATCTCCCCATCAATTTTAACAATCTTCCCTGTCCCTGCTGAAGAAAAGCAGGTACAAACCATGATGCTGCCACCACCATGTTTGACAGTGGGGATGGTGTGTTCAGGGTGACGAGCTGTGGTGCTTTTACTCCAAACATATCGTTTTGCATTGTGGCCAAAAAGTTCTATTTTGGTTTCATCTGACCAGAGCACCTTCTTCCACATGTTTGGTGTGTCTCCCAGGTGGCTTGTGGCAAACTTTAAAACGAGACTTTTTATGGATATCTTTGAGAAATGGCTTTCTTCTTGCCACTCTTCCATAAAGGCCAGATTTGTTCAGTGTACGGACTGATTGTTGTCCTCTGGACAGACTCTCCCATCTCAGCTGTAGATCAGTTCATCCAGAGTGATCATGGACCTCTTGGCTGCATCTCTGATCAGTCTTCTCCTTGTTCCAGATGAAAGTTTAGAGGGACGGCCGGGTCTTGGTAGATTTGCAGTGGTCTGATACTCCTTCCATTTCAATATGATTGCTTGCACAGTGCTCCTTGAGATGTTTGAGATCCTTGAGAGGAGGCTTGGGAAATCTTTTTGTATCCACATCCAGCTTTAAACTTCTCCACAACAGTATCTGGGACCTGCCTGGTGTGTTCCTTGGTCTTCATGATGCTCTCTGAGCTTTAAACAGAACCCTGAGACTATCACAGAGCAGGTGCATTTATACGGAGACTTGATTACACACAGGTGGATTCTATTGATCATCATCAGTCATTTAGGACAACATTGGATCATTCAGAGATCCTCACTGAACTTCTGGAGTCAGTTTGCATGCACTGAAAGTAAGGGGGACAAATAATGTTGCACCCCCACTTTTCAGTTTTTTTTTTTTTTTGGTAAAAAAGTTTAAAATATCCAATAAATTTCGTTCTACTTCACGATTGTGTCCCACTTGTTGTTGATTTTATGTTTGAAGCCTGAGATGGGGCAAAAGGTTGAAGAGTTCAAGGGGGGCCAAATACTTTCCCAAAGGCACTGTAATTAAAAAACACTTCTCGTAGTTTGTATGTGACACCCCTCAAATTAAACCCCAGGGTCAATATAGGGGGTACCGGTGAGCCCTGCAGTGCCTTTTGTACAGAAAAACTATGAAGACGTTTAAACCCAACAGATTTTATGATGCAGTCCAGGCCTCTGAGATGTTTTTCTCACAGCTATTTCAAAACTGAGCGATGAAGAATGGAATGAAAATGTACATCTTTGAAATTGCATCCAGGAGTTTCACAGTACCGTATTTGTTGAAAGCAGCTGCTGTTGATAAAATGCAAGACTACAGAGCTGTACAATTAATGAAAGCTGTAATCTAATAAAAACAGAGGATCCGTATGATTGGTTTCAGCACTGTTTGTACCTTTGTGGTAGGTAAGGTAAGGTTTAAGAAATCATGGAATAAACGACAGAGCAAATGCCTTGTGTATCATTTCTTGCTTGTGTTTGGGCTTTTACTTGTTGATTTCTTTTTCAGTGATTTCTTGTATCCTTTAAAGACCAACTGTTGGATTGATGAGCATAGATGTTGGGATTCAGAGTAACAGCAGAAATGAAAACATAGTGATGACATCCATCCAGTCCAGTAACACAAAGTACCACTTCAGTTCTGTACGACTAGGCTTTATTTTCTTCATTCACAGTCCCAACTAGTCAGATCTGACCTGGTTAGTAGCAACCCTGCCACAAACATAGTCTTGGGGAGCATCATAATGTGCATCAGACGATGGTAATGATGATGGACCAGAACGTGTTTATCAGCACGTTCAAGCAATCTGACGACCCTGATGTCCCTCACAGCAGGTGAGGTTGTTACAGTTTTGCTGCTGCAAAGTCCTCTTCATAGTGGTCTAAGAGAGTCCTGGGACTCCTGCTCATTGGCAAGTATTGTCCGGCCATTGTCACTGTAGCTCCGGTTGGGCAGGAAGGACAATCTGAAAGAGAGACAAAGTAAATATTCAAGTTTTAAATGGAGCAAGCCTACTTGTGCATTTTTGTGTCTCAATGATAAAAAAGCAAAACAAACAACAACAATATATTTTGGTAACCTTTTTTTGGGGGGGATGTGAAAATAGCAGAGGAAGAAGAACAACATTAATCAAAAGGCTTAAACAGTCAAATGAAAAAAACCACCACCAACAACAACAAAAAAGACACTGGAATCCTGAATTCTGAAAAAAGGTTTGGAGGAGCTTCTGTTCAGTCAGTGGGAACAGAGAAGGATAATCAGATAAGTGACTGGGAGTCCATAACCTTTTTGATGTCCTCTGTAAGGAGGAATGAGGAGAAAGGAGAAAGAATACAAGAACATTTCTGTATTTGTTTATGCAATTCATGTTTATTGAAAGTGTAAATTAAATAAGAAACTGCTTAACATAGGAAAATAAGCATATCATAGTGTGTATGGCATATTTGAACTTATTTATTTATGGAAAACTGTAATGAAATCAATAAATAACAACAAATATTTTTTTTGACTAGAACACAAATAGATCGTGATGTTCTGTCTCACATCCAGAGCAACATTGCAGCTTCTGAGAAGACCTCACAGACACACCAGGTCTCTTGCTACAACTATGAACCAACAGATAATATTGATTATGCAAAATCAGAGCTGGATTTGAGGATTTCAGCTGCTCTGTTAACTACTAATGTCACCACGTAATGTAAACCTGCAGTTTCAAAAGATGAAAAATGAGCTGAAGGTCTCAGATTTGCTCTGAACATGTTTTACATGTCAAAAAATCTTTCTTAATTCAAAGATCCTGTTTAGAGTTATTTTATGTTTCAGTTGAAAACAACATTGTGAAAACCATAAACATATTGCTTCTTGTTATAAATATGCATGGAGTCAGTTCACAAACTTATACAGCTAAAATGATATCCCGCTTTTCAAACTCACACCAGAGCAAACATTCATCTATTAGCAATACCCACATCAACCTGTAGAGGGCCACATGGAGCTGGAGCCTGTACCGTATGCTACGGGGTGAGAGGCACTGTAAACCCTAGACAGGTCACCTGTTCACTGCAGGAGTAAGAAAAGGGACTAAACATCACATCACTTGCATCACAGTGATTCAAGAAATATTTACTGCTGAACGTGCACGTCATTGGATTGTGGGAGTAAAAGAGAACCCAATAAGACAGTGGCAGAAACATCCCAACCCTTCAGAAGGGGCAGCGACGTGACAATCCCCCGCCACATTGAATTTACATATGATCCCAGCACAAGTCAAACGTACCACATCTATGAAGAGCCTGAAGGTCTAACTTTGTGATACAACTATCAGGACCAGCTATTTACCATGAGGAGTTCCCATCATTTTTTTTTTTTCATCAGATCATTCATTTAAATGCCTATACATGTATACACACCCACACAGAGTCCCATGTAAAGGCATGTCCTGGGTGAGGAGGCTACAGGGGAAAGATAAACAGAAATGTTCTGTAACTTTGGCTCCTCTGTTGTGTGTATTTTCGGTAAAGCCAGTATGTTTACTATCCAAACAGAGCCCCTTCTCTGTCTCTGTCGGTCTGTCACACAGAAGTGTATGAGATTCCTCGCTGCCAGCAGCCAGAAGGGGGATCAGTATCTGACACAACCATCCAGAGATACTGAGGAGGAAATTCAGAGGATGAGATGTGTGGATCACAAATAAACAAAGAACAACAGTGTAGGGTTGAAATCCTGTCCACAAATACTTAAGTCCCCTGAAAATTCATTCTGCAGACAACTAAACTGTCTTGGCAAATATATTTAGATGAAAATGATGGTAGCATTTTGGTTTGTTCAGTACTTAAGATAGCCTCTGATGAGGTTTTTTTTTTTTTTTGTCTTTTTTAATATTTATGTGGTATTGTTTACATACTAAAATACATATCATGAGTGAAGCAGATGATACTATGGCTGAGCAATATTAGGAATGTACCAGGTAACAGTCTCCAAATAGCAGGCTCACACCATAAAGGTTTCATAGTTATCACACTAATAACACAATCCTATCAACTGGGGACCAAAGTTCATTTAATGTTAACTCTTAGTAATAAAATATTAGTGTGATAAAGTTGTGAAGTGCCCATATTCTCTGTATGCGCTTATCTCTGAGTGAGAATCTCAGCATCTGTTGCGCTCCACTCTTGCAAGGTTCCTCTTGTGAATGAGTTCCTCAGCATTAATAAACTGGATGCTCAGC
This sequence comes from Hirundichthys speculiger, assembly GCA_018398805.1. Classification (NCBI taxonomy): domain Eukaryota; kingdom Metazoa; phylum Chordata; class Actinopteri; order Beloniformes; family Exocoetidae; genus Hirundichthys; species Hirundichthys speculiger. The sequence continues at coordinate 759,769 of JAGFBZ010000842.1, read as the reverse complement.
TCAAACTATGCCCACTCTGGTGTTTCTCTGCCACGCACCCAAAACGCCACTTCCTCCTCACGTCGAATCAAAAGCTTCTCAAAGATTAAAGCCGCACAGAGTTCTTTTCTTTCCCACATTAAAGTAGAAGTTTCATTTTCATTTAGAGAGAATATTTGTTTTTTTTTTAACAGAAGTGTAGTCGTTTTCTGTCACTGCTATCGGCTTTAGGCTTAAAGGTTTTCTCCCAGTAGGGGAGTTTCTACTTGCCACTGCTTCTTTCCGTTAATTATTAAAATAACCTAGAGACAATTTTTCTTGTAACAGACTTCATACAAATGTTATGTGTAAACTGACATGATTTAACCTGAGCGGAGAACCAAAACAGGTTCGGCACTTATATTTTGTCGTCTGGCAAGCTTCAGAAACATGTTGCAGCCACAGGTTGTATCTGAAGAATGAAACAAACCTCCCTATAATCTGAGTGCTTTTGAAGCATCTTTCCCTCCACAACATAGCTATTTCATCTTGACTGGACTAAGCTTATGCTAAGCCAGTGCATGCTAGCTTATGCTAACATGTGATACTTGGTTTGACTTCACATTTATTCTGATCCAGTCTGTCTAAACATTCCACATTTAAAATGTCACAAATGAAATGACATCCGGAACGTGTGCTGCTGGAGCTGAAACGAGTAATTCGGCTGGGACCCACCATCGCTCGGCCCGGCGGGCGCAGGGCCAGGCCTGTTGCAGTGGCGACGCAGGCTCTATGGGGACGCATGGTTGTTGTGGAGCATTATAAGCATGAGCAGGAAAAAAAATGAATTATATCCAGTTCAAGAGGAATTAAACACATAAACTCTGGAAAAAGGTCCATGGCCCTGATCGTACACTTCCCTGCTAGCCGCTACCCACTAGCCACTACATGCAAATTGCAGGTTTAGGAACCTCCACTAACTGCTAATGCAATCTTATGCTCCCTAAAGCTGCTACTCGTTATGCCGACTCCCTTACTTAGACCAACTGCAACCCGAAACCCACATGGCGGCGCGTACAAGAGCATGTCCAAATGGTATCATTGTGCGTCCACCTGGTCACATGCTGATGTGCACAAACAACTCTATCTCTCGAATGAACTCTTGTATAAAAAGCGTGCTTTGGCCTCAGTTGAACCCCTGAGAAAATGGCAGCGACCGTCTTAAACGGCTTGCGTGCCAGTTAAACCATAGACGACCAGAGCGTGTTTACTGAGAGCGCACCGACTATCTGGGACTTTCAGGTTGGCGATATGAATTGTCTGTGTAAAAATATTTAAATGTATATATCAGTGCAGAGGAGGAGAAAGAAGAGGGAGCTCTACAGCAGAGTCCCAGATGAGCTGCACATGAGAGCTGCTCTGATCTGGATGGAAAGAAGTTCCATAGCGGCTTGCGGGTAGCGCAACCTGCTATTAAAGGCAATGGCTACTGACGACTGAACGGGTAGAGCGCCCTAACCACTCCTATGCATAATGTAGCGAGTAGCGCAGGTGGGACAGCGGGTTTAGCAAGGTGGAAGATTGTGTTCTTTGCGGGGGAACGCCCCTCCCTCTACCTGCTATCCCTAAATAGCGGCTTTAGGAGATCTGCCGGAAGATCAGGCCCCATATCTCCATGTCCTTGTTTCCACCAAAACAACATACTATAGTGGCTCACTTACTTATTATGAAATATTAATTCAAAGGGGTTATTTAAAAGGGGACAGTCTACATTAATAAACATAGATGCAAATAGGCCTGACACACCCAAGAGGTTGTCTCTATTTCTGGTCACAAAAACTTACAAAAGTAGGATTCAAGAATGTGGAAAAATAAAACATATATCCTCATGATATATATTCAGTTTATTCTGCAAAATCTCTGAATTCTTCAATCTTTGTACATTTCTTAAACTTGTTTAAGAGTTTATTGAGTGTATTTAAATGGAACTGTAACAAAAATCTAATTAGGTAGATGGCTTTCTATTGGGATTTAAATCAGTAGCTCTTTATGAGATAAAATAAATCCTTATGACTATGACACAACTGCATGAAATATATCAGCAGGAATGATTACAAACCTCATGACAGTAATTATAAACCTACAGTACATTTTCTTTGGATTGGGTTTTGCACGTAGCACAATATTTCATTTTACACGAACAGTTTGAGCAAAGCACTAAAACACAACTGAGAGAGAGAAAAAATAGTTGTGATAGTCTCCTAGGCACTACAAATTACAACTCACTTTGCTAAGCTTACATATATGGTATGGTTCATGAGAAAAACACATACTGTACTGCTTTTCACTGCATATATCAATCTATATATAACACCTACAGACATAACGTTTTAATATATTGGCCCACATCTACGTCACATCTTCCCTCACACAGCCATTGTAGCAGCTTCTGAATACGGGCCATGTGGCTTCAACATGGGGAGTCAGCATCCCCCACTCCCAGAGTACACCTTTAACATAATTAGAAAAATAAAGAAAAGCGGTAGAGGGGGTGTTGGAACCTTTCCCACTTTGACACTGACTTCATAAAGAAACGGCAGGGCCAACAATTTGTCATGAGAGACTTTAATGATTCACTCCCACCACAGCTTTCCCTCGAATGTCTCTTCTCATCTGTCTCGCTATCTGCTTTTTCACCGACCAACTGACAAGGGGAAAAAAGATAACAGGGAGAAGAAAAAGCTTTATTGCTACTTGTGCTTTTTGGTGCTATTTCATCATTTTCTCTAGTTAGAGGGCGGCAAACATTTTATGAGGACGTGTCAGCTGTCCAGTGTAATAAGGCTCTAGTCTCTGGCCATCAAAAAGAGGGTATAAAGGCTGACTCGTGAGGTATTTTACTAATTTGTCTCACGGGGAGGAAGTCTGTTTCTATTCTAAAACTATAAACAGCAACTGAACCTGAGCTGAACCTGAGCAGGACAGTCAGGTATACAGACATTTCAATATCCTGTGTTTTGTATCAGGAGACCTACTGGGTTTTTTTCTTTTTTTTTTTTTTGACAGTTTCATTTGTAGTACATGCTGAAATTACCACTTTGCACTCATGCGTTCAAACAAATTCACTGGATTGCTTAGCACTCATGAAGGTGAAAACAGATAGAGGTCTGCAGCAAAAACCTTATGTGGTTAATTGTTATCTGTCATTTAATTTGATCTCTAGTTGAATTCTAATCTATGGATCAAAAAAGCTCCTGTGGGATGTTAGGGGGGGAGCCTTGTTGCGCTTTTTTCCCTTCTGGGGCCCTGCCTGGCCCCCCTGGTCCTCTCAGGTCAGTCTGGCCCTGGGGTGATGGGAGTTAGCTGGCGTTTTCTCACCCACGGGAAGATTTGAGACGGATTAAGATAAGGAGAGTGGTGATGGTAATGGAGGTGACAGTTTCCTTGGTACTTTGGTAACTTGCATGTAACTATATATGGGCACGGACACATTTATGCTTACCCCCCCCCCCCACCCCCCCCCCCCCCCCCCCCCCCCCCCCCCCCCACCCCCCCCCCCCCCCCCCCCCCCCCCCCCCCCCCCCCCCCCCCCCCAGTGAACACAATCAGTTGATAATGTTTACATCAATTCTCCATATACAGGTCTATAGCTTGGTAAAAGGTGTTCATCCAGTCTTCTTGTTAGTAGTTTCTGTTTCTTACATATCATCTTTTTAAGTTTGTTCGCTGTCCCAACACAATCCACTACACAACACCCCCAACACTTCACAACCCAGCACACACCACACCCTCACTGTCGTGTCTCTTAAATTGTCTTGTCTTTAAATGTTTCACTACTGGTGTTTTTCTAGTCCTCTCTGACGAAATCAGGATTTAAGATGTTAATAAAAGATGTTAGAATTTACTGCCGAGAGAGGACTGGTGAAGGACACATTCACCTCTCACATTTCTATAAGATTAAAATGCATATACATACTAGATGGTTTGACTGGATGATGGCCCTAACAATGAATGTAAATGCAGAAATGCAAAAAAAAAAAAAAAAAAGAAAAGAAAAAAAAGAAGCTTCTGAAACATTTGTGGGGAATTTGGCCTTCATGATCATTCTGCACTTTAAAAAAAATGTCTAGCTTTTTGTGGATTTTTGTAGATGGCATCAAGTATTCAAGATATTTCATTAAACTTTTTTTATGTTAGCCATTTACTGTGTGGCGTCTGTGTTTTTTCTGCTAGAGATTATTGGATTCTGATTGGAAACCATTACCTCTGAATTTCTTTAAAGGTTGTAAAAGGGATTTCTGTATGAAATCGCACCTGTTATAATTTCAAACAAAATAGCCCTTGGAAATTATTTACTGAATATGACAAAATGCATTCCTGATCAGAAATCCCTTACCCTACCTTTAAAGTACTTTAGTGAGTAACAGCCCGCCCCCCCAAAAAAAATAAAATAAAATAAATGAATAAATAAATAAATAAAATTTCTAATTTAAAAATAGGGATTTCCATGAAAGCATAAAGACTCTAAAGTATTGCAGACAGGTTCCAGACAGACAATGCAAATGTGCATTAAAATTTTTAATTCTATGTACAGTACAGTGACCTCTTAACATCTTTTAAAGTCAGCACTCCCACAAAAACACAGTGCTGTGACACGTGTGTTAATTTTTACTAGACATAACTGCTGCTAACTTAAGTCCTGATGTGCAGTAAAAAGATGTTTCTGGCTGGTCAGAAAATCCATCTTCAATAATTCTTGTTTCCTTTGAACTCAGGAAACATTGAGATCAATGATCACATAACAGACAGCAAGACACTTGAAATCAAAACATCATCTGATCTGTTAGTCTACGTGACCTTAACGGAGATCAACACGAGATAAAGGAAAGGCTTGTGTTCCTTTAATTTTGTGTTCCTTTAATTTTGTCTTAATAGCTTTCAGGGACATTAAACAACTCAAATTTCAAACTTATTTCCTCAGTCTCAGAGCTGAGGCTGTGAGGAGGGAGAACTAGTGAGGAAACAAGACAGGACGTGCTTTCCCACAAAAACACTGAGGAGCAGTTTGTGTGAGCGGGATAAAGCGGCAACGTCAGACTGAACAAAAATCACAAGGAATTGCCACCTGACCAGTCTTAAACCGTTTTCTGAGGCCAAACTCAGTCAAAAAAGATCAAGATGCGACATGATGGGGAGCAACAGAAGACCTACTTCAGAATCCAAAAGTAAACAGTCTATACCTGATCACACTGGTGTCACTGTGTGTATCCCCCCCTCCCCCACCCAAAAGCTAACATACTGTTGGGCCACAGACCATGTGCTACAGAAAACCGCATGGTTTTTGAGACAAAGGACCAGTAAAATGATTGCAACTCCCAACATGCTTTGCAATGTTTATTGTTTTACGTGATGATAGTGATGCCACACCATCTCTAACTGGCTGAGGACCCCGACTACACAGCAGGGGTTCCCGGCAAAGGCGGACCACGTCCCCTCCACATAAATACTGGCTCCCTCCTCCCACTCCCTCTCTGATCTCCACTACCCGAAAGAAAAGGTGCATTTTCTCTCTGGCCTGCTCCAAGGTAAATAGCCAAAGGCCTGCTTTTCCATGGCGACCTGTCTGCAGATCCCTCTGGTTGTCCGACAACAATCACATGCCTCACGTGCCACACAGTGAGCCGCGACGTACGGAAGAAACGACTCGTAGGAAATCACCCGCGGACCACGGACGCGTGACCGGCCTCAGACGAACCAGGAAGGAAGACAGCCTGGCTGCCATTGCTGCGCAACGCGCATAACCCTACGTTAACCACGAAGAGAGAAGAGGAGAAGAGCCGCTCCTGGATATTAGCAGAGCGTACGTTTCCTGCCCTATACTACCAATCCTGGATCATCAATCCAGTTCCACGGACTTCACAATGCCATCGATCGCTTCTGGAGCGATCCACGTAAGAGGCTTTTGTGTTTGGGCAGAGCTTAGTTTAGTTTTGTTTGCCAATTCCATTTTCTCGAGTGTTGCATATGCTTAGAACCGGACTTTCGGATCGGCCGTAACTGAATTTCGTTCATGTGTTTTTTTTTTTTATTGCGAACAGCAACTCCACTCTCCGTTTCTCAGTTCAAAATCAGAGCAGCTCGGTGAAGTGGCTTCACATCGCTGCATCTGCAGGAAAACGACAGAGTTGCCATTGCTAGTCGCTAAGAACATTCTAGCTTTATTGATTTTATTCTGTCTTTTCCTTTCCTTTCTTTTACTAACAACCTTCTGTTAGTCGGAAGCCATCTTGGTAAGGGACGAGAAAACCACATGATCTCGTCTGCCATCTTGTAGCGCCCTATCGCGTGAGTCAGCAGCCATCTTGGTAGGGGAACGAGAACGCCCTATGATCTCATCCGCCATCTTGGTAAGGGACGAGTGACCACGTGATCTCTGCCACCATCTTGGAATCCTCCTCACAGTATTAAGTCAGCTTCGTTTACCACACACACACACACACAGTCTCCCAGAATACATGTATATAAGATGACATTCTTTTCCATTTAACGTTTTATTTGCTTATGTTAGTTTAGTCATCTTTTAGTTAGTAGATATCAGGAATCTTGATTCAAGTGTTTGTTCATATTAATACTTGTTAATAAATTAAATTAATTAAAGGTGGGGTAGGTGTTCTTTTTTTGCAGCACTTTTTACAATATTGCCTGAAAACCTTTTCACATTTCCATTGCACCCACTGAAATAAAATGTTTGCAAAAAAAAACTGAAACGTTTTGGTCCAGTCTAGAGGGTATAATCAGAGAATAACTCTGACCAATCAATGTACTGATCATCTTTACATTTATTGGATGCCTAATACGTCCATCAAATATCAATGCACTCCCACCCACCCCTCCCTCCCTGCCTCCTGGCGGTTCATGTAGTCATGAATCGTGTGAAGGCGTGGTTTCGAGGGGTGGGCTGAAGAGGAGGAGGCAGAGCCTTTGGGAGGAGGGAGGGAGTGTATATTTTCAAAATTTCACTTGAGTTGGATTGCTGGAACCGTTTTTTCAAAGAACACCTAACCCACCTTTAATATGTGTTAATAAATTCTGATATATTTTAATGAGAGAAGTTGTTTGTGGTTATTTTACACAGTTTTGTAACATTTGCTGGTTGAAGAAGTCTGTGCTCGGACACTCACCTTCTCTGTTGCTCTATAGCGCCACACCTGGTCACAGGCTGTCACGCATAGAACAACAGCCATTTTGAGACTGATTGTGCTGTTTTGTCCTTTTTCCTGATTTATCAGGTGGTTCCCCATTTCAATTTAATAACTTTGTTAATACCCTTCTGGTTATTAGCAGCTGTCCCTAAAGACAGTTGGTAATAACCCCTTTTTATGACTAAACGAGCATGTTATACGCCTTATTGCACAACAATACTATATGCTGCAAAACAAATAAGAAATAAAATAAAAATATATATTACAAACACTGACTGGAAATAAGCACACAAGCATAAGTTTAAGTGCTTTCTGAGGAAAAGTAGGCCTGAGGGTTTGAACCATCAGAGAACTTCTACAATGGCCAGCTAAATAATAAATAGTATACTTTATCATCAGTCTGCGCTGGTTTCTGGGTTTCTAGGACAGTAAATTCTCTTGACTGATCACTGGCGTCTCCTTGGTGTCTGTGTTTCATGTTTGGCTTTGTGGTATTTTTCTATGGATGAATATGCTGCCACTCTGTAGAAAGAAATCATGCGGTGACCTGACATCAGTTTACACTCATGATCCCATACTATAATGAATTTTTCACTTCTTTTCAAGTAAACTTTATGATTTGTTCACATCTTGTCCTTGACTCATTTTTAGAAATGTATTTAGTGAGTATCTTCAAGTGGCAATGGTATCATACTACCATAAAGAACACTATAGTTAACAAAAAAATCCCAAACTCACAGAATAAGGGCAAACAAAAATGTTATTTATGTCATTCTTTACATTCCTGCACAGTTCGCACTGCGATGAGGTAATTTTGTCATATGTAAAACAGCTTTAGACTTATTATTGAAAAATATTTTTTTCTGAACTGGAGAGCATATTTTTGGTGTCCACAGATGCTACCAAAAAAAAAAAACAACAAAAAAAACTCTCACATAACATAACCCTGTCATTCTGTTTGAAGCTGCATAAATCTGTAAATACTAATGTCTCCGGTACCATTGAGCCAATAATGTCATTTAGTGAGTAGTGAGTTTAGTGAGTTGTTCAGCTTTGCACGGTACTGTGGCATCATAGACCCAGATCACAGTGTAATAATTTAGCCTTTCGGTTGTCATCTCCTGTCTGCTTCACATCATGAAGCACTTGCTGTCCCTACAGGAAGTCAGTAGCACAAAACATAGATTTCAAAAGAGGAATTTTTAACTTGATACTATATGACTCACTCAACCATTAAAACTGGCTGCTATGAAAAGAGCTGTAAGGACACAGTTGAAAAGTGCTTTTGTACTGTATCTCTGTATTTTGACTCAATACACAAATTATATACACAGATGTAAACAATAAATAAGGAATCTACATCAATTTTTTTTAAAAAAAAAAGCAAAATAACTTCCACTTTAAAATTTTCCATATAATTAAGCTTCACTGCCAACTCAGTGTGCCTTGGCACCCTCCTGTCACATACCAAGCATCAGCTTTAAAAGAGAAAGGAAAATTCACTTCTTTCTACAAACAGAGGTTGTTTTCTTAGAAAAAAAAATCTGAAAGCGATTTCATCTGCCTGAGTTTTGACTTAATCCTCTCTCGTTCCATTGAAGTTAAATCAACTCACTTCCTGCTTTAAGATGGACTTCCTGATAAAGAGAGGCTGCTTCCTGACTTGGCATGTCTGTTCGCATATAGCTGCATGTATGTGTGTGTAATTGAAGAATATTATATTTTTTTATGTGCATTTGTCATTTTCTTTTCAGTTGGGAGAAATAATAATATTCAGGATTAATTCACACCTCTCTGCAGAATATTAGAAATCAAAATCTCAGATCCTAGATCCTGATTCTTCTATCGATGAATTAAGATCTGTAGAAAGGACCAAACATCACACAGACCCCACCGCACAACCCACAGTACTCAACCCTAAGATGTCGTTTATAGTAGTACTCTTCCAGACCCTGTACCAGGGGTCAAAGGGTTCAATGGGCCCACTGCCAAGCTCAGTGGATCCTTTGACCTTACAAGAGACTCTCAGATCCCTTGTCCATATTTAAAAAAAAAAAGACTTAATGCAGATTTCCATTAGCTGGGGTTCAGGGTAAAGCCTATGAGGGTGGAATTGTAACAGAGCTCCTCCTCCCTCCTTTCCACCGTTGTGTCTCCAAACTTGTTGGTAGTAGTGCACCACTTTAACTGCCAATAAACAAAAGAAGAAGACAGCAAAAGTGGAAGGAAAAATGAGGAAGAGAAATAAACTGAACACTAAAGGAGCTGGGATGGTTGCTTCATTTCTGTTTCCATACACTGGGGATGGCGGCAATAAATGAGAAGAGAAGCTTAAAGGGGACACTGAGATGGTGGATCAACGTCACCTCCTGCCTCCAGCATACACAATCATCACAGAGTAACACCACCCGCCCACCCAGCAGTTTTGGAGGCCGTGCTGAGGTGCATGACCCACAGCCATGCAGAAGTTCCTGAAAATCCTGGTTGCAAAGCTGCTCCTTGTAATGGAGTCCCAGTGAAGACCCTTTAAAACTACGCTGGACAGCTGCTATTGGAAACCCCTCCTTTTATAATCCTTTCACACCAATGCAGCATGTGTTGGGTGCAGCGCTCTAGTTGGCTGGGAGTTGTTACACAACTAGATGGAGATTTTAAAACTTCAACTTATAATTGCTGAAAATGACAAACCATCACCGTGTGGCAGAAGGTATTGCACCGAGCTATAGTGAGATTGCTCTGTTTTAGATAAATTAAACCAATCATCTGTCGACCCCTTGTTACAAAGCAATAGCATCGAAATTTAGCCTTCTTTCAAGGTATGAGTCTGTACATATATGGATAAGCTTTATATTGTTACCAGATGAGAGATTTAGGAATCAGATTAGTATAGAGAGAGAAGGGTTTATATTTAATATAACCCATCCATCCATCCATTAGCTCCCAGTTATTTAATATAACCTTCTAAGAATAAAAAGAAATGCTCCGGTACCATTGAGCCCCCAGTTTTATTTGGCCGGACCAAAAATGTTGGCCCAGGCTGAAAGGACTTCCAAACTACCACAGCGGTACACATCAGGGAGAAAATAAATATTTTTTCAACAGTCGTTGTCAATCAAACGCACTCAGTGCCAGTCACAAGCGCAAACATTTATTCGGTCCCTTGTAAGTTACACACGGAAAACAAACCCAATTGAAATTTTTGGCAAAAGCAGTTAGAGTGTCTGCAGCATTAATTATGAAACCAGGATCAGAACAGCACCGACACTGATGGATTAAACAGGTTTGACAGGACCCATCATGTTCCACTGTCCCGCTGTGATGCATCCACACTCTCTACAGATGGACCGAGTTTCTAATGGATGATCCAGATCTGCCCCATTTCAGTAGCTCAAAAAAGTCTCTGCTTTTCTCTTAAAAAAAAATCATCTGAAGATTTTCATGAGTGAAATATATGTGTGATTCATTTTGAGGTTTGAAAAATCCTTAAATATAATTTAAAAAGCTACTTGTTTTTATTTAGGATGCAGAAATGCCAACAAAAAGAGTTACAAATTAAAAAGTTATTTATTGTCTGATTTTTGGAGACTAAAATTACACAAAATCTGCAATATAGCAAATGCCCCACATAGTGGGGCATTAAGAAGAATTAAAAAAAATGAATAAACAGACAAACAGAAAAAAGAACATGAGCATGCGCTCATACTGAGGCAGAGTAATGAAGGAAAAACGACACATGATATACATAATATACTTCAATAGTGCAGGCACTATAACTGTGTATAACATTTTGAAGAAAAGAAGTGTTGCACACGCTGCTCAACGTACTGGACAACACATCGCTGGACACATCCTCAGCACAATATGTTGGTGCAACTAGTTCCCCAGCTTAACCAGTAGGAGCATTAAAGAAGATAGATAGAGCTTGAAATTGAAGTAGCTGCAATGAAAATGGCAAACATAACAGAGAAATGCCAAATATAGATATGTGGACATGTAAGCAGCAGCTTACAGTTTGATATTGTTAGTGCCTCTGGCCTTAGTTGTGTTTTTATTTGGACTTTGTCCTTTTAGCTTTTGGATTTTCTTGTTCTGAATTTGTTATCTTGACTTCCTGTTTTATTTGGAAATGCTCTCCTTTGTTGACTCCAGTACATTTTGTTTCTGCCTTGCTTGTTCCACACCTGGTTTCAGCTAACTGATTGTCACCATCTGTTGATTATCTGTGATTACCTTATTCAATATATACTGCCTGATTTTATTTGTTCTTGCCTGGTTTTCTTTATTAGCTCTGTTCTTTCATCACCAGCATGTCTTTTTTTTTGTCAGTTTGTTAATTAAATTTATGTCGAAAATTCACTTAAACTGTTTCAGATTTCAATTCCAAAGTATCTTCAGTTCCAAATCTGCCTGTCTCGCTCCTGCTCTCTTTATTTGGCTCTCTCTTCAACTACAACCTCATAAAAGCTATGTACTTATTTGAGCCCCAAATCCCAGCCTTCCTCTCTTCCTGTCAAGAGTTTTGCAGTTCAGATATCACTTCCCTGAGTTTCTTCAAGATATGCCTGAGAGATATAACAAAACCAATAAAACCCATAACAGCAACAACATATAGAAATCCCATTCTGAGAATAACTGTTCTTTTATTCTAATGACCAAAGTCTGTATAGAAAAGAGGAACCATGCAGGAAAAACTGCAACAAAACAAAAAAAGAAACCAAGAGATTCATACCAAAGTAAGAATGTAAATCCAGGATTTTAGATGCAAAGCCTGTTGAATAACTTTTCATATTGCAGCTTTTTATCATATTCTTTGGAATCACAGACTTTTTGGGTTTTGGAGAAGTTTTTTATTGGATGGTTTATGATCCTTGCGGGGCAAACGGATTCTTGTGAGATTTGCAAGATCACAATCATGAGAGGGTCCACTTTAAAATACTTGAAGCCATCTGTTTGTGGCAATAAGCTAAAGTTTAAACTAATCAACATCCTATACATGCAGGTACTGGTGTGTTTTAGGTGTGACGACGGTCAACAAGATCAGCAGCTGTTCGCAGACTGCCTCCACAAGTGACACTTAATTGATTTGATTTGCACATGGACATATGTTTCATCCAATCAGCTCACAAGGATTATATTAAATGACTTTTTTTCAAAAAAAGTCTAGACAATTCTGGTGAGGAAACAATCTAGTCTGTTGGGTCATCGTGATCCAAACCAGAAGCCAAAGAAAAATGCTGTCATTGGACATTTCTCAAAAACCAAAAAAAAAAAAAGGCCATTTCAAAATTTCTTCATTTCATTTGTCTTGAAAATGTTCCAGCAGACCAGCATTAATTTGGATATTGGTGGGGTTTTTGCATATTACGTCATCAGCTCCAGTAAGTGATAATCGTTTCTTCATCTTCTTTCACCTTGGACACTAAAGTTACAGTGTATTTATTCACCGAATTTCCCCTAATGAACATGCGCTAATAATAGCACCCCAAGGACTTTGACAAAATGTCAATGAAGCTAACTGATGGACTGTTTATAAAGAGCTGGACAGGACCATCCAGTCACGTGACCCACAGGCCTTTGAATCCTCTTTTGCTCAAACTGTGCAGCACTCTATGGCTGAGCTCCTGCTGAAAACATGCTGGCAGACACTGTGTGGCTGATGCCAGTCGTGGAGGTCCACCAAGAAGGCTCTATGGTGAAGCCCTAGCAGGCTGGTGGTGGCTGGCGCCCCATCTGCCATTTTCCTGCAAGCCGGCCAGCTGAAGGAGCTGAGATGCTCATGACTATCATTCAGGACTCTTCCAAACAGAATTGCCCTTACGAAAGGAAAATATATTGCAGTATATTAGAAAATATCATGCGATATATTTGGTAATATATTCCCATATATGAGATTTTGTATTTATATTCTCCAATATATTGCAATATATGCATTGGCCACATATGTGGATATATTGATACATATAAAAAAAATATTGCAGATAAGACCAAAAAGGTCACTATATTTTTCCATGTATAGTTTGTCTTCATATGCTCCAATATACTGCAATATATGTTTTTATATATATATATATACTGTATTTATATATATGTGACTGCCTACTATATTGTACATATATTATTTATATATTGTACTATATATTGATATATATGGTACTATATACAGATATATATGGATATCTATAAAGTGCCTTATATGGATAAATATATAGCACCATACATGCATATATATTATGCCATATATGGATATATATGGTATAATATATTAATATCTACATGAAGCTATATATGGATACATATATACTCCATCCATCCATTCATCCATTATCTATGCCCGCTGAATCCTCTGCAGGGTCACGGGGATCTGCTGGAGTCTATCCCAGCTCTCTTCGGGTGAAAGGCAGGGGTACACCCTGGACAGGTCACCAGTCCATCGCAGGGCCACATATAGACAAACAACCACTCACGCTCACTCCTACCGGCAATTTAGAACCACTAATTAACCTGACATGCATGTCTTTAGACTGTGAGAGGAAGCCGGAGTACACGGAGGAAACCCACACAAGCATGAAGAGAACATGCAAACTCCACACAGAAAGGCCCCTGCTGAGGTTCGAACCAGGAACCTTCTTCCTGTGAGAGAACAGCTCTAACCACCAAGCCACCCTGCTGCCACATATATACTCCCATATATGCATATATAGATATTCATATATAGTACCATATGTCATGGTCTGGGTCAGCCGTGGCAGATATCCTTGGTCTTTCAACTTTGTTTTCTTTTGTGTTAAGTTGGTGTAGCTCTCCCTGTCTTTAGTGTAACCTGTTTCCTGTTTTACCTTGAATTTTAATTTGAAGTTTCAGGGTTCAGAACACATCATAGCACAGACACGGCACTGATTAGAGTCACCAACAACCTTCTTATGGCCTCAGACATGGCCTGAGAAATGTTGAGACTACATTAATTGCTGGTTTCTAGAAAGGTAAAATTATAATGCGGTGTGAGCCCACATTTCTATGTGTTTTTGTTCGAAGGCAACTCAAACCTTGTTAATGACTCTTTCTCAGAACATTTTCTTCCCTGACATTTATCAAGATGTTCACTTTACAACCTTTTAAACAGAGCGCTGGGCTACCACACATCTATGCACACAGAAGAGAAAGATGGAAAGCGAGTCGAAGGTTTATCAAGCATTGGGGGGGCAATAAAGTCATATTTTGTTTGGCACCCAGGTAGAGGCTCATGAAGTCCTAACTGACAACACAATGACCAATTTCAGAGAAAACTATTTTCCAGAATGAACTGAATTTATGTGAAATATATCTTGGGGGGAATTTCTACTTTCATGTCGAAACACACCATCCAAGTGATGAAAATCAGAAATGAACAAACAAATCCAAACAAAGCCTGGACTTTAACCACAGATATCAACTACACACAACTGATATTTAAAAGGCTAGCAGCAGTTTAACAACAGGCTCACTGCCTGCATTTACGTCAGATTTAAACTGAGCCCTGTTCTCTTCTGCATTTGACTCTTGGGCAAACTGAGAAATGTGAGGTATGTAATTCACCTGAAGGTAAAACAAGCTCAGTAGCTAAAGACTGACCAGAGATATCTGTGAATATTACTGAAATATGACTGTGCTGTATTTCAGGAGGAATGAAAAAGCAGATGAGCCCATTTGTTTCTGTGAAATGCTTTATCCTAAAATCTGATCAGATCTTCACTTAATGACAACCGTCATGATGCAAAACAAAGGTTCCGGTACATTAAATAATAACTATGAAAAACCTATAAAAGCAAATATCTTTTGTTATGCAGATACAGTATATGTTGATGGATATAGTAACTAATGCTGGAACTGGTGGAAAAGAAAAGCTCCACTGGTACAATACCTTCAAATACACTCAGTATCCAAGTTACAATGTAGGCGAGTTACGACCACCTGTACTTACATCAATGTCCAGCAGATAGCAGCGCAGTGCGTAAGATAGTTGTGGCAGCCTGGCATCGTGTACGACAGTTATGGCAGCGCAGCATCTCATACTCACAGCAGCATTCTACCACTACACTTAGTGACTAGATACCGTCGACTAGAGACCGCAAATCTGACTTACGACTGGTTTGTCAGAACTGATCTAAGTCGTAACTCGGGTAATGATTGTATCTATTTTTCAGTTGTTGTGGATACAACTTACACAGGGTTAACATTATTACTTACAGGGCTGCCTCAGCCTGCTCACATGGGTTTGCTATTTGCTAATAGCAAACACAAACCCCCAGTTAGCATCTGTTGAAGCCATTAGTCTTAAGGTTCATATAGACCTTTCTACCCTAAATGCTGGAATAATGCTTTCAATAAAAAACACAAACAATAATCTTTAAAATAAGGATAATTGTGTATTGTTATTATTCACAGCTCAGAAGTCAAGTTTGCTGAAAATGTTTAGTGCTAAGTAGCTTAAGTGATGGCAGCATTTAACGCCAAAGACTGCAATGTTTACTCAATAACCTTTACCCTAATTACACATATGTTTGTGGCTTTTTATGATTTTACCTTATGAAGTATATACTAATTAACCCCCATACAGCTTTCAAGGATGTAAAATCTAGAGACCAAGATTTTTTTTTTTTTTTTGTACCAGCCTTTAAACATGTTTGTTTCTGCTGTAAAGGTGAACATTTGAACATGGAAATTGAAATTGACTTGCTTTTGGAGCCACTCTAGTGGTCATTCAAGGAACTGCACTTCTGTGTCGGCTTCAAATTGGTTAATCAGAGGTTAACTACAGGAAATATAAACTACAGGAAATATTTAAAAAGCACAGGGACAGCTGAAGATTGAAGTTACACCCCACATGTTCCCCACACTACACATGTGTTGCAAGCATCGTCTGTCATCGTCTCTTTGAATGAGGTGAATCATCCATTGCCTAAGTGTGGGTTCCGTGTTTCGCATCGATAGCGTTGCCCCCGTCAAAAGTTGGGGGATTTTCAACTTTTCCCGCTTCAACTCATGCATCAGTTGAGTTGCAGCTTCACAGCTAGAAATAGCAAATGAAATCATACACAGAGGCGGAAGCACGTGGCTTATTTGGCAGGAAGAAATTTGGTTGTTTTTGGTATAACAAAGAAATGTCAGAAACGTGACCCACCATGTGTTGCCGCAACATAGCTGTGTGAATTCAGCTTTAACCTCTGATTTGCAGCCGATGGTTGTGTTTAGAATGCCAGAAATAGAAATGAACAATGCTAATACCCAGTGGCTCAAACTAAGCAGGAAAAAAGAATATGGCAAATAACTTCTCATGTGCAAGGTGATACATGTCCTTAACCAGTGTTGTACCTGAACGTGTTCATTGAACGAAAGTTCACGAACTAGTTCATATTTTCTGTGAACATGAACTGAATGCGCTCTCTTTCCCCTTCACGAGCGTCGGGTGTGAACGACTTCATTTGGGCAATTGTGAACGACGCTCTTTCAAAGTTCACGCCGTGCCAGGTTTCCAGCGAACCCCATTTAAAATACACCACAAACGAGCCTAATATGTATCTTTGGAAAGCAATCAAACATGGCAACACGGGCTGTCGCTTCTGTCACGCTAACAATTGCGTCATCAAATGTTTAAAACAAGCATGAAGGAAGATGAGAGCTGCAGTCGCCAGAGCCGGAGGAGCGACCTGACTCCCGGGGGTGATTGAAATATTGAAATGGGAGGAAAAAACATTTGCACCTTAAGTACCTGTTTTTGTCTTATAATAAAGACCATTTGGCAACAAGTTTTTCCTCATATTTTTAATATACTGTAGAGCAGTGATTCTCAAAGTGTGGGCCGTCGTGGGACTGCAGGTGGGCCGTGAGAGGTCATTAAAATTAAACAAATGTGTTTGAAATCTTTGATCTTTTTAAAATATGTTTTTAATTACTGTAAAATATTCCTGACATGATTAAAAAAAACATTAAGAAGTAATAAAAAAAACTGTTAAGTGTTATTCTACTGTCATCTTAACTTAATATGACAAGTGTCACCTTATTTGTTGACCCTTTACATTAATATTGGATCATGGTTCCTTGTCCTG
The DNA here is from genome assembly GCA_018398805.1 of Hirundichthys speculiger. NCBI lineage: Eukaryota > Metazoa > Chordata > Actinopteri > Beloniformes > Exocoetidae > Hirundichthys > Hirundichthys speculiger. The sequence continues at coordinate 742,527 of JAGFBZ010000842.1, read as the reverse complement.
TATGTTGATCACAGCTAAAATTAAAGGTTTCGGTTGGCTGCGGAGATTTTTCACATTTCAAATTGGGCCTTGGTATTCTGAAGTTTGGGAATGGCTGCTGTAGAGAGAAGCTGAAACGGAAATTACAGTTTTACATGGGCTGTCCCTTAAATGCTAATTGTCCGAATTGGACACATAGTTTTCGACAGATAAAATGGATAAAATAATTGCCGTTTGTGGTGGTGTAGTAAATGGGCAGTGGTAATCATTTTGACAAATAATTGCTCGCAGCAACATTTAAAAAAAAAAAAAAAATTTAAAAAAAGAACTATTTAGTTCATTTTTTGAAATGGTGAACTGAACTAGTTTATTTTAATTTCTGTGAACTATGAACTGAACTAGTTCATTTTAATTTCTATGAACTATGAACTTAACTAGTTTGTGTAAAAAGTGAACTTGCACAACACTGTCCTTAACATGCGTAAAGATTACATGTATAAGCAACAACATCCAACAGAGCCAACATTTCCAGTCTTTGAGTTGGGCCTGTGTTGTTCATATCATGAGCTACAGAGTGTGAACAGAAAACAAGCTCTAATACTAGAAGTGAAATCTATTGTACAGATCAGCGCAGTATAGTTTGTGATTATCTCAAGACTTTGCGATTGAGTTCTCGTAATGAATCACTGTATATCAGCTACAATCATTTTTTTTCTGATTTCACACAGACTTTGGTGTTTTACCTTACTGTCAAACCTTGCGCACATTGCTAATATGCAAGCCAAACAGTGGCTCTTTGGCACTGTCATAGGATTTATAGAATATAGGAATGTTGTGGGTACACGATGAAAAATATCAGAGTAAAAGGGATTGCAAATAAGAGAACTCTACTTTGTGCAAAAGACCAGGGGCCTCATGTACAAAGATTTTCGTGGATTTCACTCTAAATCATTGCGTGGAAATTTCTGTATGCACAAAATGATTCAGATGTCCTTCCAGCTTGGAGCCTCAATCTGTACATAGTGTTTGGTAGGATATATGAGTCTAGAGTTGATCCAGGAACCAACATTACTCAGGACCCATTTGTGCATCACATTATTTACATGTTTATAGAATGGAAATTCTTCTCCTTAACATATGCAAATTTGTGTTCAGATTGCACCTTTTATATCAGTGTGTGTGCAGATGATCACTCAGGAAACCCAGTGTCGTCAGCGATTGTAAAGTTGGACCCAACTCAGCACTAAGTTCCAAGTGGACAGCTCTTGGAAACCAAAAAAAGCTGACAGCTGTCATCATCATGAGCCAAAAAAATTACTGTGATCTCTAAACCCCGCTTCTCATCCTGCCAAAGCTGCCATTTTCATCAGCTCTGGGTTGCATCATTTTGCACAGAATTTTATATGATCTGAATAATTGGTTTATTGAGAAGCTGTTACCATAAGGCTCATGTGTCTACATTAAATAAATTATTTAATGACTGGAAATTAGAGATGTCTTTTATATGGCGTCAATTCACCATCATGTATATTACAATCACAATCCAAAATCTGAGAACCAAAATCCTGAATCAGAGAAGGAAGAGCAATCGTCTTTGTCTGTTACATTTTTCTTTTCTCTCTATCAGTTTAAAACCATCTAGGCATTCTCAACCATCTTCCTCAGTTGCTCTTTATCCATTCTCCTTTAAATTCTGAGAAGAGTATCGGCGATGATCGCGATCTTGTTTACAGAATTTAATTTCTTGGTTCCAGATTCTAGTTTTCCATCGCCTCCAAGTCTCGCCAACAGACCCCCCCCCACACCAAAAAAAAAAAAAAAAAAAGAGGTGCATATGAAAGCTATGAAGTGCGTAGAGCACTGGACAATCTCACGTTCAAGTCACTTTTTGTACATCCGAACCTGAGCGTGCAAAATGTCATATGCCAGTTTTATTTGTGCGTATGCAAGGTTTGTACATGAGGCTCCTGATCACCACAGATGCTTCCTCGTAAAAAAGATATTTAAATGAACAGGAATTACTTTCAAAAGCAGAGTTAACCAAGGGGGTGCAAATGTCTTCCAGTGATTGGTGACGCAAACTCTTGTACAGGTGAAAGGACCCAGAGAGGTCCTGAGTGTGCCTGCCAGGTTCTGTTGCGCATGATAATCTGGTCTCTTGTGGAAAGCAGGATCTCTCTTGCAAGAATAATGTAACTTCCTACTAAGTATGTTTTATTGACCTCCGAACATTTGACATATAGTAGATTAACGAGGTCATAAACGTTATGTGCTGTCTCTCTTGTTTGGCAACAGTTAAAAAGGGCATGCCTAGCTTCACTGATATGCCTAGCTTCACTGAGTGCAGGCCATTCAGTTCATTCATCTATGAACAGAGAAATTACTTTTTTTCATAATTTGTTAGAAGTGCAGGCAGAAACATTAGTGCCTAAGTACAGTCAGTATTGCTGTTGTTAGCTTGTTATCATCATTTTTTGGTTCCTGGTTCGATTCTTTGTTTGACTCTACTTTCACTTGAGTCATTGTTTGTGAACATTAGAGAGGATTTATCCCTTTATGAGTGTTAACCTCTTTGATGGAAGTGAATTAAACATGAAGTCCAACTAATGCCAGCATTATTATATGCTGGATGCCAGTGTGTACTATCAGACAATGATATGTAAGTGTCAACAACTTGGTTTTATAGATCCCAAGAGCTGTAAAATCAGTTAATCAGTTATCTTTCCTTTTTTCACAGCTCTTTTTTATGATTTTAAATGAGTGACTATCTGTGTCCTTTCGGATCCAGCTAGTGTCAAATCTGCCATTTTAGCGCAGAATTTTTTGACCCTCTGCTAACATTCATCCACTGCCGCAAACTCATCTGTTTTTCTGTTCTGTTTTGTTTTTTTCTTTCAACCACCAACATGCTTTTGGGTCTTGCTTTTGGACGTTATGTTAGTAAACTTGGATATTTCCAGAAACTATTTTACACTTTGTTAATAAAAGTTCATATGATGAAGTTACTTTTGCAGTTATGAAATTCTTTATTTAATACAGAACTGGGTCCACAGGTAATAAAAGATTATCAGACCTGATTAGTCCACATAGGTTGATTCTTTTCTCTGCTTTCTCTCCAAGTTAGAGAAGGACAGAGTTATAGATAATAAGTTTCTCATTAGGTCATTAACTGAATGTTGTAAGCACAAAGTAGGTGTTTGAGGATGCTGGCTATATCTTTGATTCATCGTACCAGGAATTTTTACATGAAAACTGGACTTAGAGAAAAACTGTCAATGGTTAGGCAGAACTACCAGCTAATCAGAAATGATGCAACAGCAGACACAGGGAACATACTGAAAACTGTTTTTATGTTCCTGAAACTCACACTTAACTGGACATTTGTCATTGAAAAAAAATAAAAAATCTTATTGAGATAATAGTCAGTGTTTGGTGCATCAGTTTTGTATTTTTGTTTTGATTGTTGTTGGTGTTGATTCCTTTGTTACTGTTGGAGCTGATACCTCATTCCCATTAACAGAATCAGAAGATTTTCAGCTTTCTAACGGTATGTTGCATACATGCAGTACTTAGAACTTGTGTTCATTGTAAAAAAAGCTGACCTGAACTATGAGCCTTAGGGCTATGAAGGGGTTTTAAACACACTGGATTAAAAGCCAACTCTGTAAACAACTTTTTTTTTTTTTTTTTCAACCTTTACGGAAATGAGGTAGTGTAAAATTACTGAACTTTGTAAAGAGACAAAGCAAAAGAATGCAGGTAGCAGAAGAGGAAAGCAGACGGAGGAAAGTTAATAACAGAAACAAGATAAACATTTCACACAATATTCCAAGAAAATAAAGGAAAGAAATGAGATACAGCACAAAACTGCAGTGAAGAAAACTGAGAGGCAGAGAGCAGCAGCTGGAGTATTTGAGGTTTCAATCAAACAATAATAAATCATACAAGTCTCATAATAAATCATGGACTACAGTGTTTACACTTCACTGGCCTGCCTGTCTAAACGAAGTGTCTGTGGTTGACTAAGACATGCTCTCTTTCAACAGTGGCCTCCTTCTCACTCACACAATAACACACCTACCTGCACAGCCACAGTCCAAGGAGGAGGAAGTGAGGAGGTCAGTGATAACCAGCAGTGGCATGATTTGATTTTGATATCAGTGTGCTATACTGTCTTCCGATGACATGAGCAGAAGAACATCTTATAATGCCATGTGTCCGCAAGCAGGACGGGAAGGTGCTAAATGAACATTGGCAAAAAAGCGTCTCTTTTTAACCAAACCAGCTGTAACTGTTATAAGGAAATACAAGTCCATGTTGTCGTAGTTTTTCTAGCAATAATAAATAATGACTGTGCAATATACTGTGTGTTTTAAGAGTTTACTAGATGAACTTCTCTGTATTATGTTCTAAGACATGTGATGTCGCCTTAAATCAGGGAGCAACATCTTACACGTCCCAGTCCAGAGAGATTGTACTGTTTTTAACTGGCTTAGCAGCTGTGCTATGGCACCGACTCACAGCTAGATTAGATTAACTTCTTAATAATCAGTAACAACCGCATGACTGATAAAAGTGGACCGTGCTCGGCAGTATTTCTGGAATTCAACAGTACTTGGAGCTGGAGCTGAAGGGGAACTCACAGCAAGAAAAAAACAATGAATCTGTTACAGGATGGATGTGACATTCAGAATTATAAGTTAGTTATTTCACTCGTTGTTATTATTGTTATTGAGACTTAGGGAAACACGTAATCGTGTAAGCATTTACACTTCCTCAAAACATTTTAAGGTAATTTGTAAGTAGTTTTATGTCCACTCATTTGTTCTCACACATCCAGACCACTCTGTTTTAAGCACTAATGGCAGCTGCTCTAAACTGGTTACAGATGGCATGTACATTAACATGTTTTAAGTCAAATGTGCAGCAACATGTTTAAAAAAAAACTGAATAGGAACGTGGTATCCTGAAAACTGATAACCTTCTCAGCGGGTCACTGGGAATATTTGAGCAATGAGGAGAATCTGCAGCGCGGCAATCTGGAAGCTTTGATTTTTCTGCCCTGTGTTGTGTTTTTGAAAATGTCTGCACATGAGGCTGAATGACTGCATCACCTCTGGATTCTTCATGTGTCTAAAACAGTCGGAAAATGAGGCTTGTAAGGCTGAATATTATTATATTTTACCACTAACTGAAGTTTCTGTTTCTTTTTCCAATCATAGCTAATGATTAGAAAATACCACTTTACCCTTTTTCTGATTCTAATCACTAATAGACAAAACAACTGGAGTCTCATTAAACCATTACACACAACAAACTGTAATGCTTTAAATCACATAAAATAGCTAAAAAAAATATAGTTTACTGAGAAATAAATGTGTTATAGTCCCTGTCCTCACCCAACTCTTCCATTGGGAAAATGGTTTCTGGTCTTCAAGTTCACCCCACCCCCCCCCCCCCCCCCCCCTTTCATTTCTTTCATTTTTGTGTGCACCTTCTCTCACGTCTTTATCTCTGCCCTCTTGTCCTTCTCTGTGTCCAAGTCTCCTCTCTCAACGAATGTTCCCACCTCTCCTTTTAATCCACTCTTCAGCATTATCCTGCCAAAAAAAGCTGATTATTTTACATCTTCTGAAATTCCTTTTGTCTTCAGTTAACACTGGAGGCCTGTTAGGATTTTGACTTGCAAAATGTTTTGCTTCAAACCAAGCAGAAAAATAGAAAAAATATATATATATTTTAGAGAATTTTAGTAATATATATGTAACAGTCCAAAAAAACAAAACAAATCATGTAAATACTATTACTTATTATGATCATTAAAAAGCAACAAATTTGACATTTCCTGGGTCCAAGTACAATGTGTGAACCAATTTTTTGTTTGTGTGCTATCAAAAACACACCATAGGAACTGAAATAGATGAGACAGAAGATTCTTGTTTGCTCCTTAGAAATAAAATAAAATCCACACAGAACCACAGAAGAACAAATGCCACATCCACCCACAGTCTCCTAAGACAACGAGAGCTTTTTGGCTTATCAGTTTCCTGTCGGCTGTAACCTGATTGAGTCTGTTTTCTGTCGGAAACAGATTTTAAGAGAAGACATCGTGTTGGAGTTAAAACTGTTTGCTTTTCTGTTTCCTGCACACACACACACCCAAAATGTGGTGAGCACAGATACAAAAGAAACAGGAGCAGACAATATACAGATTACACTTTCAACATGAAATCCCTAAGAATGGTAAAAATCAATGAAAAATAGTAAAAGATACAAAAAAAAGGGACCAGACGAAGCCCACATATGCACATTTTATGTCATCTTTTGTCATCTTGCACGTGCAGCCATGTGTTTGTATGCGTCACTGCATACAAGCCTGTTTTTTTTCTCTTCAGCAATGAGATACTTGTATTAAAGCTAAACAGTCCAGGCACAAGAAAGCCACCTCCTTCATCATCCTCCCAACTCGAAGGAGCCGAAGCACAAACACAACCTTCAACTAAATCACCACCACCAACAGAGCTCCTACTGTGAAGAAAAGAAAAGAAAAAAATGACTTCTGCATCCATATTCTGTTATTCTACATATGAATGAAATTAAAACAGAGAAATATAAAAAACATTTTTGAAAAATATATTTTATCTCACCCCTAGGCATCAGTCTTTTACCATCGCAGAGGATTTTCAACAAAAAAGCAAAAAAAAAAAAAAAAAAGTTTGATCTGATTTTGCTTTGGAAAGAGGAAACAACATTACAGAACAGAAGTCATTTTTTTCTGAGGAACATAAGAAGACTATAAACACAAATGTGATGAAGATGAACCAGTGATTTAAAGTCAGGGGTTATATTTGTGCAAATAGATACCTCAGGTAGCAATATTAACAATTCTGTCTGAAAAAAAATTCTGGACTGACACAAAACTTTTAAACCCCTTTGTTCAAGACAATCGCGTCGTTCCTCCATTTTACATCAGATCTGCTCCATGTGTTCACTGTCCTGGCTGTTCTCTAGCTCAGTGATTCCCAAAGTGTGGGCCACGGCCCCCTGGTGGACCATCGTGGTACTAGGCCGTGGGAGGTCATTAAAATTAAACAAAAAAGTTTTAAATCCTCGATCTTTTTTAAATATGTTTTAAATTACTGTAAAATATTAACGAAATAGGATTTAAAAACATTAAGAAGTAACAAATCAAACCAGTTAAGTGTTATTCTACCATCATCTTAACTTAATATGACAAGTGTCACCTTATTTGTTGACCCCTTACATTAATGTCAGAACATAGCTTCTAGTCCTGAGTGTTGATCACAGTTGTGATTAAAGGTTTCGGTGGGCCGCGGAGATTTTTCACATTTCAAATTGGGCCTTGGTATTCTGAAGTTTGGGAATGGCTGCTCTAGCTGGTTACTTCAGTGCGGCTCTATCTAGTGGCACAGATGTGTAATGACAACAGAAAGTCTATTCCTTGATTATAAAACGATCCTCATTTTTGAGAATATGACTTCTAGATTAAAATATCGTCCTATATTTGGGTCAATAAGGTAGTTTGATCAAGGACTTATTAAGCAACGGATGGGCAATGCTCGGAAATGAGCCTCAGGAGATTCTGTGCTCGTCATGATCTGAGGAGAAAAAGACTGATGTCAGACGCAAAGCTGGCGAGCGCTTTGGTTCGATCTATATATGAGCTGAGTTTTCATTCAGATTTTCACAATATTGCAAATATTATAACATGTGATTCCAGCGCCGCCATGCTACCTGGACTGACACACAAAGCCATTTCTGGGTCACGTAAACCGGACAATTATATATTAAAAACAAATTGAGTTCTGTGGCCCGTTTTTTAATTTCGTATTTTTGATCCAAGTCTAAAATTGAAATATAAAAAAAACAAGTATTTTTTTGTTTTCTTGTGTTAGATTAAAAAATTAAGAACAAAATAAAATGTCACTTTTTAATATTTTTAATTTGACTGACAATTGAAAATAGAAAGAACGAATGATACACAGATCAATAAAGTTTCAGAACTTTTACATGGACATTTTCATTTTAAAGTTCTCCCAGACGGTGGATTCGACAGAAACAAGGTTATTTGTAACCACTGACAAGTTGAACTCCCCGTTAAAAGTTTCTGCTGTTACCTCAGAAATTATCTGTTTTAATGTTCTGATTGTGGCTCAGGATTTTGTTGCTAGACTTTTTTTATTTGTCATAAAAAAAAAAACAGGATGAGATTAATGCCCTGGCAGTGGCAATAAGCTTTATTTTATTTTACATTATTTAAGATGAGATTTGCCCTACATATGTGTTACTGACAAGTGCTGATGTTAAAAGTGTTTGAACAACAAATGTTATGGCACTTTAGCTCACATGGCAGCAGAACATTTAAATGAAAATGCACTTTACATTACTTTTGAATTCATTATTTGATTTTCCGTATACAATGCGATTAATCATGATTTATCAGGAAAATCATGCGATTAATCGCGATAAAAAATTTTAATCGTTGCCCAGCCCTAACATATACATGTAATAATAGAAAATTAAGCTTGCAGATAAAATTACTGCTTTTAATTTTTCTGACCGGCTAGACTGCTCACCAAATTCTGACTTTCAGCCTGCTGGTACTCTTGCTGTCACTGGTTTTGTTCCTCCTACGCATGTTGTTGTTCTTATCACTCTTGACTTATCTTCATACACCCCCCCAGCTCCTACTGTTCTCCTCGTTACTGAATGCATAGCACATGCATAAGTGAAGCAAGCTCAAAAACAATGTTGAAAACATAGCTCTTACACACAAAAATTTGGATCACAGCCTTAGAGGTTACTTTATATATTATACTTCCAAATGGGGGACAATGCAGACATAAATGCATCTTTTGTTGTGACTTCAAATCCACAGTTTGGAGGAAATGGTCTGAGCTGTGACTCTAAAGTCCTGGACAACTCTATCATCTGAGCAACGTGGCTGCCTCAGCCCACGATGCAGATTTCTGGACCCTTGAGTAGGAGCGTAAATCACAAGTTTTATCAGCATACGATATTACATTGATTAAGTGGATGACGGTTTGATGTTTGCCAATATCACAAAGTCACTCATGATACGATTTTATATGACATATGTTAATTGAACACAATTACTTCCATTTATATTAAAGTGTAGTAATAAAAATATAATTTTACAGTTTTATTTTGGGTTCTGCTGGGTGGTTAAATGAAAAATCTGTTCTTTATGAATAAAAATGACCACTTGGTAACATATTGATGACAATTACCTGTACTGATGGCTGATTGATATTTTAATCCTGTAACGATGCTACTGGATCATTCATCATTACGTCAATATATCAATGTAGCGTTATTCCACCTGCGATCAGTAAAATATACAGTATTTAAATACATTCCTTCCTACGTTCATCAGTTCAACACACCAGGCTTTTTCTTTAATAAGCAGCTGCAGCACAACAAAATATTTTTAATTTTGATTTTTAAAGTTCAGTCAAAGGATAAATGAACAAATATAGACAAAGACAACAGGCTTTACAATAACTTGCTGGGGCACCACTGATGCAGGCAGGAAGGTGATGTAGATCTGTCTCAGAAGAGACACATTATCTTTGATTCCTGTCTGAGGTTTTGATTTCTTTTAAACAGAGGACAGAAAGACACCCACATCCAGATGCTCGCTCCAACAAATCCATTTACACCTACTCAGTCACACATGCAATTGCTATTTTTCACAACAAAATTAGGGTGCAGGGATATGTCATTAGGCCACAGATAATAGATGTAAGCTCTATATTTATGGCTCCTTAGCTTCATAGCCAGTGTACCTGTGCTTTAACTGTGTGTTTACCTCAGTGCCATGGAAGTCCCGTTGACTGTTGCAGCTGAGCAAGGTCTTGGGATGTATCCATGAGGGCAGCTCCCCTGCCGTGCATACCGTTTATTCCCACAGCAGAGAATCACCAGAAAGGCCCTTCGAAAAGCACGGTTCAGGAAGGCGTACAGGAAGGGGTTCAACCCTGAGTTAATGTACCCGAGCCACAACCAGGCTGTCCACAGTTGCCAGGGTACTGAGTAGTGGATGAAGGGGTCCACTACGTTGGTGATGAAAAACGGTGCCCAGCACAAGCAGAAACATCCCATTATAACCGCCAGCGTCTTTGCTGCCTTAGTCTCGATGCGCATGCGGCTGTTCCCTATGGGAGCCTGCTCCGGGGAGGATGAACCCATTGCTGTCCTCAGGTGGTAGTGGTCCAGTGGGTCTGAAGATGTGGAGGACCTCACAGGGACCACTGGATCCATCCCAGCAACGGGAGCAGACCCGGCACGCTGGAGTGTCTCGATCTGACGTACGTGGGTCATGGCGGTGACATAGATGCGCTGATAGGCCAGAATCATGAGGGCCAATGGGACATAAAAGGCCACCGCAGAGCAGATGAGGGCATAAGGCCGGTTGACCAGAAATACACAGCTTGTGTCGTTGGAGCCTCCTGTCATGGCTCGCCTCTGTTCAATCTGCAAAGACAAGAGCCACCAACAGAAAATAAGAAACGTGCTATGCATGTAAAGAATAAGCTTGGCTTAGAATAAACAGTGAAGATACTCGCACTAGACGTCTGCCCTGCTTTCAGTCTTTACTCTAAGACCGCCTAAAAAATAGGTAATATGCTAAATACTCTAATAATAAACTGCTTTGTGATATCCTGTCCTACTAAAAGAGGTTTAGTTTGTCTGGCCAGCTGCCCATAACTTTGCCCTGAATTGTAATCATGAGTAGGTCAGAGTAAATTAAATCGGCAGGTGGAGAAGTCCCTGAAGCCAAAAGAAGAGTTTTATCTCATTCTCCTGTGAAGCGGTTGGGCTTGGGTGCAGGATTGTAGAAAATTGAGAACTTTGGGACAAGACCATTTAAATTAAAAAGACTAATCACCTTAATCACAATGATAACATCTGTTCAGAGTCTGTTTCTTTTCTTTGTGAAAATAAAGAAGAGACAGTAGAATTACACAGACACATTTCTTCTCTTTGCAGTAACAAACTGCATCACATCTTTGAATCCTGCTTCAAAGAGAAAACAGAGTCAACAAGCTGGCACTTCATTAAATCTGGAAGAATAAACTCATCTACTGTCGCCTGCCCCAGGGCATCCGGCTGCAGATTTCAAGGTAGGTCTGAAATAACCTCACACTTAAAGACATCCACACCAAAAAAAAAAAAAAAAATGCTTACTGAAGTGAATGCCTGAAAGCCTGCAGAGGCACTGGAACTGTGTTATCACTGCACTACTGTGTTATTGTTCAAGGGATTGGAAATGTTATTAGAAAAACGAGAGAATTTGACTGGACAAGTTAATGCTGTTTTTCCCTCACACACTTGTCTTCCGGCATTTGAAGGATGCATCTCACAAAGAATACTTTAGGTGTGCTGCAAGGCTGTAAGGCAATGTTTTTTACAGCAAGTATAATGTGACCATTAGTATTTTTATGAGTCATTACTGTGCCACTGCCTTCCATAGTTTCTGCTATTAGTTATTCTATTAGTTAGTGAGCACTCACAATGTCCTCAATCCCAATGGCATTCCAGCTTTGCATGATGGGAAGAAAGGAGATGAGTGTGGGGATGAACCAACAGCCGCTGAGCATCACTGCCACTCTCAGTGGGGTCATCTTGTGTCTGTAGACCAGTGGCTGGCAGCAGATGGCGTAATACCTGGAATTATGCGCACACAGGCATCCACACTGTATCAAAATTCAGTTGGGTAATGTAGTCAGTTTAGTCTTACTTTATTTATGCATCACTAGTTTGATTTATTGCATGTAACATACACTGCCTGGCCAAAAAACAGTTCAGTCCAAAAAAAAAAAAAAAAAAAAAAAAAAAGGTCATACACTAATATTTCGTTGGACCATCTTTAGCTTTGATTACGGCACACATTCACTGTAGCATTGTTTTGATAAGCTGCAGCAACCTCAGATCATAACACTGCCCCCACAGGCTGGTACAGTAGGCACAAGGCATGATGGGTGCATCACTTCATCTGCCTCTCTTTTAACCCTGATGCTCCCATCACTCTGGAACAGGGTCAATCTAGACTCATCAGACCACATGACCTTCTTCCATTGCTCCACAGTCCAATCTTTATGTTCCCTAGCAAATTGAAGCATTTTTTGCGGTTAGCCTCACTGATTAGAGGTTTTCTTAAGGCTACACAGCTGTTCAGTCCCAATCCCTTGAGTTCCCTTCGCATTGTGCTTGTGGAAATGCTCTTACTTTCACTATTAAACAGCCCTGAGTTCTACTGTTGTTTTTCTTCTATTCGATCTCACCAAATGTTAAAGTGATCGCCGATCACAATCACTGAGGATTTTTTTCTGGTCACATTTCCTACTCAAAGACGATGGTTCCCCACTATCCTTCCAGTTTTTAATAATGCGTTGGACAGTTCTTAAACCCAATTTTGGTAGTTTCTGCTATCTCCGTAGATGTTTTCTCTGCTTGATGAATGCCAATGATTTGACCCTTCTCAAACAGACTAACGTGTTTTCCACGATCTGGGATGTGTCTTTATACATAGTTGTTTAGGAAAAGAGAAGCAACTCATTGCATTAGTTTGGGTTAAATAACTTGTTGCCAGCTGAAAGATAATTGCTCATGCAGTAATTACCATATTTTAAAGAATACATGAATGACATTAAAATCCCATTATCATGTCTGTATAAAACACAAACCTGTCCAGAGCGATGCAGCAGAGGTGCAGGATGGATGCTGTGGTCAGTAAGACATCTAGAGATGTTCGCACCAGACAGAAAATCTCTCCATAGCGCCACTGGCCAGTTGTTAGCTCGATTGCCGCAAAAGGCATCACAAGCAGTGCAACCAGCAGGTCAGCAAACGCTAGCGACACGATAAAGAAGTTGGTCTTTTTCTTTCTGAGATGAGAGAAGAAAACAAGATGTGTTGTCCAAAAGCAATTAATAAAGGTTTACAGCGTATTAACAAATGCACCACAAATCATTTATTTTTCATCCTCAGACACGCAGGTCTTAATATTTGAAAATTCATTTAAAAGTGAAAAACAAAAGAATGATATTCAACATCTCACTGAATCAATTTGGTACTACCTCATATATGACTCACTGTTGTAGCCTATACTATTTATTTTTCAAGAACATAAGCAGTGCTAACCACTGCACCACCTTGCTGCGTGTATTGATTTGTGCAAAAGTTACAAGACAGGGCAGTGGGTCCAGATTCTGCTGGCTGACCTTGTTTATTTACGTGTGGATTTCCAGACATGATGGTCCATGATGGAGACCACTTCCAGCAAAAAACAAATAAATAAATAACAGGCTCACCTCAGATGCCTGTCCTTGCAGAGTGCCACCATAACCAACAGGTTGCCAAACACTGTCATGATAATAATGATGGAGAGGACAATGGCCAGAACAACTGTCTCAAGTAATTTCAAGAATTCCTGTTGCTCCTTTTGGTCATGTTGTTGTTGTCCAGTATTTATTATGTCATCCAACACACTGCAAGGGAAAAATAAACCACCCAATCAAATATTAAAAACACAGTTTTATCAGCCAAAATGAACGTTGTCTACTCTTGAGTCTTTTAAGGGTTATGGTTAGATTGGCTGTTGTAATATTTTTCTAATGTGTGAGGATTGTTATGCTAAATGAAGTTGAACCGTACAGCACACTGCTCCATTGAGCTTTCAAGCTTTTGTTATCGTGATGATTTAAATTTGTTACATTTTGGCACCTATGGTTCAGATGTATTGTAGAGAGGGGAAAAAAAAGAGAGCTTCTGGGAACACATGTAACGAAGGTCTCCACCAGTTGCAGGGCACTGGGACAGCCCACTTCCACTCTGTGTCTTAATCAGAATGTCAATGCAAAATGGTTTCAAGTGCAATCTTTCATGTGCTCAGTCAGAATGGATCATCACTAAAAATGTTTCTGCAGATTGGATTGGTGTTATGCAGAGATCTGTTTCAGTTCAGCATTAATTAAGCAGCTTGGGACTATAAATCATATGGCTGCATATTGGTGCAATACCCCCAACAGCCACTAGGTGCAGGGTCCAAACAAGGGGCTACATCGCCCTGGCTAATTTGATGCAACCAGGAAGTGACTTTAGTTTGCAATTTCTAACTAACCACTAGGGACTGGACTCCAAAAGCAAATGTTTTTTTTTTTTTTTTTTTTTTACCACATAAGGTAAAATAATATAAAGCAACAAATTTATGTATAATTAGGGGTGTAGTCTTTTAATTGATGCGAGCATAGCCATTTGATAATTGTCATTACTTTAGTTCTCAGTACTAGTAGTACGCAGTACTATAAAAAAAAAAAAGACTTCAAAAGCAGTTTTCAGAAACTTATGGGTGACATCACAGATGGTTTGTCTAGTTCTTCCCATATGGTCTACGCAAGCTTTAGTGGCTCTATTTCTTTTATTTATCACATTTAAAATGGTCTAGTCAGACTGCCTGGCTGACTCTCTTGCGTGGTCCATTTTGTTTTGTACTTCAGACATGAGCTAAGAGAAAGTTAGTTACCTCCACAGATCACTGCTGCTTGATTTTGGCATCCATCCTTTGTAAAATCCTTTTTGTTAGTTTCCTCTTTATTAGGTCAACACACACGTGACTTAACAACTGTAGTCACCACGCTTTGGCTGGTCTGGCATCTAAGGCACGATATCACTTAACATTTTTCCAGATCGATACCAAAACCAAAACATTGTTTTTGATAGATTTCTGAATGTTACTTTTTCTGATGCCAGTATATTAAATTTCAGCACAGACGATGTTATTTTAGACATTAAGGGTTGAAAACCTCACTTTATCTTGGAAGTAGTTTCAGAAGACAAATAACAGAATGTGGTTTAATTTCAGTTATGTTTCAGCCCCGTTCTGCATCAGTTGTTATTAACTCAATCACTAGTTCAGGTTTTTAAATGCAATGAACCAAACCAAGCAGACAAACAGTGGACAGTTTTCTCTTCACAGTAGACTATACTTAAGTCACTCCTATTGTTTCCAGAAGGTTGTTTGAAATTGCGTCTGCTTTGTCAAATAAGGATTAGATGATTAAAGCAGTGTGACTGTGGCACTTCACTGCACATTAACAGTAGACATCTAGCTGGAGATGCACCAGTTTTTCTAGCTCTGAACCTGTGCTTTCTTCGCAGTGGACTACTAAAGAACAAAAGAACTGGTTCAAAGTGAGGCACTGGTTCTGAACCACCACTGGAACTGCTTTAGTGGAAAAGATCCAATAGCCTCCCATACAAAAGTTGGCTTATGAAATTAGTGTAATAGCTACATAAACTCCTTTTGATCAGTATGCTGGTGGTCCTTCTGAAAACAAGGCCTTTATTTTTCCTCAAGTTGCACACTTTTGTCCATTCTTTTTAAGTATTACTTTTCAGCTACACCTTCTTTTGTCCAAATATGGACAAGAAGATGCTGCTGGTGAGACCAAGAATGTGATGATCCTATGTAGAGTTGGAGGCCTCATAGCTGTTGAAAAACCAATCTCAAAGGCTCTGTCCATCATTTATTTACACAGTCTGGACCCTGATGTTTGGTGACCTCAGCTAAGGCTGCTTGTCAAAGCCTTATAAATTACCATGGGTTCGACAAAAACTGGTGAGGACTAAATAAGTAATAAAACCAGATTAGCTATAAAGTGCGATTTGTTTAAGTTGAAATAAAATTCAGATCAACTATGCAGGAATGTGATGCCAAATGTAGCATGGATAAGATTTTTTTTTTTTTATGACTTACTGTTGAGGTGATGCTGTGGCCATCACTAGTCATCTGTACAGCGGTCAGCTGAGGAGAGTCCTCTTAACCCCATGCTATGGCCCTGTTGATACACATGCATGATGTCATTGAGTTGGATCCAGCAATAAGTTTGCATCCTTTTGAAAACAGTAGTCAGTAAATGTCTATAGACCTGCGCTTGTTTGTCCATCTTGTGCCGACATCAACACTCCAAAAACATCATCTTTCTACCTACAATACCTAACTGGACCACAGCTTGAAATTGTGTGATATTTGGAAGACAAATATTCTGTGACAGGCAAGAGCTTCTTCCTGCCAGATTACATTAGACACTTAGTTTGTCTTTATAATGAAGCAATCATACCAAGGTATAGTGTGTACCACATGGGAAATACTGCTTTCTTTTTCCCTTTTCAACAGAGGTCAAGTCTGAAAGGAGCTTGTGAACAGCATTTCTTGGGCTGATAAAGATCCATAGTCTTTTTCCCATTGTTGAAGGATAATGTCACTCACATTATTGAAGCAACAGTTGTAGAAAACATAGGTTACTGACCATCTAGACTCTGTTTTTCTCTTTTTGTTCTGTCATATCAGTAGCTTCTGATTCAGATTGGCCCACGGCTTCCTTTACTTTTAACATATTACAGCTCTCTAAAAGTGCAACGGCAGGACTGGTTGCTCAAGATCTCTAAAACCCCAAAACAACATCTTTAAAAAATATATATATTTCTTATCACAGATAACATCAACATTGTGACAGAATTCATTCCACATTTTATTCTGTGTTCATAAAAAAAAGTGTCCTTTTTTAGTGGAAGTTGAAGCACTACTCTTGCACTTCAAGTTGAACGTTTTCCCATGAAATTTAATGTAAAATCACTTCTTACATGAGCTTCCTGAGCACTCCAAAATGATGAAGCACAAGGCAGCTGCTCAATCTTTGTTTAAGGCAGTGGTTCTCAATTATTTTTCTGCTGCACCCCCCCTACCACCCCACCCCAAAAAAAGAAACATTTCCTGCCCCCCAGCCCATCATGACTATAATTAGTATAATTTGTCTATATAATTGTTATAAGTACACCTCTGCATAACAATGTATCCTCAATAACATTAAGGAAAACAAAAAAGAAAGAAATATAGATCAACTTACAACAAAGAATAACTTTATTAACATAGATTTTTATTTTAAAGATTTAAAGTGCATCAATCCTACCGTAGTCACAGTGAAACTTAGCGTTACATCAGCATTGTCATATTTCCTCATCTCAACTTTCTGGTGACTTTAGTTTGTCTCATTATCGCCGTCTCTCTCCATCTTTTTTTCATTCCTGTTAAATATTTTTCTGTGGTGTCTCTTCAGGGTTTGTCCACTACATATCTCCTGCTCTGTGCTGTGTGCGCACATGTCTGTGCAAAAAAAACCCCGCGTAATATAGCTAATACTCCCTGCACTGTGTGACAATGAGAGCGCCGCTGCCCCCTACTGTAGTATATGTGCAATTACACTTTATTCCAACATTACAAAAAAAAAAGCATGTTCCCCAGGGGTTACACACCCCTCCTGGCATTACACCGCGCCCTCCCCCAAGGGGTTGCGCCCACTATTGGAGAAGGATTGGTTTAAGGCAAATTAGGCATTACACAAATATGACATGATGGTGACAGAGCCACGTTAAAACTCGGCCAATCGGACCCCCTAAGAGAAGGCGAGGCTGGTGTTCGCAATCCAGGGTGACCCCAAAGGCTGCCAGTCCTCGGGAGGTCCCTATCGCAGTGGCAGTCCAGGAGGATGCACCTTCACCTTGGAGGATTTCATGGAGCTCTACCGTAGGCTCATGGCATCCATGGTGGGGACAAGGGATGAGAAGCGGTGGCTCTGTTTTTTGGACATTTTGGTAAAGACCTTGACCATCAAGCCCCGACTTCTCTCCTTCCCCGCTATTGTCGCCCTGTCCTCAGACCTGATCCAGTTCAAGGAGGAGCTGACAGACTCCCTTATCTCTGATCCATGGACCCGACCCTCACTGGCACCCCTGAGGTGGTCGACGCCAACGCACTCTCTCTGGTTCTTGTGGCGGTCGACGCGCTCTCCCCGGTTCCCAAGGCGGTCGACGTGCTCCCCCCAGTTCCCGTGGTGGTCAACGCACCTCTCCTTGTCTCTGAGGTGGTTGACGCACGCTCACCAGATTCTGTCCCAGAGGTGGTCGACGCACCTCTCCTCGTCTCCGAAGTGGTTGACGCATGCTCGCCAGATCCTGTCTCCGAGGACAGGAGCTCGCAGCAGGAGCTCCAGGCGGCCGTGACTCCTCCTGGGCCATTACAGCAGGAGCTGCACGCAGCCGTGACTCTTCCTGGGCCCCTGCAGCAGGAGCTACAGGGGGCACCTCGTTGCCTCCTGGTTCCAGTCCGCCGCCGTCGCGGCCTTCCGCCTCGCCAGCTCCTGGTTCCAGTCCGCCGCCACCGCCGCCGTCCGCCTTGTCAGTTCCTGGTTCCAGTCTGCTGCCGCCGAGGCCGTTCGCCTGAACTGTCTCTGCCATCTGTCTGGCGCAGAGGTCGAACGCCTGAACTTTTTCTGCCGTCTGCCCGGCGCTGAGGCCGTCTGCCTGGACTTTTGCTCCTGGGCCTTGAGGCCTAGTGACTGTTATGTTTTTTGTTTTTTTGTAATATGAAAATACAGCCAAATATTCCGTGTGCCTACTCTTTACCTCATGCACAAGCTGCTTTATCTCATCTTCGGAGAAGTGCTGTGCCTGTCCTCCCTCCATTATAGGGTTTGGGAATGTGGATTAAGGAAAGCGCAATGTGCTCTGAAAGCCAATGGCTGCTGACGCACTGATTGGTTTAACAAGTGAAATGCCCTAACCACTCCTATGCATAATGTAGCAGGTAGAGCAGGTGAGAAAGAGGATATGGAAAGGGTGGAAGATCGCGTTTCTTTCAGAGAACGCCTCTCCCGCCACACATTATCCCTAAATAGTGGCTATAGCACAGTGGTGCGCAAACTGTGGTACATGTACCACCAGTGGTACGCAAGCGCTCTTTGGCGGTACGCGGGAAATGTCATGACTTTTCACATTTTTTCCACATTTTCACTTCAGAAACATACAATGCATTATAAATGTTTAAAACGAATGTGTAGCTTGAGATAATTAAAATTGTGTCTTTAAAACAAATATTTGTTGCATATTCAGTTGCAGTGCAACAGTTGTAAATGTCTGATTCAGTAAAGTAACAATTCAGGTTTGAATTGAAATAAAGTGAATTCAGAACTTAACTGAATCCAGGCAGAACAAAAACAAAACACTTAATATGTTCTCTTGGTCATGTTACATCAAGCATCTGTTCATGAGGAACAACAGTGATCCTTTCGGGTGCTTAATGCTGAGCCTTATCAGCACTGAGCACCTATTACAACATCACTTACTCTCCCTTTTTATGATGGCTGACTAGTTTTATCACACTGGAGGGTCAGGATCAACACCTGACCAGGTGAAAGCAGGTGATCCTGTCAACAACACATATTTTCCTGCTGACACATAACCATTGATAGTTTGCCATATATGTGTATCAAGTAACTTATTTTCATCCTCAGTTTTCTTTTTTATCCATTTATTTTGTCCCTGTACCTGTGTGAGCTTCTTCTTCTCTAAAAGAATTAAATATACAGTCACATTATAAACCTTCAATGCCAAAAGTGTGTGTGTGTGTGTGTGTGTATATATATACAGTCATGGAAAAAATGATTAGACCACCCTTGTTTTCTTCAGTTTCTTGTTCATTTTAATGCCTGGTACAACTAAAGGTACATTTGTTTGGACAAACATTACGATAACCACAAAGATTGCTCATAAGAGTTTTATTTAAGAGCTGATATCTTACCATTTTCCATGGTTTTCTTGATTAGAACCTAAATCACTTAAGTTTTTACATCAATAGCTATGGCGTTGTACTGCCAAAAACACTGCTTTTATGTATTCAGTGTTTTCTTTTCTGTCTGTTTTAGTCACATGATGACGTTTAGTGGTACCAGGTATTAAAATGAACAAGAAAGTGAATAAAAAATGGTGGTCTAATAATTTTTTTCCATGACTATATATATATATACTGTGTGTGTGTTGGGGGGGTGCAATGGCAATAAATTGATTCAGGTAGATTACACCTTTAACAACTGGCCTCAGAGCACTGAGAGCACATACAGTACATACCATCTGCACTTAAAAGCATTAAGACCGTTTAGTGCACACATGAAGACCAAGTGAGGATTATAAAGTTCTACACTAAAGCTCCCCAAACATCACCATTTTTGGTGGTTAAATTTCCACAAAAATATCTCATAATTTGTTAATCCTGTAATGCCCACTGACCTAATGTCCTAAATAAGAGTGCCAAGAGAGTAGCTTCTTTATAAAGATGTCCATTTTAACAAAAGTGACATCAATTCATAGTAAAATTGAACAGGTTCTTTCTTTGTCCATGTTCCACACCTTGACCAGGTTATATGGATTTATACTCAGTATTTCTTCTGTATTATTAAAGAAACAGAAAAAAGAAAACACGATCTAATACCTTCACTTTTTCATTGCTTTGGTAGAGGAAAAATAAAGAGCAAATTAGGGTCAGCTGAGAGTCAACACTAAAAGGTTAATGCATTCCAGGAGGCCTAGTGGAGTAAAACATATGTGGTTAATCATACCAGCAAGTCACTTATTTAAGGTATGTGACTTTACATATCTGTCTCTATGACTGTTTTACTCCTAAACTCCCTCAGAAAAACTACCAAGCAATTATTTTGTGCTCTCTATGCAGCATGAAATATTAAGGACAAATTCTTTAGAGATTCAGCAACTCTCTAATACATGCCAAAAAGCCAAGAAAATAGTTTCAAAGTCTTCACTTGAAAATAGAAAAAGACATATTTTTTAAACTAATTATATGTTACATGCAGAGACCAATTAGGAGGCTCTGAACTCCAGGTATGTTTCCCCACACTCACTAGTCTGGTGACATAATTACATTCAGGACAGAAATACAGATGAGAAACATAGTAAATATATATTAATGTCAAGTTTCAGAGGAAATCATGTAGCTCCACAGTGCACAGATTAGATGTTCAGTTGTGCATCCTCATTGCTCCTAGTTTTCAATAGACCTGCAGAGAAATAACTGATAACCGTTTCAATCTCAAATCATATTTGGAGAAGCTGTAATCAGCATCATCCTCTTGCTCTGCCTTTCACACACATTTTGGAGATAAAGATCATTAGTGTACAATTAAATTAACACAGGCAACCCTGAAAGTCTTTGTTCACTCAGTTATTCACATGTTAAAATCATTTTGAATGGGAAAATGTTTGCCAAATCGGAAACTGTCAAGAAGAAAAAAAAAAAAAAAAAAGAAATTACAGAAAAATGGAATATGAAAAGACCAGAGCCAAACGTCTGACTGGTTGCTGCGATTTTCATGTGAGATGTGTATCCAAGGAGGCGTGTTTTCACAGCTCACCGTGTCCATTTCACATCTGACTGACACAGAGCTGAGCAGAACAAAGTGAACTCTGAAGACCAGGGGGCAGGAGGAGGTTAGACTGTTTTTCTGTTTTGTATTTGCTGGAAGCTAGACATTTTTGATTATTAGTGCTATTATTTATATCACTGAATCTGATCAACAGTGTAGAAAAAGAAGAAAAATGTGCATCGTCTCAGTTACGCTGATTGATTCATTTACTTGCTGGAAACTTAGGCCTATGCACAAACGATGATTACAAGGTGAAGTTTCTAATTTCAGCTAACGATTTAGGACTCTCTGTATCCTGTTTTCACTCTAATTTCATTACATGCTTTGATGCTTCCTTCAAGATGTCAGTGTGACCTTTGTTTTCTATCAGCCGAAGTTGTTTTCTGCTTGTAAAATACACTGTCAATCCAAAATGTGCACTGCATCCAATGCACTTTGCCCCAACTGGATAAAAGCCAGTCACATTTTTGCTTACTTCACAGCCTCCCACCATTTTGTATGTGACAGTACTGTTTCTTTTCATGATTCAAAGATTAAGACTTTCCCGTCTGAGGTGTTCAACCTTTGGTTAAACAAAGACAAGAGGATGTGTTAGAGTTGAATTTATATATGACTGTTATGAAACTGTTATGAAATCAATTTAGCAGTTTTAATTATGTTTCCAAGAAGCACTGACAATTGGCCTGTTTCACAAAATCAAAATATGGAGAATGTTCTTGTTTGCAATGCTCAACTGATAATAAATATCAAGAAATATAAAGTGAACTTTTTTTAGGACGGATGCCCAGGGAAATTTTTTAGTTTATTTATAATTAATACATCTGAAGGACAGTAGAAAAATCTGTGTAATAGTTTAAATCTGTGCTGCACAGTTTCTGCAAATCTGAGGGCACAGTTTATTTATCAACTTTTTTTTTCTATGGCCTTACACTGTTGGGAGATTCTGAAAGTATACTTAAAAGCTCAAATTCTTCTTCTAGGTACAAAAACTACTATAAAAAAAATAGAAAATTAAAAAAAATAATCAAAGAAATGGAGTGTGCACACTGTGAATGAGGCAAAGCAGTAGAGCAACATCCCTGAACTCCAAAAGTAGCTCTGGGAAGAAAGCTGGTCCTTCTGACAAGGATGGACTGACTGGTTCCAGTAGGACCACCACCAACCTCTGAGCTTATGAGGAGGAGGGTTTTGAGGGGAGATGGTGGTCTGTAAGCTTTGTCCCAAGCAAGTTGCAAGACCAGTTCATCCAATATATAATACTAGAGTCTGGTGACAGCAGAGCCTCTCAACATTTGTCTGTGTGTCCCTGCAGTCATTAAAGCTGAACCAGTGAGGAGATGCCGCAGGGTCCAGGGTCCAGAGTCCAGGATCCAGGGAGACCTCCTGCAGAGCCAAAACAACCGAATTCAATGCTGCCTAGAAAATAAAAATGTATTCCAACTTACTTATAAAAAGTAAGTTTGGTCAAACTGGAAATTATATTTTTGTTATAGTGATTAACAAATGATAAACAAATCTTGATTTTTGCTGTTCTTGCAGCTCCTAAAGCTTCCTGACAGTCAGTATCTGCTCTGATCTGTCTTCTTCTGCCTCATCCTGAGCTCTGCTGACCTTAATCTCACTCCAAACTGCACTCCGCCATCAGAAATACACAAAGCAGGGGTTGTTTCTTATGATTAGACACCAAAAAAGGTACAGGTGTGTAATCAACAAATAAATCAATCAACCATGACATATAAGAAATAATTAAGCTTTAGAGCAAGAAACTGATCATACTACCAACTGTATGGATTATAGTAGACCACGTCCATCAGCAAGAAAAACAACAATGTACAGCTCTCAGCTGTCACTTTCTCAAGTCAAACTATTGTATGAATTTCTATCATCCCGTTTACATGTTGTAATTAGATCCTTTTAATAAATCATCACTGGCAGTAATGATTCTGCAGAAGATTTCAAATTGTGTAATACCACTTAGCTAACAAAACAAACATTACAACAGTAATCTATATGCATATTTTACTATTCATTAGGAAATAAATGAATATAAAGAAAAAAAAATCAGTATGCTTGTCAAAATCCTTGTCACACCATCATGAAATTTGAATTGACATTTGTATAAAAGTCTGATTACTTATTACTTTACCTGGTAAGTCGACGTTTTCCTCCGGTGTCCTTTCTTCTGCACCAGCTTGTAAACATGCACTCATATAATAGCATACAATTGCCATAAAAACCACGCGTGAAGGCTGTAGGGGGTACTAAAAAGCCCAAAATTAAAAATTTTCTTTGTGTTATTTTAATTTAACAGAAGAAGCAAATGTAACATAATTCAAACCATATAACATGATATTGTATTTTGTAAAGTGATATTGTCATTTTCTTTTGCACTTCATTAGTTTCCTTACAGGCAACGTTACAAGAACTGGCACTAAATTCAATTCAGTTCAATTCAATTCAATTTTATTTATATAGCGTCTGTTACAATGACAATTGTCTCTAGGCGCTTTACAGAGACCCAGAGCATGACCCCCGAGCAAATATCATCAACTAAGATTATATCATTATATCCAATCAATGATAATGGCAGGTAAAAAACTCCCACGTAGGGAGAAAAAAAACCTTTATACCAAACAGTGGCAAGGAAAAACTCCTACTTTAAGAGGAAGAAACCTTGAGCAGGACCTGGCTCATATGGGGGGACCTTCCTGTATAATATACCAAAATCAGCTGTATCTAAGTGAAAGGAATAGGATTTAACTGCATACACCTTGCAATGGACCTGGTGACCATATCCAGTATGCCTGCCTCTCACGCCATGACAGCTGTCACACGCTCCAGCCCCTCTGAACAAGACAAAGTGACGATAGAAAATGAATCAATGGATGATGGGATGAACTGGATTATAAGTACACTGAAATGGACTGCATTTAAGTGGACTGGAATTTAACTTGTCTACCTGCTTATGTAAAGGGCCTTGGAATGAGATTTGGGGATATCCTGACATTATAATATCTAAGAATTATTTTACAAATGTAAGCCTTTGTACACATACAGGAAGATTTAGCCTGTCAACACTTGCTGACACAAACCGCAGCTCCACCTGACATGACAAATCCAAATTCTCTTGTTTAATATAATCTGTAAAATCTTCCAGCCAGTCTCATAATGATGATCCCTGAGGTAAAGTCAGAGGGTCAAGGTCTTTAGGATTCATATTCTATGAACCAGTGACATTAATAATAATTCTTACAGCAGTCATTGTTAGTTTTAAAATACTTTACTTCAGGAAAAATGCCAAGTCTTGAGCAAATGCTGGAGAAATGGTTGAAGACGAGCCAGAAACACATACTGTACAGTTTGAGTTTCTCATAGGCAGTGCTACTGTGGATAAAAAAAAAAAAAGTAGTGTAACTGACTGGAAATCCCAGGAGAAGGAGCCAAAAGCAATTTCAGGCACATGACAAAGGGAACACGTAACTGTCTTAAAAAGAGCAGAACAGACGATAACAAGTCAGCAGAGACTTAAAAAAATTCAAACTTTAACTTTGACAGAAGTTACTGTCTTATGACTGCAGTGTCTTATGACTGCAGTGTCTTATGACTGCAATGTAAGACTCTATTGTACATAAAATGAAAACATCTTTATATTTTTTTTAGCATATCATAGGTAGGAGGACTTGTCTATTGGACGGTAAAACTGCCACCATCTGTGTCATAAATTACATGTCTTCTGCACATTTTCTTTAGGCATGCACTCGACTAGGACGACAAAAAGACAGAAGAACCTTTAAGCTTTCTGTCCTCACTGTGCCTCCTCTCCTGTCCTCTCTGATTCAAACTGACTCAGACTGCCAGTAATGTAGTAGGGACATTCATGCCTAAAAGTCAAAAGTTATAGTGGCAAATCTAGGCAGAGCAGACAAAAGCTTTTTTAAGAAGTCATAGAAAATTTATCCAAATGACCCCCCCCCCCCCCATCCCCAAACCCTACTAGGCCAAACCATGTCAAACCAATCTAATACAGATCAAGAAACTGAACTGCACATGGTTCAAAAGAAAGTTTATATGACTGTAAAAGACATCCCTGAAAAGAGGCACTCTTCTTGCAAAGCTTTCATTGACTTTCAGTAACAAAACGTGCCATTCAGAAGAAGCAAACATCTGTAACTGAAAATGGATTCCTTGCAGCTGGAGTGGGCAATCATTTCCATTTTTCATTAAGATAATGCATAATAGAACAGGTCTTCTGAGATGAGTAAGAAAACTATCTGTCATCTGTAGATGCTGGAGCACTGTAGGAGACACTGTGAAATCCATTTATTTTACTTGTTGTGCTACGTTCCAATCAAGCAGTTTGTCCGGAGTTATGTCGACTCATTTAATTCATACTCAGCACATGTGATGGCTGTTTTAGGCAAACAGGAGGAGGCAAAAATTCTAATTACTAACATGGTAATGTCTGAAAGCTGCACCCACATAGTGAAAGGGCTCAATTGGGTGAGAACACACCAAAAACTAGTGTGAGTTGAAAAAGAAATTCTATATTTCAGTCGACTACAGCCAAAAGAAGGGACTGGATGCTGCAAGAAGTAAAAAGAGATTTAATATTGGTGTGGTGTTCCCTCAGTGGACGGTGGCAACAACTGGATTAGAAGGGACTGAAAAGCCATGTTCTGTTGATAATTGTAGATTTTCACATATCGCAAATGATTCAGGTGGTTTGGTGCCTTGTTGCTCAAATGAAACATGAAGAAAACTCCGTTCACCACTTGCTTTCGATTAACTGTCTGTCTAGGTTGTACGCTAATGTAGGGTTGACTCACACCCGTAGCCCATGGGGTTAGCTGGGACTGCACATTCATGTGTTCATGTGTTCAAAAGGCATCGTTTCTGATGGGTGCTTTGGCTGAGTGCTTTCGGTTGTGTACTTTCAAAAGTCATCTAATTTTTGCAAATCATTCAGGTATCACCAACTCGACCTTTAGAACTTTCTTAAGCTTCAAAGACAAAATTGATTGAAGTACAGGAGATTAATTTGTCAATCATGATGAAGAATAATAAAAAATAATAAAAATAAAAATGAAAGACAAATTTCCCTTGCATATAGACCGCCTCATGCTGACAAGCATTACTGGATTCACACATGTCCACGGAGCAGAACCACTTTTTGCAATCATGAGACTTAAATGTTTTTAATAAATGAGAATAACCTTAGTCTGAGAAAGTGGCTGCGCTGATTACATTTTTAGATTGGACATCAATAATTCATGAATATATGAGTGAATTTTTAGAAATTTTTAAATGTGTAACTGCACGGCCTGACTTACATTTGTCTAAAGAGAAGACTTTATATAAATACTTTATACAAAGGAAAACCTGGATGCCTACCAGTCCTTTTCTTACTATTATTTTGTTCTCTGTGCATTTGCAAAACATTTAGTTTTCTGGCATGAGATGACAGTTGCATCCTGAGACACGAAATGTCTGCAGAGACTTTTAAATGCTTTTGAGACCTGTCCATCATTTTTGGTATTTGTTCCGGTTCCTGGATGCAGATGAACATCTGTCATGGTGATGTACAGAAACCCAGCTTCACAAAGTAACAGCTCATCATTTTTTTCTACTTTTGGGTACTTTTTCTACTTTTATATGTAAAAAGTATGAAATTTGCACAATAACTGTTAACTGTTTGTCACTGCTGCTGATCACAATATAAATAAAAAAATAATTACATTTTAGTCACACTTGGCTTTTTTTATCATTTGGGAAGTAAATAAATGCTTCTCACTGAATTTCACACCTCAGATTGTGAGCGGGTTGAACTGTGTGAATGTGCGACATTTGCTTGTTTATGTGTGAAGGCCGGAGTCCCTGGTACTACAGCCAATGCAATAAATCATGCTTTTCAGCTTCCAGTTAATTTAAATGTTTGAGCAACAGAAGAACTTCCTATTAAGCTACTGCTTGGACAGACAAGCTCACCTGAAGCTTTTATGTAAAGCATGAGTAATTGTGTTTGAGTGTAGTCGCAATGAAAAATGTTCTTCTAAAGATCATCATCATCATCATCATCATCATCATCATCATCATCATCATCATCATCATCATCAAAGAGCCACACATGGACAGCTCTAGAGTTGGGTTTGACTCACAGCCACTCAAATCACTGATGACCTTAATTAGAACCAGAACTCAGAACTCCTCAGTTACCACTGTCACAGAAACATCTACAAAGAATGGACCAACAATTTCATTTATATATTCAATTATATTTATAAAAGTACTTATGCATTCCAATCCTGACATTCCTGTGCCTTTTATCTAAACTCTATGTCATGCTGTGTTTAGGTGTTGCAAGATAAGACCTGTTGTGCATTCTTTTAGTTAAATAAAATCTACGGTATATTAAGGTTACTTAGGGGATATGTACATGAATCAACATGTAAATGCAACAGATGTACAGAAATGTAACAGCAAAAAATGTACTTAAAGTACTCTCAAGTATCAAGTGCTTAAAACATTAGTTTTAATTCTTTGTAGGTTGACGCGTTGTTTTCCGAGTATGCAACGCCAAGCAGCGCATTATACCAGGACTAAGATCAAACAGCTACATCTGTGCCTGTCATAGGCTGGAACATAACAGTAACAAGAAAAATCAACCATTCAAAATGCAGAATGTAATATTCTTCTTGATTGTTGTGAATAATAAAGAGCAGTTGTCAGATGGAATGGAGTTTTGATCAGGAATACAATTACACATTCATTTGTGTGAACAGTGATAATTATTTCAGTGTCAATAAAATTTGATCAAAAAGCAAAAAAAAAAAAAATCTGCTTTTTGCAGACAATGTGGTGCTGTTTGTGCCAATGAACCACAATCTTCAGCTCTCACTGGACCAGTTTGCAGCAGAGTGTGAAGTTGTGGGGATGAAGTAACAGAACCTCCAAGTCTGAGACCGTGGTGCTCAGTCGAAGGAGGGTGGCATGTCCACTCCAGGTTGGCAGCGACGACCTGCCTCAAGCGGAGAACTCCAAGTACCTTGTGGGTCTTGTTCAAGAATCGGGGAAGAACGAAGAGGCAGATCAACAGGAAAAATGGTGTGGCACATCTGACTCTGCACCAGTCCATTCTGTTTGTCAGTCAATCTGTGCCCCTCACCTATGCTTAATAACTGTGTGCAGTGACCAAAAGAATAAGATCATGGATACCAGCAACTGAAAATAGCTTCCTCTGCAGGGTAGCTGGGCTCTCCTTTAGAGATAGGGTGACAAGCTATTTTAGAGAAACTCTGAGTAGAGTCGCTGCTTTTCCACATCGAGAACAGCTAGCTAAGGTGGTTTTGTTTCAGTGTGCTTCTGGATGACTCCATGGGAATGTGTTTTGAGTATGTTCATCTGAGCAAAGGTCCCCAGACAAATCCAGGACATGCTGGAGAGATTACACCCCCCACTGAACCTGTGAGCATCTCAGTTTTCTCCTGGGAGAGCTGGAGTGGGGGAGAGGGAGGTCTAGGCTTCTCTGCTTTAGGTACATAACCCATTACCTTCTGAACACACAATACAAACACGACTAAAATTAGTCCTTGCTTTTTGAAATTCCAAAATTAGCATATTACTGACTGGTGACTACTCTCAGGCATGATGGAAAATGAAGGCTGGCGCTACATCCAACATTTATTTTATTCTATTTGATTTGGAAGTGTTTCACAGAGTACAGAATACCAAACGATAGCAATGTGTACAGTCTGTAAAGTAAAAACAACCCATGGAAGAACAACAACAATGTTTGGGAAAACAAACTTAATGCAACTCTAAAAATAGCATGATGCTGAACATGCTAATTGTTTTGAAGCTTACAAAGGCTAAGCCACTAGAAAAAAAAATCTAGTAGAGCACAGGAGCACTGTTTGTCTTTCATTAGTTCACTGGTTCTTAATTATTTTCTGCCGCCCACACAGTGTGTTTTTCTATAACATCGTTATAAGTACACCTTTGCATAACACTGTATCCTTATTTACATTAAGGGAAACATAAAAGACAGAAATATAGATCAACTTATAACAAAGAACAACTTGATTAAAATGCCTTTTAGTCTGTAAAGATATAAAGTGCATCAATCCTACCGTAGTCACAGTAAAGGCCAAGCGCTACATCAGCATCATCTTGTTTCTTCGTCTTAACTTTGTCGTGACTTTTCGTTTGTCTCATTATCTCCGTCTCGCTCTGAATTCTTTTTACATTTTTTTGGGTGTAACATAGTAGGGGTGCGACTCTCAAACAGTAAGGACCACTTTTTGAGAAGGACTGCATTAGTTGATTATGTTATTGTATGCAGATGATTATATCTTTTTTTTTTTTTTTTTTTTTAAAGGCAGATCAGGCATTTACAAAATTTAGTTATCAGTCATGGTCAAGAAAATTCCAATTGGTGTATCTCTTATTATTTCAACCATCAGTCTTTATAAATGTGGAGAAAAATCTTAAAGCAAAATGAAAGATAATAAACATGGAATCACAACTTTTAAACAAAGTAAACCATTCAGTGACTGATTCTGTGATGGTTGTTTCGATGAAGCATTTTTCCAGCTCTGCCTTGTCTTATGCAGGTGGCACAAATTTCGAGAATATCCTAAACTTGCAGTGACATCAGTGAAGACAGATTTATTGTGCACTGATGCAATTCAAAGCTTCTGACCTCAACTGACTCACAGCTTGCAGATAAACGATGACTACGTAAGGCAACCATCTTTAAAACTTAAAGAACGTCAAACATAAAGCAGAACCTCTGTTGGTGTAGCTCAGCAATGATTTGTCAAAATTTTGAAGTATCACCATGTCTCTAAAATAGTTTTCTGGCATAATATGACAGCAATAGCAAAGAAGTGTGTGTTGTTGTTTGTCTACATGTGGCCCTGCAATGGACTTGCGACCTGTTCAGTGTGTAATCCCTGCCTTTCACTAGAAAAGAGTTGGGATAGACTCCAGCAAAAGTTCAAATGTACATCAGAAACAAGGGAATAATTCACATTATGATGAAATCGGGATGATATGCATACAGAATTTATGATAATGTTTGGATATACAGTGATACCTCTACTTACAAATGTCTCTACATACAAAATTTTCAGGTTACGGAACGCCTTCAACGGGAAAATATTACCTCTTGTTACGAAAGAAATTTCAGGATACGAAAGGCTTTAAAAATACAGTACGCGCTGCTACAACAGCTCCCAGAGTTTACCGAACGTAAACATACTCGTAGCTGCTCTGCTACTGGCTATCGCCTAGCATCTTCCTGGCATCGCTCTCTGAATTCTCTGAATCTCAGAATTTGTTGAAAAGAATCACCCAGAAAAACTGTTCACTAGTCGAGCTATCGCTCACTATGATGATGTTTGCATTTGCACATTTTTGAAGGAATTGTTAAAAGCCGACAAAAGTGCAAACATCCCTTGGATCGGTTCTTTACAAAACATCAGGCAAAAACCACTGCTGAGAGAGAACATGAACCAAAGAAGGCAAAAGGTGACAACGATAGCAGTTAAAAGGTAAATGAACATAATTTTTACTTTAATAATTTACATAATTTAATGTTTAATGTTTACATAATTTACTTTATTCTTTGTTTTTTTATTATGTACAACTCTCATTTTATGATTATTGTATTTGTATTTTATTTGTAACACATGTATTTGTTGCATGTTTTGATGCATTTTTATGATTTATAAAAAACTTATGTCCAAATTTTGAGGGGCTTGGAACGGATTAGGACATTTACATGGAAAACGTGTCTCTACTTATGAAATTTTTTTGGATACGAAACTACTTCCAGAACCAATTAATTTCCGTAAATAGAGGCACCACTGTATATTATCCAAGACCTTTACAGCGCCTTGTCTTGACAACATCAAGGAAATCAGGAACATGAAGGACAATATCTTCACATTGTGGCAACCAAGAAGGCAAATACAAAACAAACAAAAACAGGTTGTTGTTGTTGTTTTTTTTGTTTTCCTTACCAGACTCCCCCAGGTGAGTGAAGAGTAGCACACAAAGATGCACAAAAAATAACACACAAGACTGCGCCACATATGGGCAGCGCAAGATGCAACTTAGCGAATGCAGAATTTTATTTTGGATAAATGAGTGTGTGAGGGGGTTTTGGGTTATGGTTGGGTAATTTAAGTGTAATTGTCAAAAAAGTATGAATACTCACAGGACGGCATGACTTTTGAATAAAGTGCAAGCGTGCACATGCAAAACAAAGAAAAAGCCACATGTGTATATATATATAGAGAGAACATGAACGCTGTGGAAATAAAGCATCTACCTGAGGTCATTACACACTGTGCTTTCTCACGGTTATAGTTAATACTGACATGTTTTCCACTTTCTCAGAGCACCAGTGTCCATGTCAATATTTGCCTGCACACAGTCTGCTGGGAACTGAGCTTAAAATACATTCAAGGAAATAATTATCTATCGTACGGGAGGGAACACTTCAGACAAGTGATCTTCTCCTTCTTCCTTACAGGAAAGACAAATTTAATTGCAAAAAAGAGCAATATCTATTTGAAATGAATGGATGGATAGAAATGAACAGGTATGGGTAATGGATGGATGGATGGATCTATTTCAAATATTCTTCCCTGTTTTGCTCATGATGTGATGCTCACAGATGTGTTCGAACTGAATCTCGGTCAATGCAAAGTTCTTGTTCCACAAATATTTCCCAGTGATAATATTTATCTAAAAGTTAACAGCACATTTTTACAGCAGCATAACACAGAAGCATTAGCAACAAAATGTGACTCAAGTTACATCATGTGATTTCACTGACTAAAATTCTGCAATTTAACATACCGTCCAATGCGAAAGTGATTAAAAAAGGAAAAATCTTCCTTGCTCAAATAAAGAAAGTCTTCTGCATTCACTGGCTTCTTTTGTTCAATATATATATAATTATAATTAATTAATACATTTCCTTTAATCCTAACCATTACACTCACAGTTAAAGCTCTGGCAGACCTACGTTTGTCACACAATCACCACCTCGCATCAGTCCCCTAGTGCTTCCCAACCAGTAAAAGCACAAAAGTACAAAGGTTTAAATGTCTTTTTGTAACAATGAGAAGACAATGATTATGCAACATCCTCAGACTCCTGATGCTCTGATCTGTAAATAAAGTGTCTGCAGTCATAGATCTGTGACAGGCCATCCAAACAGCTGATAACTGCCTTTTCAAACTTCTCCCTTCTCGAAGGTGTTACAGAGGACTGTGTGCCAAAACCAGCTGTCACAGAGACAGTTTCTTCCTCCAGGCCGTAACTCTTCTGAACTTGCAGTCCTTACAGCGTGTAAGTGGAATATTACGCAATATACCATGTCTGTAAATATTGTTTCTGTCTTGTATATAGAGTACATATTTTTGGAATGCTTCAGCTTATATTTTGTTTTTTTTATTCATTTTAATCTTTTAAACTAAACCTTGAGAGGCAAAGTCTGCCAGAATCAAAGGTTTGTTGGCACAAACCTTGCAAATAAAGATAATTCTGATTCTGAATTCATCCTTAACATTACCACATTTTTGCAAAAACAAATGTGATAAAACTGTGAAATTCTTTTCCACCTGTCTCAGCACTTTAACCATGCATGTCCTTCATAGAGTGACTTGGGCTTTTTCTGTTCAAGTCTGTTGCAGTTTGAAGTTTTTTCATCTGTCAAATATTGTCATTTTTATTGTGTTACTCATGTGGACCAACAGTGTTTGGTATCTTTTTTGGGGGACGAGTGGCCTTTATTTGACAGTGAAGGAGAGACATCACAGAGAGATCGGGGAAGACACACAGCAAAGGGTCATCCGGGCTGGGAGCCGAACCCACAACCAGCTGCAGGAGGACTGTAGTCTCTGTACATGGACCGCCTGCCCTGACTACCGCGCCACCGGGTGGCCCGCAGTGTTTGGTATCATAAAACAGCAAAATCACTCGGTTTGTATGGTGACTGCCAAAATGTTTGAGAAATCAAGCGCTCTTGCCCTTCTTGCTTCAATGCTTAGAATTTCAAGGTTGTTCAAACAGTCATTAATAATACCCATAAACAACATGGTTGCTCTCATGAACCTCATGTTTCAGGTCCTCCAAATTAACTTTTGCAAATTCAAACCAGCTTTCCTCATCCCGAAAGGTGGTGCTTTTAGGATGCAGGGTATGGATACCTTCCATTATTTTGCAGGTTTTCTTGGAGAGGTGCCTGTAAAGCTCCCTGACCATAGAAGATGCTTTGAAGAAAGCCATCAGTATCATCTGGTTCGCTCCTACACCAGCCATTGTGGACATGAGTAGGGACCCATGCAGTTGAGAGCTATAGTCTTTCGTCGCCTCTTTTTTGCCACTGTAACACCTACATTACATTTTTGGCAAATACACTTCACCTCAGTCCAGAGCTCTTCAAAAGCATCCTCATCTCTATAATGTTGCAGTTTCTCCAACAGTACATCCACAAGTTCGACTGTTGTGATCAAATACACATACGGTGACTACAACATCTCTGATAACAACTTTTGAAAACATACAGCTGCTGACCAACAGTAAAAAAAGTCAAAATCCTGTGGCACAGATTTCACTGTGCCAACAAAGACAAGATTTAAACAGTGGATACTGTAAAGCAAATAAAAGCCATAATTTGCCTCCTCTTTAATTCTGGCAGTGACACCTGAGTGCTTGCCACTCATCACAGATGCTCCATCATAGCCTTTTTCCCACTAGATGGCATCTGCATCCCAGACTATACCTTTCAAGGTTAGAGATGATTATGGTGGCCAGGCTTGCATCCAGTTTATCAGCCTGTTGAAACTCTAAAAAAAAACTTTAATGAACAGCTCCATCATAGTGATATCTTAAAACAAAGGACAGGTGTTTCTTTTTGCTAAGATTCTTTGTTTTATCAGCTAATAAACTGAAGACTTCTCTCACTTCCTTGATGATCCCACTGCATACCACCCCAGCCAAACAATCAAGAATTTCATTGTGAATGTTCTTGCTGGTGTATTTGGCAATGGCACTTGCATTCATGAATCTCTGTATTTGAGTATCATGTTTTGCTATTTCCTGCAAAATTGCCCCTGTTATGAGATTCCTCTAATTCTCTATGGCTTCTCTGTGCAATATTCTAAGTGTCAGAGAGCAACAGTACATCTGCAACAGTTTTATGTATTTACGGTTCTCTTCCTATTTTCTTTTGTCCGCCTTTATTTATTGCATGGTTTCCATCACTCTTGTTCCGTCCATGCATACTTAGCACTGGTATGTTCCTTGGACTTTGCCTGAAGCTCAAAGCCAGCATCTTTTTACAGGGCTTTTTTTTTCCAGTTGCAGAAACCAGACATGGAGGTAAATGCAGATTCAGGGGCATTTGGCAGGGAATAGCGATGGCATGCATAATAAAAACTTAAATCATGGCTGACTGAATATTCCAACCATTTATATGTCTGGTAACATGTCTAAATGACCTCATCCTATCTCCTTGGCATGTCCAGGGGAATGTCATTAGTCTTGGCTGGGCAGGAGTCTCTGCTTTAGACTGCGAGATGTCTGGAAAGACAAAACAACATTTCAAAAAGGACACTACTATTGAAAAGAAAACAAAAAAGAATCAAATTCACTACATACTGCTAATGACCATATTCTTTGCATGGATGGATGGATGGATGGATGGATGGATGGATGGATGGATGGATGGATGGATGGATGGGTGGATTGGATAGTGAGTGAGTGAGTGAGTGAGTGAGTGAGTGACATTCCTTTGGGTCCACTGGGAAAGTTATTAATTGGGGCTGATGGGTGGGGCTCACTTGGTGCTTTCGCCGTGACAGCTGTCCTCCTCGTAAAATGTGTCCTAAGGAAGGCTTATCTCATTGCCATTTAACTTACAATATAATGTGCTGAATCTGGTAACTCATACTCATACAGTTTCTTGTCTCTTTATTAAAAAACCTTTTTTTTTTTTTTTTTTTTGCACCATCAGGATTGTTTAATGTGTGTTCAATATCACAAGAAATTAAAATAGTTTCTGTGTTATCAGCTTAAGCACATTGTGAATTATTGTGACTTATGAAGATCAGGTCATATTTTGTGGCAAATTAACATTTCAGTGCATTTATATCAATTTCATGATGTGTTGTACAGTATTTTGTTTTACAAAATTAAGAATGTAATGTTTAAGTCAAGAATGATGTTTTCAGTCTCTTCAATACATCAGTAATATTAGTCATTATTGGATATTGGTCAAAGTGCAAAGTTGGGTATCGTATTGGAAAAGTAGCATCAGTACACCCTTAATATAAGTAATTGAAATGGCAGCAATCGGCAAAACCCGGGTACCATTATAATGGTATGCACTGAGTGGCAGCAC
This sequence comes from Hirundichthys speculiger, assembly GCA_018398805.1. NCBI lineage: Eukaryota > Metazoa > Chordata > Actinopteri > Beloniformes > Exocoetidae > Hirundichthys > Hirundichthys speculiger. The sequence continues at coordinate 706,815 of JAGFBZ010000842.1, read as the reverse complement.
CCGTCATTACCGCTGTATTTCTGGCTTTTCCCTGTCTCGTAAACTTCTGGTTTTGAAGCCACTATGCAAACTCCCACTGACTCAGAAAATGACGATTTCATTTTTATGTTTATGTTTGGAAAGGAACAGATCAACACTGACTGCGAATTGAGTGGTGATCCTGTCTACTTCTACTGGAATAACTTGAGGAAGCCATTGGAGAGAGAGAAAGACAAGTGCCTGCAATACCTGGATGTCACATTATAAACTGGTAGTCGGGCTGCCCCTGTCCTAATGAAGAAAATTCCATAGATTTTTGTCTCTCTCATTCATTTAGACTGAAAGTTTAAAAACTTCCTTTTTTGCGTGTCATGAATAATGCACAAAAGTCAACATATAAAGGCTTATAGATTTAAGTTTCACCTCTGTTCAACAGATGATCATCTGAAGATATAATGAGGCTTTATTTTTGAGTACTGTCAAAGATCATGTCAATTCAGTTCAATTCAATTCAAAAATTCTTTACTGTAAATCAAATTAAATCAAATTAAATTTAACACAAAATGTCAAGAAAACTGCCAAAGATTGAAAGCTTAACAGTAAGAGATTCCCTTTCAGAGGGTCCACACCAGGTCACATGAAGCAGGTCACATGTAGTATTCCTCTATAACATGGCTGGTAAAACCTGATCGCCATTAAAACTGATACAAGAGCAGCTCTTTGTCTTTGACTTGCTCTGTAATGGCTGAAATATAAGTGTTTCCTATCTTTATCAGGAACATACCAAAACAAAGAGCTTATATGTGTGTTGACAGTACAATGTTGAGGTTTCTGATGCCTGTACGATGTCTATCTATGTCATTAATCAAGATAGAAAAATTACAAGAGGATGTAGGTGATGTGGCACTGATAATGAGTAAGTCCTGGCCGGCTCTGAGAAATCAGGCTAATGAGTTGGCGCGGCCACAGATGACCCAAAATTAGCCCGAAGGGAGTTGCTCTCTCATAAATGTCTGCAGGGAGTGGCTAATAAGGACGCCACAGGAGATGATAGCAGGGATAGGGCATTTACCGTTTCTGAGACCAGGGATGAATCTCAAAAGCACTTTTTTTCTTACTTAAATGTTGTTTTAAAATAGGCCATTCAACTACACTCTCTTTCAACATGCCTCTGTCCAGCACTACCTAAAAACTGTGTCCACTAGTCAACTGGTTTTCGATTGACAGCACCAGTCCAAACCTCTCGTTATCACTGCATTTGGGGGTTTTGGAAGATACAAAAATATCCCAATTTTAAACACACAAAATTCCCACTGATTCAGAAGGTACTGATTTTGGGCAAGGGTAAGGACAAAACAGGGCAGATTGTTGACGTGCTGAAATTCCAGGCTATGTTTCCATCATTTTGGCAACACTGACATATCAACACTGACAGAGAAACAAGTGGTGATCCTGTCTACCTTGCCTGGAATAACTGGAAGAAGCAATCCTGGTAGCTCAGACCCAGATCAAGATAGATGCCGTGTCTGAAAATGATCCACAGAGCCTTTCCATCCAAGGGAAGGCTTCAACCAGCACCAACGGTTGTTTCTCAACCTGCCTCTGGATGCAGTTGGATAGCGGTACAGCCAATCAGAGCAACCAACAAGGTGATGTATTCAGAGCGACAGAAATGAGCCTACCAGAGTCCACTGTTGCCAACTTAGCCACTTTGCTGCTCTGTTTAGCGAGTATTCAGACTCCCCTAGCGATTTTTTTTTTCCAAAAAGTGACCAGCAGTTTCTGAGAACTACTCTAAGGTCAAAGCCTCATGACAGATCCACCCAAAACATACTACCGTGATCCCTTGCCAATTTGCGCTTTAAGTTCCGCGGTTTTAGTTATTCGCTGATTTTTCAGAAATATATCATATAATAAAAAAAATATAAGAAAAAATAACAGAAACATCACAGGATGTTGTGCGTGTTCTCTCACAGTGAAGAAATGTTGTGAGCCAGCCTGGCCCCTTTAAGAAGGTAGCCTTATGGGTAATGATGTGGCTTTATGGGTAATGGAGTGTGTGTGTTGTGGGACGGCAGAACAAAAACGGGGTTAGATAAAAAAAATGGAGTGAGCATAAACAGCAGCCCAGCGTGTATAGATTTGCATTCTCTGTTAACCGACAGGAGCCGAACAATACAACCTGTGTGATGTTACAAGTTCCTGCAGTCCCAGAATAAAGTGCCCATTCCATGCAGAGAAAACCGGACTGTTTCTTTTGTTGTTGTTAGCCTGTTAGCCGCTTATTAAGAGCCAAAAATAGCACAATACCAGCGGTTTCTTTACTACAGTTCGGAGACCAGAGGCTGTGAAGGTAACAGAAAGACCACAGTTGAGCCTTTGTCTTGTTTCGCTGCAGTGCCTCGCTACTTTTTTGTGGTTTTTAATCATATTTCAAACATATTATTTAGGCTCGGGGGGCTCCAGCTCCTGTTCGTGGGGCAGCGCCAGTACCCATTAACCGCGAAAAATAAGAGATCACTGTATAATGGATGCCAAAGCCAATTCAAACAATCACTGCTCCTCAGCTGCAGCCATCTTCACTGTTTACCATCCAGGCAACAATGTTGCAGCTCTTTGCAGCTCTTTCATCATCATGCTAAGCCCATCTAAAGATCTCTCTACAAGGATGTCATTGCCTTTCCAAGACTTTTGAACATAGTTAATGAGCTCCAACGGGGTGGTAGCTCGACGAACCTCCCAAGCAAATTCATATTCGCTCACAGTACGTCTCGATTTCTAGGCTAGGAAGAAGCCATTGTGCAGAAAAGCAAAAGTCTGCAAAGCCTCTGAAGACTGTGTGCTTTGCCCTTTAGCAGATCATATTCCGTGGTACTCTGGTAGTCTCTATTGTTGGATGATGGAGAAGCAATTGCTCTTATTGTCAGAAACAAATCTGTGTGTTTCAGGATTACAGTGCGTGAACTCCATGTACCATGTTGGGAAGTTAATGATAGTGTAGCCAAGTGGCAAAAAAGCAGTGTACTTGATCATGCCTCAAGAGGGCACTCCATTCATTTGAATGACCTGCGACGGGTGAAGAAACAGCGAGCTTGGGGTAAGGAGAGAGAGCGGTAGAAAGAAAGGTTTTTTTTTGCACCCTGCCACGATGCGATATGTTTGTCTTCCAACCTTATAAGGCTGTTCAAGGTAAAATTCTTATAAAATGTGGTTGTTGTACAGAATGCTTAGTCGTAAAGCATTCAGTAAGAATGATATTTTTAACTGAATGTGACTGTATTTGGAGTTGGTGTGTTTAAAACAGTATTCTGAACGTACTGTTCAAGTAAGATAACGTGGCTGGTATTAGATACCACCACAGTTCCTGGTTATGTTCTGGAACACAGAAGAACCACTGTAGTTATTTTTATGTACTCTTATTTTTATTTGGGACTGTATGTGACTGTTTGCCAGCATTAAAGTGAGATAAGTAGAGAGTGTGTTGTTTTTTGTACTGTTTCTGGCTTGCTAGTACAGGGCCTTCTATAGGCCTCCTCCTTGGCCTGGCACAACTTCCTTAGTTCGGTTGTGAACCAAGGTTTTTTTGTGTTGAATGTGTACAGTCTTGGACTGCACACACATGTCCTCACAAAAACTGATGTAAGATGTCACAGTGTCAGTATGTCCTTTCAGGTCCATGGCTACGGATGCTCCAGTCAGTGCAGTCCAAGCAGGCCTGTAACTCCAGCTATGACTTCTCAGGCCACCTCTTCACCACCCTTACCACAGGCTTAGAAGTTTTTAATTTCTGCTTTTAGGTCAAGATTAGATGAAGCAGACAGTGATCGGAGAGTCCTAAGCGCCCTTCATGACTATGTAGAAGCTTTCCAGAGTGTTGTGTACTGCCTGTATCTTAGGAGTTCATGAGTAAGATTTGTTCCATTAAAGTCCCCTAGAATGATGAGCAAGGAGTCTGGATGTTTCCTCTCCACATCTGTTATCTGGTCAGCCAGCTTTCTTGACACTGTCATTACACAGGCCTGAGGTGGGATGTAAACACCAACCAGAATGAACGAGGACCCATTTAATGTTCATGTAAACACTTGAATTGGAATCTCCATCCATCATCCATCCATTATCTATCCCTGCTTATTCTTGTGCAGGATCATAGAGATCAGCCAGCACCTATCCCAGCCCTCTCTGGGTGAAAGGCAGGGGTATACCCTGGACAGGTCACCAGTTAATTGCAGGGCTTTGGAAACTCCTGTCTCTAGTACTTTAATGGGATTGAAGCTATTAGCCCACGTCAACAATGTCATTTAAACATAGAAAACTGACTCACACAAGCCACTTTTACACAGCCATCGATCGTGCTATAAAGGCTTACAGAAGATATACTTCTCATTCTCTCGTCCATTCATGTACATCTGCTGCAAAACATATGATTGCTGAAAAGACCATCCTTCCCTGATTAGATTATGGGGAGATGATCTACTGACAGACATGCAAAGGAGCAATCCAGAAACTGGACACAATCTACCACTCTGCTATTCCATTTGTCCCAAATGCTCCATCCAGAAGTCACCATTGTCTGCACCATTTGTTTAATGTAATTTTAATGTTCCCTTTCCCCAACTCCTACAAGTGTTCTCTGGACCCCTGCCAGGCCAACATTGTAAATAAGAAGTTGTTCTTAATGTTCTGCCTGTTAAAACAAAGGTTAAATAAATTAAATACATTCTGCCCCAACGCTCCAAGCCGTCCATTCACAGTGATCCCACAGTGATCTATTATTATTGCTGTCGTTTGTCTGTTGTTTAAAAAAAGTATTTTTCATTTCATTTCATTCATTTCATTTCATTTCATCCCAGGAAGGTCCTAAATTCACTCCCATCATCTGCAGCATTGCAGTGTATGTAAAACTGGCCCCTTTCCTCTACTTTGCAGTCTACAGCCAGCAACAAATCCCTATTGCCTGTGGTGATCGACCGCTTTATTCAGTCAGAGCTGAACAAAAAACAGTGCTGAAAAAACATCAATAAAAAATAAAGTTTCTACCCCAGTTTCCATGTCACTGATGGAGTTTGAGATGTGACTGCAACTGGGGGCGGGAGTTTCAGAGGGAGAGAGGCAATGGCCAGCTTCAGCTGGTGCTAACCACGGCAGCAGGGTTCACCAAGCTAGTGCCTCAAGTTGGGTGACAAAGTTCAAAATATGACTTGTCCAGCTGACAACTGTAGTTGAAATCCTGGTGTTTTAGTGATTGTCTTTTTTCCCCCACTGTGCTTTTTTTCCATCTCAATGGTGCATTCAAATGGACCACCAGACCATGTCTCACCATCCCCATGGACAGACAGATCTCATACCTTACACTTTCCCCTTACACCTGTCTGTTTACGAAACAGGATAGTAGGAGTGAAGGCAGTCAAACAGATGTTAAGTGCTAATATTTGTGGACTAAAGGTATAATGTAAATGCTCAACGTTCTATTTTATTATCATCAATATTAAAAATACCACAGTATTTATAAAAAATGTGACATAGATTTTTTCGTCCATGATGCACAATGGCGCAGCCTCAAAGTTGGGATGCTGTGTAAAGTGTCAATAAAAACAGATTCCAGAGATTTGCAAATCTCATAAACCCACAATTTCATTCAAAACAGAATATTTAAAACATGTCAAATGTTGAGAATGAGACATTTTACCATTTCATGAAAAATAACAGCTTCTTTAGAACTTGTGTCATCTGCAACTGAAGGTTAAAGCTCTATCATGCAAAGAAGAAGCCAAATGTAAACATAATCCAGAAATGCTGTTATTTTCTCTGGACCAAAGCTCAACTGACTGAAGCAAACTAGTAAAAATGACCTGTGGCCATACAAAATGGAGTTTTAATTTTTTTTGGAAGCCATAAATAGTGCATCCTCTGGACAAAAGAGGATAGAGAGAAAAAAAAAAGAACAGTCTTTTTGGCTTGTTACCAGTGCTTAAGTTAAAAACCTGCATCTCTGATGTTATGGGGATGCATTAGTGCCCAGAGAATCGGTAGCTTCCATATTTGGAAAGGAAGCATCAATACTGAAATGTATATGCAGGTTTTAGAAAAACATATGCTCCCATCCAGACAATGTATTCTTTAGGGAAGGCCTTGCAATTTTCATCAAGACAATACTAAAGTGCACAGTCCATCCATTATAAAGGTATGGCTTCTTAATAGAACAGTCCAGGTGCTGAATTAGCTTGCCTGTCAAGACAATCACCAACTGAAAACATCTGATGCATCATGAAACAAAAAATGTGAATGAGAAGACCCAGGCCTGGTGAACAGCTCCAATTCTGTATCAGACTTGGCCAACATTTCTCTTGAAAAACTCAAGCTGGTCTCCTGAGTTCCTACATGTATGAATGATACGTGTTCATACACAGGATGGGTTGTTACACAGTGATAAACATCACACTGTCCCAGTGATTTTAAGAGGCATTGCTGCCATCAAATTTAGGACATTTCCTCAGTTTAAACATGTTAAACATCTTTTCTATCCTCTTTTCTGAATAAATATGTGTTTAATAGACTTGCAAATCATTATATTCTGTTTTTAATTTGGTTTTACACAGTCTTCCAGCTTTGTTGCAATTGGGCAAAATATAGGTAATTAACTTTGGTTAAGACAAGTGCTGGATAAGGTTTCTGCCTTTAGTCACTACATTTCCACATCCTTAATTTCTAAAATACCACAATATTTGAAGGTAATTTTATTTGTCAACCATCATCTATTTTTCACAGAAAAAAAAAAATCTTCCTGATTTACGCCCTTACAGCTCTTTCTTTTCTTTAACTCTTGCACAAAGGCACAGACTGTCAGATTGTGTAATCGTACAATCCTCTCTTGTGGACTGCCTTACTGTAATTATCTTTTGTACGATTGCAGTGTTTACAAGCAATTAAAAGCTGAATCAGTTGTAAAGAAACCAGGAGCAGCCGCTTACTATGCTGAAGTATATTTGCTCTATTAAAAGATGCTCTGTGTGTGTGTGTAGGTGTGTGTGCATGTGTGTGTGTGTGTGTGGCTCTTGATAAGCAAGTAAAAATGAGAGAAATTGCAGCATGCCTGTAATGAAATGCCAACAATCATGTTTTGGGTAATTGAACAATGGTGGACCTTTCCATATACCCTGACAGCCAGCATTGTTTTTTTGTTTTTTTTTTTTGTTGTAGTGTGTGTGTGTGTGTGTGTGTGTGTGTGTGTGTGTGTTAGCGGTGGGGTGGGGTGGTGGTGCCCCAGTCTCACAGGGCAAACCCAAACACCACCAGACTGGCCAGAGACATAATATACTCAGCTGTTTAACCCTCCACGCTGAAGCTGACACACCTCAAACTCAAATGATACCAGTCATGTCATAAAGTCATTCGACTGTGCTGAACCAAAGGAAATTCATCAAAATAAAAGCAGTTATTTTTAAAGATATAGAGGGAAAAAAAATAACATTATTAAAACAGATAATGGACAATCATTACACCTTTTTGACAAACTCCTTGTGTGTAACGAACACCTCTTAAAGAAACAGTTGTTGGTTTACAAGTGGCTCATATTGTGTTTCTGCACATGTGTATGAGTTAAATCGCGGTAATAAGGCCCACCAATGAGCTGAGAACATTACAACCCATATGAACTGCTTTCATTTGCAGCAGTGAAAGGATTAATTCAGCATTCAGATAACTTAATCCCCTGACACAATTTTCAGTTTGTAAATGTGACATACAAAACGCATCAAGATTAAAAATGTACCTAGAATTATAACTTATTATTTTCATCAGCTACCATTAAAACTGTTTTGCTAATCTTCTCTCTATGTGGTGTAGGTCATTAAGTTTCACACGACATCTACATTAAAAAGTATTCCTTTAACAAAGCACCAATTAAATTAAAAAAAATTCTTCTACCTCTCTCCTTTGCCTTTGTCAAACTTTTAAAAATCATGAAAGGGACTCACCTCTGTCGGCTCCTCGCCTCTGTTCCTCCAATCCAGACGACCCACGACGCGCGGACGGTCTCTCGTATTCCGGCTGTTATAAAGAAAATACAAAGACTGCCGCGTGCCCGCAGGCTCTGATCAGCGCGAGGTGCTGATGAGTGATACCCGCCTCGCGCCACCGAGAGACAGAGAGCTGAGCGATGCTGCCATCTAGTGGCAGTGGCATGCAGTTAAAGAGATGCCGTCGCTCTGAATGGGCCCTGAGGTGTGAAGTGAAGCGTGGGATGACTGTCTAACCTATGACTGAAAGGTATTTACTTCATTGAACTTCTTTTAATGAAGTGATTTATTCTGTCGTGTGTAGTCTGAAGAAGCAGGAATGCTCTTATTTTCTAGCAGCACCATTTCAAGGATAAACAGGCATGTAGTCATGTAAACATTAAACTAAATACTCACATTCACTTCTGAAGCTCATCTGGTTCTTTCTGGAATTTAATTATTAATTAGTTAATAATTTATAGGATACACAGAATCCTATAAATTCTTAAAGTTCTATCCATCCATCTATCCATTATCCAAACTCGTTTAGTCCTATGTAGGGTCACGGGGATCTGGTGCAGCCTATCCCAGGTCTCTTTTGCTGTGGCGGTTCTGGGGAGGGGCCAACAGGGGCCAGTGCCCCTGTAGCACTGATTCCGGACCCCCCTGTGGGCCCCTCTCCGAACGTAGATTAAACAGTAGCGCCGAGTCGCCGACGTCGAAGGTGGAACTAAAGTGCGTGGCTTAACATTGTAGTCGGACCCTTAAGTGCGCTGTACCACTGAAAAAAACGAGCGCGAACATATGAAGCAGTGCAAAAATTAGCACAACGACGAACGATCTTACACTGTGTCTTATCAGCACTTAATTCAGTAATACTGTGACAATTAAACACTTTTTCATCGTAACTGTAACGTTATAACTGCAATGATTCAACAAGTTTTATGAAAATAAAAAGTCAAATAAAAGAGTCTTTTGGCGAAAAGCAGGAGCACACCCGAGACAGGCCTTAAAGTTCTAGTGATTACCAATTACTTACTACAAATAAAGGGCACTAACTAACCTACGGTAGCTGTTACCCAGCCAGCATTTACACGTGAAGTCTATCTGAGGTATAAATGGGCTGAAAAGTGGGGCCAAATGTGAGATTGTTAATGGGTTCCAAGTCGACTCCACATGAATTGCTTTCAAAGGTTATGGTCAGGTATGTGATGAACGGGCATTGGGATTATCACCTTTGTCAAAATGTACAGCAAAAGTTTTCAAAATAAGAAAACAACCATAACGAAATTGTTCATGGTAAATTATGTTTACTATTCCAACTTATTTTTCTTATCTTAACTAATTCATTTACCCAAATCCATTCGCAATTTCCAGCGCAATTTCCCATGCATTTATCTGTTGAAAACGTTTTTGTTTCAATCTGTGTAATACGATCACGTAAATCTTGGTTCTTGCAGGAGCTACTGAACCAGTTGACTATCACTGCTATAACGCTGACATTTTAAAATTAGAGCCAGGGGTTAATAAAGAGACAAAATTTAATTAACAATTTTTATTTTGTTATGGAACATCAGAGCAACAATTGAGACAAGCGGGGATCTCCTCTTGATTTCTCCTTCCTGCAGGAGAAAAAAAACAATGCACAGATAAACAAAAAAGAAAAAAAAAAACAGACCACACACCGCTACAACTTTTATCATTTTGGCATCAGCCCCTTATTATTCTGAGCGAGCACACCCTCCCATGGAGGAAACTGATTTCAAAGCTATTATTACACAAAAACACCCTGATATATATGGAGCGATAGGAGTGCCACATTAATAAATAAATAAATAAATAAATGTGGAAATAAAAAGAGAAATAAATAAATAAATAAATAAATGTGGAAATATAAAGAGAAATAAATAAATAAAAAAATGTGGAAATATAAAGAGAAATAAATATATGTGGAAATATAAAGAGAAATAAATATATAAATAAATATATGTGGAAATATAAAGAGAAATAAATAAATATATGTGGAAATATAAAATAAAAAAAAATGAATAAATGTGGAAATATAAAGGGAAATAAATAAATAAATAAATAAATGTGGAAATATAAAGAGAAATAAATAAATGAAAAGGAAAATCATCTTTAATTTTCGTATTGCATTTGCTTTTCCTTTTTGGCACTCCTGTGACACAAGGATAAAGCAATGACAAAAGGCTTGGTGGACTGAGCTGTCAATCAAATGGCTCTGGGCAGGGCTTCCTGTCCAGGATGGATAGTCGTTCCCTGATCACTGGATTTCTGCCTGGCGGTATGGGCGCTCAGAGACATATATAGAGATAGACGCCGCATCGAACGCTACTCCCTACTGGTGCTGACGAGATTTGGGGCCGCCATCTTGGACCGGTCACCCGCTCCGCTCAGTGTTATTTGTTTGGCAGGTGTGCCGTCAATGTATTTAATCATACCTCACGAAACAAACTGATTTTCACGCATTTTTTTTTCTTTTGCTGTAAAGGTCATAAATGTAGCTTTGATATATGACACATGGTTTGGCGTATTTTAATATTGATAGTGAGCTTAGTAATATAATGAATATCTCCGTTTCTGTTATAGGCTAGTAGCCTTTTAAGTAGGGTCTTTTAAGAGGGTCTAAAGACTTAGGCTACAACATGGACTTAGTTCATTTAGCACTTTTAATGCCTTATGGTTTGTATAGTTTTATTCCATTTTCATTAGGCTTTTTATTAATTTGACATTGCTGTTCATTAGCCTTCTGCTATTTTCCTTAATGTAGGCTAGTCTTATCATGCTGTTATATTTTGCTTGAATTGACAGTTTATTATTGCTGTTTTCCCTATTTTTTTATTGTTTATTTCATTATGCTATTGACTGAATTGACGTTCATTTTTGCTATTCTCCTTATTAGCTATAATCTGACCAACATCTCAATCTGTCCCCTGTTACATTTAAGTAGGCTATTATATTGTTTTGCATAGATGTCATTTTGGACAAAAGTGCAACCGTAACTGTATGAGGTGTAGGCGATGATAGGAATTTTGCAAATCACACATTATAAGTATGATAGAGAAGCAGAAACAGATAGTGACGGTAAAGGTATTTTAATCAATTGAAGCTCTCTATCTCTCTCTCTCTCGCTCACACACACACAGCATTCCTTCACAATACTCGCTTCCATCATCACTTGAAGGTGAGGATGTTAAAAAAAAATCTGTGAGAAATCTCAAAAAATGCCTTTGTATTAAATAAGTCCAATTTTAGTTTAGCAATATAAAAAGGTTTGCCAGGATACATGATTAATGATGTTAAAGGAGAGCGTTTTCTGAAGAATTTCAAAAGATTTATGTTCAAAATTAAGTAAGACTATCCACATAATGCATTCCTTCTATTTTTTTTATGGACAGTAACATGCATCTGTATTGAGTCAAAGACTTCCATCACAGTCACAACCTGAAGGTTTATGAGAGGTGACAGCCTAATTGGCCAGATGAACACACTCATAAAATTCAATAATCTGTTTTGTGGAGACATGGTACACCTTGTTTAAGATTTTGTTGAAGATGATCCATCTCCATCTGTTCAGGCATGTTCTCTCACTTGTGCTGCGACTCGACGTATGGTAATACTACTACGGTTATAATCCCAGAGAATGACCGGTCCAAGATGGCGGCCGCATTTCTCGTTCCAAACAGCCAATGCGGCGTCTATCTCTATATATGTCTATGGAGTTAGCGCCCATACCGCCAGGCAGAAATCCAGTGATCAGGGAACGACTATCCATCCTGGACAGGAAGCCCCGCCCAGAGCCATTTGATTGACAGCTCAGTCCACCAAGCGTTTTGTCATTGCTTTATCCTTGTGTCACAGGAGTGCCAAAAAGGAAAAGCAAATGCAATACGAAAATTAAAGATGATTTTCCTTTTCATTTATTTATTTCTCTTTATATTTCCACATTTATTTATTTCCCTTTATATTTCCACATTTATTTATTTATTTCTCTTTATATTTCCACATATATTTATTTATATATTTATTTCTCTTTATATTTCCACATATTTTTATTTATTTATTTATTTATTTATCTTTATATTTCCACATTTATTCATTTATTTATTTATTTCTCTTTATATTTCCACATATATATTTTTATTTATTTAGTTCTCTTTTTATTTCCACATTCATTTATTTATTTATTTATTTATTAATGTGGCACTCCTATCGCTCCATACTCTAGCAGGAAGTGCAAAAAACCAAAAACAAACCGAGTAGTTAAAGGCTATTCTGTTTTTGTTAAGTAGCACATGTTGGCTATGCTACTCTACATTCATTTTGTGAGCATCAATACCTATTATTATTGGACAAACTGATTAATCCAGGTGTGTCTGACCATTGTAGCTACTCGGACACACCCGGATTTATCAGTTTGTCCAGTCGGTTTGTTGGTTCCTCAGTGGATTTCATGGTTTTGAGTGGACCCGCCACAGAGGTAAGGTTTTAATCGCAGATCCGGACCGGACGCAGCGTGGAGCCAGCAGATCCGCGATCTGGCTCCAACGCGAATCCGGCACTGAGTGCAAGTGGACCCCGATACGGGTCCATTTCGCGGGTCCGTTCCAGATGCTGTGTGGTTTCAGTACGCAGGAGGAGGAAAAATAATGCAACTTGGTTTTACTGTACAGGAGTAAAATGAATAAAACCATCAATAACTTTTCTGTTTTGTTTGATCAGCACTTTTACTGCCGTGTTACAGGTTCTGTTCAGAAACAATCAGTTCAGGTATATGAATACCTGAACTTTTAGATATAAAATATATATATATATATATATATAAATGCAATCAAAAATGCACACATAAAAATATGCATAATGCATATCTGGATTAATATGTCTGAAAAGGGGTAGGAAGAAGTAAAACTGATTTAGTCCTACCCCTCCTCCAATGTTCCATGATTACCCTAAATATTTATCTGGTTTTTAAGGCCTAATCATGAATTTTGAAGTTGTAATTTAATATTCAGACAGACAATGACATCTTCATACATACATACTGATACATACATACACTCATACACACACAACACACACACAAGATTAATGTCTCTTAAGAAAAAAAGATTAATGGAATTAATTAATGTAAGAATTTTCAGTATCTCATCGCTATTCTATCTAATGTGAACAATTATCACATTCTTCTCTTCTGTCCCTGGCTTATGGTTTTCAGTAATGACTCAAAAACCTTAGATCTAAATATCTTAGATTTCATATTTACTTTGGTTGTACGTCATCATAAAGCCATAATTATATTTGACTTTTCCTTTAACTTTAGTAATAAATAATGTATCAATTCCTGAGTTATGACCATTTTTTTTTAGGACACATCGAGTGTGCGTATTCTCCGTGTTTCACAGTTTGACCCATGGATGAAAAGATTTCATATTTTACTGTCAGTTGTTTTCCATGTCCGCATATGTTATTAGTCCTACTGTTATTATCATTGCTGTCGTTTTGTTGTTATGACTGTATATAATGTGAAGCAGTCTATAAAAACACCAAATAACACCCAATAATATTAGGAAATACTAATATTATAATAATATTGAAATATTTGTTTGTCGCACCTGTCCGCGTTAACGCCGACGACCTGCCACTTAATATGGCGGACGCAGAGACGTATCGCAGCAATGAGCTATTATATACCTGTAGCTCCAAAGAGCTGACTGTCACTGCGCCGTCTGCATATTCTCTGTGCGTATTTTTATTTCTCATATTTACCATATGACTGAAAGAATGTGACTAATAAGATAATGCAAAACTCTGCTGTCATTACAAGTCCGCCTAGATTACGAGCAGCATTTGAACGCCCCACTGCTCTGTGCTGCTGTACACTTCAGGGTCGTTCAGAGAAAGCAGAGACCGAGTAGAGACGGTGCGAATTTATTACCCTGTTGAACTGCGCGGTTAATTTTTTTAAATTTGTTTTTAAATAAAATACGACGACAGCAGAGTTACCCTGAGCGTGGACCCAACCTTACCAAAGTTTAGTGACTTCAGTAAGAGCAAAGACCCAACACCTAGCCTAAACCCACCTTACAAGCTAGAAACAGTCTCTCTGTCGGCTCTGGATGTCTAAACTACCAGGAAATGCAGGTGTATCGCTGCTCGGGGACAAATCCCTGGAGTTCTACCGGGACCCAGTGAGCTTCTGCCGGCAGAGGATGGAAAAACACCGTAACAGAGTGTTTCAGTGTCGCCTGCTCAACAGACCGACTGTCTTCATCTGCTCCGTTGAAGGAATGACAGAGTTGCTGTGTGGTATGTTGACTGTTTCTATACTGATTATAGTCTAGTTATTCTTTGATGAGTTATTGCTCATTTGCAGTATGTTTCTAGTGATTTCATTGTGTTTGTCCCTATCGGAGCAGTTTTCTTTCCTTTGAATGAGGAATATGTACCAGACCTTTTATTTTCTTAAGTCCATTTAGAGGAGAAATATTCCCCCGAGGATTAGTTTGATCTCTCATGGGAGATACTCGTGATGATGTTGGAGGGGAAGGGTTGCTGGAATTAAGGTTAATTCATGTCTTTTAGTCTTTGAATTCGTTGTACTGTCATTAAATACTATGAATTATGATCTTAAAACTTAAATTAGATTAAAATGTATAATTTTATCTTTCATTTTGTGTTGTTTTTTTTTGTTTTTTTTGTTTTTTTTTTTAGCAGATGACATACTTAAGGAAGTGTACCTCCTTAACACAGTTCCTGTGTGAACACACACAGTCTTACATGTAATGTCATATCTATAACTTCAAAATAAACAAACTTGCAGGAACAATCACACCCTGACCTGGTATCTGTGTCTCATCCATGTGAACAGCATGTATAGCTGGGTGTGTTGTAAATTTGTGTTCTGTTTCAGATAAGTCCAATGTGTTTCTGAAAGATCCAACTGATTTGATGACAAACATGTACGGTGACACCATTGTCACCACAAACGGTACACATACACACTGAAGTTGACAAAATACATGTTTCCAGTACAAGTCTTAAAGTGATGTTGTTTTTGTGTCCCAGGTGAGGAGGCCTGTCTCCTCCGTCTGTCTCTCACCAGCCTGTTAACGGGAGCTGGTTTGGAATCATCAAGGGATTATATTTCAAAGTAAGAAAAGTGATTTTACTGGATTTTCAGCCATGATTGTGTTCCAGGTGATGACTTGGACCAAGTTACCATTCCTTTTTGTGTGTGTGTGTGTGTGTGTGGCGCATCTTGTTCTACGACTGTCAGTTTATTTAACAGTAAAGTATGTAACATGTGTGTTTTTTCTCCCTGTTTCACTATCCAGTGTGTGTGAGCGCTGTCTGAAGGACCTTTCACCCAGGTAACAGTTAATGTGAACCTTCAGCGCAATTGACAACACCCATTTTTTTTTACCTTTGTTACAATACACAGTAATACCAAAGTTAAATCTCCATAGCTGGTTTCAGAAAATTGAGGTGAATTCCCAAGATGGGCCCATTCTTCCCCATACTTCTTAATTTTGGTTTATTAACAAAGACTGTCCCTGTAACCCTGTATAGGACGAAACAGGAATGGGTAATGGATGGATGCACCTTCATGATTTATAGTTACTTAATTCTCTGACTTTTAGCATTAGTTCACCAAAAATCCATTTTTTTGTTACACGTCTTGATGTAATAAAGTGAAGCCAGTGGACCAAGGGTATCATTGTTTATAAGAAGAAATCCTTCACCAGCTTTTAAAGAGGAGTTTTGAATTTCATTTTTTTTTTTTTTAATTTTCACTTCAATGTTACTCTGTATATTTTTATTTGTAGCGGGCAGCCAGAGTGTGTGTACTCCATCTTCAAGCGCCTGGGAACGGAGTTGGTGTTGGGCCTTTTCCTAAACGTACGAGCAGAAGATCAGCCTGAATTTTTCCAGGAGATCATGCAGCTCTGCACCCAGCACTGGCATGGTAGAGCCACGCAGATTACTGACCAACACTGGCAGTATGGCAGGACCTGACATTCAGTTTCACAGCCTCTCTTTCTCTTACCAGTTAAAGAATGTTATGTGCAATACAGGATTGCATGATACCCCACTTCTTCTTTCCGTTCAGTGTGTTGTTTATTTCTTTGTGTTTTTTTTCTTCCTCTTCCTCTGCATCCTTTGGGTGGACTTCGTCTTTTTCTTGACCGGCAGGTCTGATCTCTGCTCCAATAAACGTGAAGGTTCCTCTGTGGTCGTCAGGTTTCTCCACTGCTCTGGATGCCAGAGACAAACTGATGGACATAATCAAAGACAAACTGCAGAATGACACACAAGGGTGAGCCTGTTCACATGTCGGTGCCTCTCCACCTGTTCTTTTCCTCCCTTTTTCTTCTTTGCTCATATCTTCTTTTGTTCTCCGTTTTTCTCTTGTATTGACTCACACAAGAAAGAACCCCTGTATTCACAAACTGAAATGTTTAGCGTACCTTTGGTATAGTTACCCAGGAACATATGGAAATAATAATCATTTAATTTTCTATTTTTCAAATCACATTGAACATATAAAAGGTTTTGCAGATGTGCTTATAAATACAGAAATATTTTCCACAAAACATCTTCTCATTGGATTGCCACTCTTATCCATAAAACTCTGTCCTGCCTTTGCCATGAATCAGATGTTAGTGGAGGCTTCTTTGATAACACTCTTAACTGTTTATTGCAATGATGCAACTAAGTATCAGTAAACTGTTATATGGGGCATTTTAATCTCAGTGGGACTTCCTCTTTTGTCTGCTCTCCAGTTTTGTTGGTTCTCTCAGCTCCTTGCCGCTGCCTGACTCCAGTTCTGCCGCCCAACATCTCCTGCTGTTCATCTCAGCACTCATTCCTAAAGCTCTGGCATCGTTGCTCACTTCTTTCACACTGGCTCTCAGCGGAGATGAACAGGTACACAAACACAGGCAGTAGAGTGAATACAAAAACTATACAGGCCCTGATGGTAAAAATGGATATGTGGCAAATGTTGGCGTTCAAAGGTCAAATAGAATTTGCAGCTTGTGATTGGAAGGATTCTGATCCCTCCCACCCCGGTCACCAACTCTTTGAGTGGGAGTGACTCAAAGACTCAACAAGACCCGGAACCCCCCCGACACTCTCCACCTCTGACTCTGACACTGCTGTCACATTGACAGAACTCAGAACACTATACGTTACATTTACGCTAAGTCTGGATTACCTGTTCATTTGCACATTTTCGTGGCACATCACTCTTGGTCACTCTGCTCTTAATGCAAAAAACAGTTTGTGTATATATATTTATATTGTAATATTTTTAGTTTACATTGTTATTTGTTATATTTTTCCTTAATTGCGTGCACCATCATCGCCACAACAAATTCCTCGTATGTGTAAAATCGTACTTGGCAATAAAGTTGATTCTGATTAGGAAGAAAAGGTGGTAAAGTAATTTCTTTGAATCTAAATGAACCAAAGTAAAGTATATTGTTCTGCTGAGGCTTTCTTAGATCAACACTTAAACATGTTTCTGAGATAGTGATAATCTAATGCATTCAGCAAACACTGCAATACTACATGTAAAATTATTACTAAAAAAACAAACCTCTGTAACAACACTCTTTCTCCATGTTCAGGTAGATGCCCGTCGTCAAGCTCTAGAAGACCCTGATTACCTGCACCAAGTACTGCTGGAAGTGCAGAGACTATGGCCGGCCTTCATTGGTGGACGCAGAATAGCTGATCAGGTAGGGCTGATCGCTTCCCAGATAGCAGGGAATGTTTGGCCCATACCTGCAATTTTCTTCGGCCCACATTTGGCTTTGACTGACAGCATTGGCTCAAAGTGTGGCTGCCTAAACTCGGCCACATACCCACCGGACATTGCTGAATTCCTTATTTTCTTCGAGCCTTTGACGCACACCTGGCTGTCACAACACTTGCCGCGTCCTGCTTCAGAACTATCTTCTGAAATTTGAGCCACATGTGACTCATGCAACTCAAACCAAAGCTCAAGTTTGGCCCAGTTCATGAACTTTGGGACACATCTGGCCCACAAAGCACTTGGCAGTGCAACAACTGAGCCATAAATGCCAAAAGTAGCTCAGATTAGGCTCAAATGTGTTTTCTGTCTCAGCTGGAAACTGGTTTCAGTGAACAAGTTTTAACTTTTGACCCTCGAATTTATCTGATTCACTCACCAGTCTCAAACTCTATAAGTGGTTGCACACAAAAATGTCAGAAATGGATCTGCTAAAATTCAAGATTAAATAGTTTATGGTTTCTCAGAACATTATTAGCACCCCCCCCCCCCAAAAAAAACAAACAAAAAAAAAAAAAAAAACCAAAACTTCAATGTGTTGCCAGCAAATAGAAGAAACAATTTTTTTTTTTTGATGTGCAACACTTTTGGTCTGTATGCAGGTGTCTGGATTATAATCATTATAAACATCACAGAGCAAGACCAAGATTAAGAGCAAACTAAAGTAACTATAGTTTTTCGATTAGTTTATCAGCTTTATTTTTGTTTTTTTTTCCCGCACTGACATGATTAACAATAACAATAATGATGAATTTTTTTCTATAGCTGACAGTTTATCTTAAGCAGGCCTTTTAAACTTTGTTGAAGAGTAAGAGCCCGATCTTTGGCCAGATCGGCTATAGCCACTATTTAGGGACAACGTGTAGCGGGAGAGGCGTTCCTTCGCAAAACACACAATCTTCCACCCTTGCTATACCCGCTATCCCACCTGCACTACCCGCTAAATTATACATAGGAGTGGTTAGGGCCGTTCCACCTATTAAACCAGTCAGTGCGTCAGCAGCCATTGCCTTTAAGAGCAGGTTGTGCTATGCGCAATCCGCTTTCCCAAACCCGTCATGGAGCATCTTTTCATCCAGATCAGAGCAACTCTCATGTGCAGCTTATCTGGGACTCTGCTGTGGAGCTTCCTCCTCTTCCTTCCTCCTCCTCCTCTGCACTGATATAGTAGTAAGCAAAAGTTTGGACACCCCTGGCAATTTTTAAGATTTTCTTTTGTAAATCACTGGTTGTTTGGAACAGCAAATTCAGTTAAATATATAATATAGCAGATGAACACAGTAATGTTTAAATTTAAATTTAAGATTTACAGAAAGTGTGTAGTAATTATTTTAGCAAAAATAGGGAGATGCATAAATTTAGGCACCCCTATAGGAAAAAATAAAAATAAAAATCAATATTTACTTGAGCCTCCTTTTGCTGAAATAACAGCCTCTAAACGCTTCCTATAGCTTCCAATGAGGGTCTGGATTCTGGTTGAAGGTATTTTTGACCATTCTTCTTTACAAAACATCTCCAGTTCAGTCAGGTTTGATGGTTTCCGAGCATGGACAGCTGCTTTAAATCACACCACAGATTTTCAATAATATTCAGGTCTGGGGGACTGAGATGGCCGTTCTAGAACATTGTACTTGTTCCTCTGCATAAATGCCTTAGTAGATTTGGAGCAGTCATGTTGAAATATCCAGCCCCGCGCAACTTACACGTTGTCACTGACTCTTGAACATTGTTCGAAAGAATCTGTTGATATTGGCTGGAATCCATACGACCTTCAACTTTAACAAGATTTCTGGTACCTGCGCTGGTCACACAGCCCCACAGCGAGATGGAACCACCACCAAATTTTACTGTGGGTAGCAAGTGTTTGTCTTGGAATGCTGTGTTCTTCATACGCCATGCATGCCGCCCCTTGTTATGTCCAAATAACTCAATTTTTGTTTCATCAGTTCACAGAATCTTATTCCAAAATGAAGCTGGTTTATCCAAATGTGCTTTGGCATACCTCAAGCGACTCCGTTTGTTGGCATGCGCACAGAAAATGCTTCTTCCACATTACTCTTCCATACAGCATCTCCTTGTGCAAACAGTGCTGAATAGTTGACCGGTGCACAGTGACACCATCTGCAGCAATATCATGTTGTTGGTCTTTGGAGCTGGTCTGTGGGTTGAGTTTGACTCTTCTTACCATCCTTCGCCTCTGCTTATCTGAGATTTTACTTGGCCTGCCACTCCGGGCCTTAACTTGAACTGTGCCTGTGGTCTTCCGTTTCCTCACTATGTTCCTCACAGTGGAAACTGACATCTGAAATTTCTGAGACAGCTTTTTATATCCTTCCCCTAAACTGTAATGTTGAATAATCTTTGCTTTCAGATCATTTGACAGTTGTTTTGAGGCCCCCATGTTGCCACTCTTCAGAGAAGATGCAAAGAGGGGAACGACTTGTAATGTGCCACCTTAAATACCCTTTCTCATGATTGGCTTCACTTGTGTATGTAGGTCAAGGGTCAGTCAGCTTATCAAACAAATTTTGTGTTCCAAAAACTAGTGCTATAGGTTTTCAAATCAATCGAAACACAACTAAATGGCTTATTTTTGTTTAAATATTTATTACGCACTTTCTGTAAATCCAATAAATTTCATTTCACTTCTCAAATATTACTGTGTTCATCTGCTATATGATATATTTAACTGAAATTGCTGTTTCAAACAACCAGTGATTTACAAAACAGAATCTTGAATATTTCCCGGGGTGTCTAAACTTTTGCACAC
The DNA here is from genome assembly GCA_018398805.1 of Hirundichthys speculiger. Classification (NCBI taxonomy): domain Eukaryota; kingdom Metazoa; phylum Chordata; class Actinopteri; order Beloniformes; family Exocoetidae; genus Hirundichthys; species Hirundichthys speculiger. Next base: position 686,234 of record JAGFBZ010000842.1, on the reverse strand, counting down.
CACTGTATACATATAAATATTTTTACACAGACAATTCCTATCGGCTACCTGAAAGTTCCAGTTCTAGTTGGTCCCGGTAAACACGCTCTGGTCGTTTATGGTTTAACTGGCGAGCAAGCCGTTTAAGACAATCTCTGCCATTTTCTCAGGGGTTCAACTCAGGCCAAAGCATGCTTTTTATACAAGATTTCATTCGAGAGGTAGAGACATTTGTGCACAACCACATGTGACCAGGTGGACGCACATTGGCGCCATTTGGACGTGCTCCTGTACGAGCCGACATGGGTTGAGATGGGAAAAAGCATCGCGGGTGGTTGAACCACCCGCGATGCTTTTTCCTAAACCTTGTGATGGCAAGATAGTTTGCGGGAATGGCAAAAGACACGCCCATTGCCACACCTACAAAGTGAGTAAAGGAATCGGAAAAATGTGTAGCACCTTTAGTGGGCGGAAGATTGCATTAGCGGTTAGCGGAGGTTTCTATTCCCCCAATTTGAGGGTAGCGGCTAGTGGTAAGGGGTAAGGGGAAGTGTACGATCGAGGCTTTAGTCTGTAAGAATTAAGAATTTTAAGAAGGTGTTTCCTTCCTTAGAAGCCATCGATGCATTAACTTTTGCTTATCTGAGTTTGGGTTGCGGGGGCTACAGTGTAAGCAGAGGCCCAGACTTCTCTCTTTCTGGCCACCTCCTCTAGCTCATTAGCAGAGAATTACTGGTGCATTCCCAAGACAACCAAGAGATATAATTTGTCTAGCATGTCTTGGGTCTACCTCAGGCCTGTTGGAAATACCTGAAACACCTCCCTAGGGAAGCGTCCAGGATGCATCCTACCCAGATGCATTACTCAAATGTCTCCTCTCAATGTGGCGGAGTAGCAATTCTACTCTGATTACCTCTGGGATGACTGTATTTCTTATTTCTCATCTTATCTCGAAGTGATACTCCACAGAACTGAGGTAGACTACAGAGGTAGTCTTATCTTGTCCTGCTCTTCCCTCCACTAGATGGCAACAGGGCACTATTGATGGAAGTTCACCTGACTCGTCTGTGGTCCTGTAAAGTATCATGAATCACAGAGAATGAACATTACAAATCACTATGGTTAATTATATTCAGATTGTGCAAGATTTGAACTGTATGACTTCAACTTGAGTAATTTCACATTCAGCATGAGTGAGTCATTGGAATAAATGAATCCCTCTAGCTTGAATAACAGTCTGTATCTAGTGTTGGACAGTCATTTTGTAATGTTATTCACTGCCTGTGATTTGAATTATTCTATATTTTTCATATGCCTTTTATTTATTGGTATTATGTATGAAAGCATAGCCAAGTGAAATCTGCTCTGCTCTGGTATATAATGTCTGTTAGGTCAGTTCCAACATACATTTTTGCATAGTAAAATGACTATACTCCGATTTCATGGCACCATTTTCCTCCAATAGCACCCCACTTTACCAAGTACCATCTCTTGATTGGCTAACTGTGCACTCTGAGGATGGGCCGTTCAGCCTCTTCCCGCTACAGTTACCTTTGATCATTATGACCTCATCAAGCAGCCTTACGCAACAAGCCGATGAGGGAGGCATTGATTCCACTCTGTGATTGATTGTCTCTGCTTCCCCGGAAGGAAGGGAACGGGAGTCGAGGTATCTGATGGGCCGGATGCATGTCGGTGATGCTGTGAAATGGAAAGTTTCACACATTCAGGAAACACGTCAGTACAATTTGATTGCTCGCAGCTTTGGTGGGTGATGTTTTAGACGATACAATCAAGACAAAAGGGACTCAGGAAGTTAGATTGACCGTGGAAGAGAAATGAAATATCCACAGGGATTCAAGTACACAGAAGATTGTTTGTGTTGAAAAGTATTCAGGCTAAAAATGAAAAGTAGTGCTTTGAAGGAGTACTTACAGTTAATTATTGGAGCACTGTCACTGCCATAGACTGTCCCCTGCCAATACCTTTTGTGTAACCTGTATTAATAAGGGGAAACCCAACGGGGAAGGTGCTGTGCTTGTTCCAAAAAGAGCTGTGGACATGTTTACCATCAAAAAGAAAGTGCTACACTCTTTTTTTTTTTTTTAAATTTTAGTGTCTACATACAGTTGAAATCCAGAAGTTTACATACACTGTATGGAAAGACAACTTCATTAAATTAGACTAAACCTTACTTGTTTTAGGTCAGTTGGGATGATCAAAATCATTTCTACTTGCTAAATGCCAGAATAATGACAGAGAGATTTTTTTTTTACTACTTTATGCAAAGTCAAAAGTTTACTTACATTTTCTTAGTATTTGGAAGCAATGTCTTTAAACTGCATGATTTGTATCAAATGTTTTAACAAACGTTTTAACAAACGTAACTAATTTGGCGGGATGGTCATTGTCCGGTTAGGAAGACCCATTTGTACCCAAGCTTTAACTTCCTGACTGATGTCTTAAGATGTTGCTTCAATATTCCGGCAAAATGTTCTTTCCTCATGATGCCATCTAACTTGTGAAGTGCACCAGTCCTTTTTGCAGCAAAACCCCCCACAACATGATGCTGCCACCCCTGTACTTCACAGTTGGGATGATGTTCTCAGGCTTGCAAGCTTCCCCCTTTTTTTAATCAGACGACAGGACGTGTCTCCAAAATCAAGGTCTTTGTCCCTGTGTGCATTTACAAACTTAAATCTGGACTTTTTAATGTTACTTTTGGAGTTATGGCTTCCTCCTCGCTCAGTATCCTTTCAGCTCATGTCGCGACAGGACTTGCTTCACTGTGGATAATGAAACTGTGGATAAGGACACTTTCTTACCAGTTCCAGCCAGCATCTTCACAGGGTGCCTTGTTTTTGTTCTGGGGTTGGTACGCACATTTTGCATCAAAGCACATTCATCTCTGGGACACAGAACTCATCGTCTTCCTGAGCAGAATGATGGCTTCATGTTCCCATTGATGTTTACACTTCAGGTAAATTGTACCCAAGGATGAACCAGACTTATGGAGGTCCACAATCCTCTTCCCTGATATCTTGGGGGATTTATTTAGATTTTCCATGATAAGGAAGAAGAATATTTGAGGTGTGGTACATCAAAACACATCCACAGGCGTGCAGCTAATTAACTCAGTTGTTGCTCAATTAATATCAGAAGCTTCCGAAGCCATTACATCATTATCTGGGCTTTCCCAGATTGTTTAAAGGCATAGTCATATTAATGTAGGTAAACTTCTCATTTTGAAGAAAGAAGAGAAAAAAATTATCTGAAAAATTCTCCCTCTCATTATTCTGGCATGTAGAAGAAATAATTTTTGTAATCCTAACTGACCTAAAACAGGAAAGGTTTAGACTGATTTAATTCCAGACAGTGAGAAAAAAATATTACTATTATTATTATCTTCAAATACATTGTCTGTAAACTCCTGGTTTCAACTGTATCTAGACATGATGGCAGTAAAATATTCTGCTCCTTACCAGGTTTTGAAATCAGGTAAATACAGCTTCTTTAAATACAACTTCTAAAGAGGAATCATGAGGATTAGCAGCAGCTAGGCGCTGCTAATCAACTCCACTTGATTAGTTGATCATCGTCAGGTGTGAGTACCACTATAAAAGCTGTAATTTTGGCAGTTGCCCTGGAGCATCTGAGTGTGTGTTGACACAATGCCAAGGGGGGAAAGACATCAGCACAAATCTTAGAAATCAAGAAAGCCATTGTTGCTAATCACCCATCTGAGATGGGTTACAGGGTAATTTCTAAACAATTTATAGTCTATTATTCTACGGTGAAAAAGATTATTCGCAAGAGGGAAGCATTCAAAAATGTGGCTAATCTTCTCGGGAGTGGACATCCCAGGACCTTTCACCCCAAGGTCAGACCATGCAATTTTCATAGTGGTTAGTAAAAGAAAAGCTACACCCCAGATGCTACAGAACTAAGTTAACATGCAAAATATTAAAATTCATGACAGAAATGAATCACGGAGTTACAAAAGGGCCCAATTCCACTGAGGTATATTTTTCAGGAGAGCATTTTTTCTGTTTCTTGTCAATGCTATTCAAGGAAATAAGTTAAGTTAACAGCTTTATGAACTGGAGTTGGGCCTTTCCTCAATTCATTTTGATAGCTCTTAACCTAATGTACAAGATAGGGAGATAACCTGGATTTCACAAAATCATGGAGTTGGGCCCTTTTGTAATTCCATGGTTCAAATGGACTGCATAGGTATTGCTTGTTTAGAAGGGTTCCTAGGACAAAGCCTTTTCTTTCTAAAAATAACAAAGCAGTACAGCTGAGGTTTGTATCTGAATAAAGATAAAACTTTTGCAACATTTTCCTCTTGAGTGTATGATCCCCTTTGCATGCAAACAAACGTAAATCAAATCTAGTCAAATCTTTGTTTTCAGTCTGGCTTAGACACTTATAGTCAAAGAGTCATTGTTAAATATACAAGTATAAAAAGGATATTTCCACACCATATAAACACAAACGCACAGTACCAGCTGTCAAGCATGGTGGTGGAGGTGTGATTAAGTGGGCTTCTTTTTCAACCACACAACCTTCTCATCTTGCAGTCTGATTTGAACTCATCTGTCAAATGTTACGCCATCTGTCTGAGAGCTTAATCTAGTGAGAAATTGGGTCATGAAACATTTCCAAACAGTGATCCCAAACATACCAGCAGATCTACAACAGAATGGCTGCAGAAGAAAAAAAAAAAAAAAGGTGTTGCAATGACCCAGTTAAAGTTCAGACCTCGAACGAAACAAATTCTCTGGCAGGATGATTGTCATTTAGATATCAGATATGTTCGTATGCTGGATCAGGTTTTAAGAAGAGTGGGTCACCAGAATTCATCCACAACCACATAACAGACTGATATTGTCAGAGGAGAAAAAACAAAAACACTTTAAGCTATTGCTGCTAAAAATGGTTCTGGAAGCTACTGAGTCATGGAGTGTACTTAGTTTTTCATGTCTGCATGGCTTTAATACATATTATGTGTCATCTATTATTGTTCATTTGAAATTTCATTTCAGTAATTTCAGGACCTGATAAGGACAGAATTTTTTTTTTTTTCAATTATGTCCTAATACATAAAGCCTCGATCTTGAAAGAGGGTGCACTCTTTTATTCACATGACTATGTTTGTGTGGGAAAGTGTGCCAGAAATTGTTAGTATTCACAGTCGGGTGGAAAAACTGAACTCTCCATCAGGTGGAACTAAGATATGCGACACATTTAGCAACCTGCATGTGTGTACGTGAGAGTGAGTGGGAGGCAGAATGAAGTCAGCAAGGGCAGAGGCATCTTTCAACAAGAACTGGGAGAAAGGAAGATTTGTCGAAGATTTTCCTCTCTACCAGAGAGAGGCAGAGCGAAAAATGAGTGTCGAGAAAAGCAAAACAGTGATCATGTTCTCTGGCAGTCCATTAGTGCAGCTACAAATGGATGCAGTGAAAGGGTGATCTGGGCAGCAATTGGACGAGTGGTCTTTTCGCCCCAAGGTGGCCTTTAATACCAGAGCTTAGTGGGAGGACAAACTCAGGAAATGTACTTTGAACTGGAGTTAGAACTTTTATTCGGTTTGGGAATTGTGTAATTTCAGTGTTTTGCTCAGTGCAGATGGTGTAATGACGCTAATGACAAATCTGCTATAAATGTTTAAACCTCTGGATCAGTAGATGCATAAGTGCCGCTTATAGTTTTGTTCATCCAAACAAAGCTCACAAATGTTTACCAAAAATGTTCCTCCAAAGCAAATTTCAGAAAGTGTAAAGTTAAGAGAGGAGTTTTACATTAACTATTTATACAGTCTGTCGCAGTTTTGGACATTCAGTAGTCATTCAAACTGATTCTTCAAAGCCAGAAGCATATGAGACAAACTAGAAATGCAAGAAAATTGATAAACTGGTAAACACAAAAATCACACTAAGTCAGCAATGTTCTTTCCTTTTCAGTTCTTAAATGTAAAGTAGACATTTGAAAAGTAGATGTCTAATGGATACATTCATAATGGATTTAATAATGTCAAAACATGTTCAATAATGTCTACCCCTTTATGTGTGTCTGTTTGGCAGGACTCCACCCTGGCAGGGTTTCATGTCCCTAAAGGTCACGGTGCAATCTACATCAGCCACTGTGTGCACCGTGACCCAGAGGTGTTTCCAGCAGCCTGACCGCTTCCTGCCGGAAAGATGGAGCGGAAGGTGAGGATCTTAGGGCGCATCCACACTGCAGGTTTTAATGCGCAAATCAGATTTGGTTGTTGACATTACTAACTGAAATCCCAGACTCCAGTGTGAACTGGCTACTACTTTGAAGTGACCAGCCTGCTGGGAAAGACGAAGTGTTGTCATATGCCGTACACTTGGTGTATGGGAGTAATGCAGCAGCGGTGAGCCTGTATGATTTCCTTTTGATACTTTTGTGCAGTGGAAGCTGACAAATGCGTTAAAAAAATACAAGGAGAAGAAGAATGAGGAAAAGGACAGCCAAAAAAAGGCTCCCGCAACAGTGATGTTAAAAATGGATAAAATACGACCTGAAGGGTCACCCCGAAGTCGTATTGGAAAACATCAGATATATATCTGATTTAATACCACATATGAAAGTAATTCAGGTCTGATGTGAAAAAAAAATGGATTTCATGTCATTTGAACTGTTCAGACAGCCATTTAAAAAAATCTGATTTAGGTGACTTTTGCCTGCAATGTGAGCGCACTTACTCTTTCTGTGTGTTAGCTTTGGAGCTCTTTGCAGAAATAAACTCAGATGTTCTATATGCAGCCTCAGTTTCACATAAGTGAATTAAATAAATAGTTGCAACATCAAAAAAAAAATTGGGAAATTAAATTCAAAGACCATATCTCACATTTTTCACATAAACACAACATTTTAAATGTTCTGGGCAGTTCCCAGAGAGAAACATTCATTCTGTTTTCCTTTGTGGTGACGTTTTTCTGTCTGGAGTTGGTAGTTCTTAATGTCACTGCAGTCCAACTTAAAGATGCAGCTGTTGGCATGATGGTGATTAAAAAAAAAAAAAAAAAAAAAAAAAAAACAACCTTTAACTTTAATAACATTTTTTTAAACTCATCTTATAATCTCACCTCATAAGATGAATCAGACGTCAGTCACCACATTTCAGTTGAATAGGTGTTTGTATCGGCAAATCTTCTTCACACTTTGGAGAGGACAGTACAAAATGTGGTATGTGATAGCACCAGTTTTTAAATATTTATTCTGAACTCTGTGTTTTAAGGGAATTATTTACCTTTGATGGGAACACGACCAGGCTGAATATTACCTGTGTTGCATCATCCATGTTTGAGTCCAGTGTGGCTCCACTGTGGTTAAATGCGGTATCACATGCATGCGCTCACACACGCTGACCGTTAGAGGAGGAGGTAGGATGCATGAGGCTATTTTCATAGAAACCACAAAGAAAATAGAGACAAAGTACAGTACTGCAATTTTCTACATTATAGCCCAGTTATTTGTTAGTTATTTGTCAAGCACTTTGAAACATTTCATTGTTGATCATTGTTGTGGTCTGTTGAAGTCAAAAGAAAAAGGAATCAGAAGAGAAAAGATAAAGATGTGCGTGAGTGTTTAGGTTATAGCAGAACGAAGGAGTAGGTAACTAGTGTAGAAAAAAAACTGCATGATGTCAACAACTGAAAAATACTCAAAATGCACAGTAACACTAATTGCCATACAAGCGAAGAACGATTATTACTATTATAAAAACTGTAAAATTGACCAGTGTGCTATTGAATAATGGGACTTGTACAGAAATAAGAACAAAATATTGTAAAGAATAATAACATAAATGTTGAAATTAAGGCATACATTTAATAGACATTAATTCAAATTTAATCTGAAACTTCACAGTAAATCTCTGTTTTCTTAAAGATTTAAGAACAGCTATTGCAACCCAACAATCTGTGCTGTGGTGAAATTGCAGAACAATAATATTCAGGGATCCAGGGATCATGCATGATTTTATTTGACAGTCTAAATTGCAGCCTGCTTTACAGGCTACTTGGAAATCATCCTGGTTAACCATGAAAATATATATAATTTTTTTTTTTTTACAGGAGCAATGGATGGAGATAGAATAATAGCACAAATCTTAGTGCTTCATTTTTGCTTACATTTTACAGCTCAGTCAGCCAGTTATGTAGATGATGTTGGAGGAAAAAAATGCTGCCTGAGCACAATAAGAGACTCGGTGACTGTCTGCGAGCTTCTCTGGATAAATGAAACCTTATCTGGCTCATTCACTGATTCACTTCCTCAGTCAAGCCCTTCTCTCTTCATTCACCTGCTTTTTCTCATTCATGCTCGTTCACTCGGGAGACATTACAGAGGCGCTGCAAGAATCTATGAATGCATGGAACTGCTGTCATGGAAACTGGTCACCTGCCACTGTGTTTACCAATAGGGTTTCCCATTGTGCGTGAGCGTCTACAGGGTGGGGGAGCAGCTGTTTTCTCTCCCATTTCACCCTTTTAGAGCATGATGGGGATATGGAAATATGAGACTGACAGGTGCCTTCTTTTGTTACTGTTTCAGAAAAAGAAAGGAGGGGAAGAGGGGGTAATTCCATTAAAATTAAATCTTTTACATCTGATATAATTGATAATTGAGAATAAATTTATTACAAGATGGTTTTTTTTCGCAGCTCTAAATAGTGATACATGCTCATGGGGAATGCCTGACTGTTGTGCACCACAGGCTGACCCAACTGTCAACCACAGATTAGTATAATTTGAGTTTTAGTGCTGAAATGGTAAAGAAAAAAAAAAGAGAAAAGATGCAGCTGGAGTCTTTAAGTAAAAAAAAAAAATCATATATATCAAAGTAATTAAAATCAGTATTAAATATTGTGTCTCTACCAGTGTATCCCTTAATGATACACTCATTATAAACATAATCTTAACCTGGTAATGGATGCCATTTTAGTGTGTGTAAAGACAGCAGAACATTTGGGTGAGAAGGTGAATCTTTTAATGAATAGACAGGTAGCTGCTGCTATGGTAACTGGCCACCTCACACCTATTTTTACCAATGGGGATTCCCTCTGTGCTTTATGAGTGACTCTGTGTGTATGTGTGCATCATGCAGGATGGGACGGGGTTGGGGAATGAGTCAGAGGCTCTCTTTGAGGCAGTGAGGTATACAATTCTAGAAAATGCATCCATTAAAAAAAAAAAGAAGTGTGTAGGCGCTGATTATATGGAAGCCAGGGTCTGAGACATCAAGATTTAAAGCATGTAAGGATTTTTGGATTGAGAGTTTAAGGGTAAATATGGTGATAAAACACATTGTTCTTTCTGTCAATCCATTCCTTCAAATATCAAACCACTCCTTGCAGTCTCTGTTGCTCTGGTTGAAAGCCTTCGTCATGCATTCATCCGTTATCTGTACCCACATACTCCTGTTCAGGCTCTCGGGAGCATTGGAGCTTTATCCCAGCTGTCTTCGAGCAAAAAGCAGGATACACCCTGGACGGATTGGCGTTCCTTGCTTCTTCGTTATTAAGAAAATACATACAGTCATTTATTTTAAAATGACCTTGACGTACTCAAGCACACCTAAAAACCCACAGTTAGTCCATATACTGTATCCTGTGTATTTTTATTTTTTTTATATGAAGCTATGTACACTTTGAGAGGTCCGTCTGTATTCAGGAGATGTTAACTGCTGGATTTTAATTTATCTTAACCTTAACTTCTGGTCAAACTACAGATTTTCCTTGGGAATAATGAGTAAACCCTCTTTCCCTGAGTAATCCTTTGTATTTGTGTTTGCTTTATCTTACCAGCCATCCCTCTGATGATCTGATCTGTTTTTCCTTCACCCTCTCTGCCTATTCCTCTGCCTCTCCATCTGTCAGTCTTCCTGCAGACTGCTTTCCTGTCTGTCGTGATGGTTTCCAGGCTCCTTTTCATGCCACCTGGCTCTTTAATTTAATGACTGCAGTCCTGTTATGTAACAAGCCAACTCACAAGCACCACAGTTTCATCTGCTTTTGTTTTTCTTATTTTTTTTTTTTCTTGTGGTTGGGGTATATTATCTCAGCGCATATTCCCACGGTGTATATATGCATAATCTTTTTCAGTTGGAAGCAAATAGAGAAGCTAGCAAGTTAACATCCCATCAGCCAAACGCCCACACAGACTCTGGCCCCAGATAAATGAATCGGAAGTGCTACCCAGCACAGATAAAAATCTCAGCCTCTGCAACAGATTGTGACATGGATTTCTAGTGAATCTGAGAACAGGGAGTTTCCTTCTTGTCTACAAAAATACTGACAAATGTCAGATGTCATTTTAAAATTTAACTTTAGTTTTTTGAATGCTTTCATGAGTTGCTAAAGATAACATCTGGTTGTCTTTAGCTACTTAACAGAGTTAAATTTATATAAATCGTTTTAATATTTTAAAACACATTAGTGGGGCAAAAGTCACTCCATGTACATAAAAAAAAATGCAGAAGAGTGCTTCGGAGCAAAGAAGAGATGGTATCATTTTAACTAAAGGGGCACTCACTAGGCAAACACACTGGCTAAATGAACTTCACTTTAGAGGTCAGTCATGCTTGGACACAGTACAGATTGCCTAGTATAATAAAAGTATAATATATACAAAGAAATAAAACAATATTTTTCTACGTCAAGTGCCACCTAACCACACAGCAGTGAAACGCCACCAATGTTGCAGCATTAATGAGCTGCAATTGTGCTGCAAGGGAGTCAATTTTGCTATAAGCTGCCGGTGAAAATACATTGAATCCTCACAGTTCGCGGTCTCAGTACATCGCAGAGGTTTCAAAAATTTACATTTAAAAAAAAAAAATATATATATATATATATATATTCGAAAACAATTGCAAAAAAAAAAGAGAAAAAGATTCAAACCAAGCGCGGGAAACATCACATCAAGAACGAGTCTCCAACACGGGAGGCCCCATGAACGAAAATCGAGGCCTGTGATTGACTGCTACGACGGGCATTACTGTGCCGTCGGTTGTCTGTACGCTGATTGGCTGACACGTGTCCTCGCATCTCCCACCTCTTGCTCTCGTGAGACAAAGCCGAGTTTAACACTGATACACTTGGTGTTTCCGTTTGTCAGTTCCGAATATCGCTTCCTTATTTCAGCGATTTAGTGCCTGTTTTAAAGTTAACTCATTCACTGCCATTGACGTCTTTAGATCTAATATGTGTCACTGGGGTTGCTAGGCAGAGCATCAAAATAAATAGTTTTGATCATTGTAGCTAGTGTTCCGATCGTCCAGATGGCAGTATCCCCACTCTTTATAAAGCCCCCCCCCGGAGGAATTGCGAGTGAGATGGCGCAGTGCATTCTACTGCTGATTACAGAGAAATGGAACGATGTAGAATGACACAAAATGGGATTTACATTTTGTTTCTTATTCACGTTTTCATTCAATGACATGCAAAAAAAAAACACAATTTCTAGGATGATTCATCCTTTTTTTTCTGAAGAAAAAAGACTGATAGTGAAACCAATCAAAACTCTCTTGGCATCTGAGTCATCATGTCTCGGATTGCCCCTCACTATACTTTCAAGCAGAAAACAAATTATACTGAACAGCAGATTACACTTCAGACCCTTTCATTGTGTTTGTTAGAGCCTTATGCTGGACTGCTTCACCTCCTCTCTCTGGTTTTCAGTCTTACTGGGCTACATGGTGTGTTGCACGTTGTGCTGTTTCAGGTTGGACCAGTAGTACATTAAACCATTAGACAGATGGTAACAAGAACACTCAATCTCCCTTCTCACACACACACTCAGTACACCTGACTCACTGCTGTACTACACACATCACTAATGCTTCCTGTTTACCTTTAATAAGGGCTCATGTTTCAGGAAGAGAGGATGCATTAGACTCAGGAGGTAAAGGTGGTCTGCATCAGCAAGCTATTGATGGACAACTTGAAACAACCTGCATCTGTTCATTTTATATATTATATTGGAATACAACAAGTATGATGCAGAGGTCAACAAGCTGGGAAGCTGATTAATGTCCATTTTGTTGAACCATTTAGACTTGGTCATTGTAATCAACACCCACAAAAAGGAGTATTTTTACTTGAATTTTATGCCACATCTTGATCAAGAAAAGTTTCTGGGTGTTATATCTGGTGATATATTTCCAGACCAAGATGGCATTGGGTATTGAGCTGTGATCTTTGAATGTGTCCTGTGGTGTTTGTGATCATTAGCAGAAACATGGAACAATGATGTCTGTCGGTCTTTGTCAAAGAAGGCACACACTTTTTCATTTCCAGTGTTACATGTTTCCAGAGATAAAGAAAAGCCATGTCCTTCATACCTGGTATTAAATGAGTTAATATAATCTGGGATTAACAACAAAAATATGTGACATATTACAGTTTTTGTCTTTATTTATTTATAGGGCTGGGCAACGATTAAAATTTTTAATCGCGATTATTCTCATTATTTCCCTATTTAATCACGATTAATCGCATTGTATACGCAAAATCAAATAATGAATTGAAAAGTAGTGTAAAATGCACTTTTATTAAAATGTTCTGCTGCCGTATGAACTAAAGTGCCATAACATTTGCTATTCAAACACTTTTAACATCAGCACTAGTAACACAGTAACACATCTTTACTATAAATCTCATCTTAAATAATGTAAAATTAAATAAAGCTTATTGCCACTGCCAGGGCGTTAATGTCATCCTGTTTTATTAAAAAAAAAAAAAAAAGTCTTTACAAACAAAATACAACAAAATGATTGTGGCTCAGCACAATCAGAACATTAAAACAGGTCAATTTCTGAGGTAACAGCAGAAACTTTTAACGGGGAAGTTCAGCTTGTCAGCTTGTCAGGTTAAAAATAACCTTGTTTCTGTTGAATCCTCCGTCTGGGAGAACTTTAAAATGAAAATGTCCAATGTAAAGTTCAGTAACTTTACCAATCCGTGTATCATTCATTCTTTCCATTTTCAATTGTCAATCAAAAAAAAATTAAAGTGACATTTTATTACATTTTTCGTTTTTTAATCTAACACAATAAAAAAAAACAAAAGTCCTGTTTTTTTTATATTTCAATTTTAGACTTGGATCAAAAATATGAAATGAAAAAACAGGCCACAGAACTGAATTTGTTTTATAATCAAGGACTGGACTTTCTGTTGTCGTTACACATCTGTGTCACTAGATGGAGCCGCACTGCAGTAACCAGTAAGAGAACAGCAGGACAGTGAACACATGGAGCAGATCTGATGTAACATGGAGGAATGAAACAAAAGTTTTGTTGCAGTCCAGAATTTTTTTTTTTAGATCAGAATTGTTAATATTGCTACCTGAGTTGTTACCCGAACTGTAAAGTTTACGGAATTTTACCGTTTTCCATGTCTGTTTTAGCTTTACCGCATGTTTACTGCCAATTGTCTTCCGGTTCCGCAGCAGCCAGTAACAGACATTTCAAAATAAAAGCATGTGAGCAACATGTGTTAACGCGCGTTAAAATAATTGTCGGACGTTAATAAATTAATGAGTTAACGCGATAAATAACGCGTTAACTTGCCCAGCCCTATTTATTAACAAAACCTTAGCCAAATTGGATAATCCCCGTAGACCTCATAGTTTAAGCAAAGCCTGTAGAACCATCTTTAGCAACAGTAGCATGAAGTAATAGCTTTCTTTATGCTGTTATCATTTCTTCCATTGTTCCTTCAGTTCATTGAAGTTTCCAGGCGATTATTCATATGTAGCTTTATGTGTTAGTTCTGAGGTACGTGATTCCTTTTTTTCCCCTGAACTCTCTGTCGTAGATTTGCTGGTGTGCTTGGGATCATTTTCCACCATTTTCCTGTTACACATCTTATTTTTTAACCACCTCCACTTTGGCACACAGATGAGTTTATGGTTGACTCAATGATTGTTCAGGTAATGTGAATGCAAAAACAAGCCTAGACATCACCCCTCCACCCTTGACAGTTGTCCTGAGGTGTTTTTGCTGCAATCATGCTTTTATGTGCTAATTGCTGACGTTTTTCCTCCTTGGCATTGTTCCTGCACACGCCTGAATGTTGCAGACCAGCAATCTGCCAAAACCTACGCCTTTGCAGAGTTGCTGAGACTTGCCGATAGTCATTTGATCAAGCGCATTTGATTAAATGTACCTTGAAGCGATAAGAGTGTGCTTGGTTTTTCCACAAACCATTTATGCATTTTGGTTTAGTTTTTGTGAAATAAATAATAGTTGAATGTGTAACGTGTTTTGTGTATTTACCTGTTTTTTAATGCCTTATCAGGACCAGATGTTTTATAATATGTCCTGACACAAATAGCTCTTCAGCTGAAAGAGCGCGTACTTCTTTTCACCTAACTTCATATCACTTTCAGGCTTCACAGAAAGAAGTGCAATGATACACCAGCACAAGCATTACTGCAAGTTAGCAAAGTGGAAATAACAAAATGGAATAAAAAAAAAAATGTATGTTATGTCATTAGGCTTACAAATGTTTAATGACAATGGAACAAGGTTATTTTTATTTAGGAGGTATTATATGGAAATAGTATTCACACACCATATGATGTCACATACATGAAGCAAGTTTTGACAATTTTTTTCATTGTGCCTTTCTTTAAAAAGATTTCTGTCTAAATATGTTTTTTTTTGTTTTAATGTGCAGGAATGCAGGTCAGGAGCACTACTTGTGTTCCTTCGGCAACGGGCCCAGGAGCTGCATCGGAGTTAAGCTCGCCCAGTTCTTCCTCAAGGTGACTATCACACACAACCACACAGAAATGCAGACACGTGCTGTGTCATGTTCTTTTTTTCCATCTCTCTCTTCCTTGGGAAATGATCTGCTTTTCAAGCAAAGCAGATAAAATGATTTATTCGGGTGGATTTCTGTCTTGTAGCTCTGATTGTACATTCACTTAGCTTCTTTTTACATTTTTATTTTTCTTGACCGAAGAAATGATGCAATTTAACATCCAAAAGGAAATGGTGAAGTATGACCACAGATGGACATAAAGTGCAATTTGGCTGGTAAGTGTGGATACTGTGCATCTGCAAGCTAGTAATTTTAGTTGTTACAGGAAATGTAATGTGTTTATCGCAGAGGCAGCAGAGCTTCATTAGGATTTCAGGTCAACGACTTTACCTTTTATATGGAGGTGCACTGGAAAAATGCTCTCAGCGAGACGGCTGTGGCTTGCAGCCTTGGCTTGATTGATTGTGGTTTTTGTCAGTACAGTTTTGTACAACTGGCCCCCCCACCCACACATACAAACACTGAAAAAACCCTGAGAGAGGTGAACCATCCCCCATCCATCCAGTAAATAGAGCGCTGCTCCTGGGAGTGACGAAATGTTTAGCTGCGTGTGTGTGCCTGTGTGTTTATTAGATATGCTGAAACACAAATCCAGGCATGTATCAACCCTCATGGCAGCGCTCACCATGGGCACCATTACAAACACAGTGAACGTACATATGTACACACACATACAACCCAATGAAGGCACAAGGACATGTATGATACATTTATTTTCCTAGAAGGACCTTTCCCTCTGGGAACAGGTGTGTGTTTGTGTGAACAAATGTGTAATTTGGCCTTTTCTCAGAGGAGTTTAAGGGGGTGACAGTTTGAAAATAAAACACTTCCTACAGTTTTTAAAGGGGACCCTGAGTTCCAGAGAGGGGTCCCATCTGATTTATAGTATTTATAACCAAATCTAATAAATTCTGTACTTTTTTTAAAATAAAGGAATTTACATAATCTACAGTCTGTTCAGTTTTAGTGAGATGATTTTGGCAAATTTACCAATATACAACTCTATTTACAAAAAAATTCCAAAACTGAGCCAAATTTTATCAGGGATTTATCTGACTGAAATGCCAGATATACAGTGGGCTGAGTAAAAAGGCTAGTACCAGGGTTGAAACTGGGATTAGATAATGCATAAACTACATAATCCTCATTTTACAAACTGGGTGACATATCCACCTGGTCTATTTAACAGACCAATTCTTAGTCAGTTCACAAAAATGGAAACTTCTGGCAAAAAATAACAGATAAAAATAAGATTTTCTGAACTTCAGCAGGTGTACCTTGACCTTGCTATCATTGACATGATTGCCAAAGTTTTATTGAAAAGGATTTCTGTAACATCCATTACCTTTGTAAAGACAACAATATATTAAAAAAAAACCCAATAAACCAATACTAGATTAAGTCTTGTTAAACGATACAACAAGGCAGGGCAATAAATAGATAAATAAAAATACAGGGTAATTCGTTTTCACTTGTGACTGTTTGACTGCATTAAGGTTCTTTAAATAGCCACGGAGTAAAAGACTAATATTGCACTCTAACTCCCATTATCCTGGGAATACTTGTGCTGTAGTTTGTTTGAACCATCTCAGGAATCAGCTGAACAGTTTATGGATAAACACCTGCATAAAGTCTTCCATTTAACTGACGTAATCATTTTTTTATTTATGTATTTTTAAGTCAGGATTGTTTAAAACAGTATCATCAACTCACATTCTGTTACGACGCTGAAGTTTTTCTCCCCATCCCTCCACTCAGCAGTCCTCTCTCTCGCTCACATCTGACTCCCAGTGAAGGCTGTGACTGAGGCTGCTGAGCCGCTCGGTAAAAAGATTTATATAAAAACAATATTCTGCAGAGGTGTGGATGTGTTTTAGAGCAGCGATTTGCAACTTGCACTGTGACTAAGCCACTGTGCCTCAGTACTCAAACTGAGCTGCTTTTGGTGGTCGAGTTGAGGAGAGGAGCTTAGCTTGAGCGTTCTGTTCAGAAGTAGTCATGGAAATTTCAGCCTTTGTACTCTTGCCTGTTTAAGAATGTATATATGTATTTATATAGTAGCAGATATGCAAAATTAAGTTTCCTGTTAGTGATGCTGACAGACCACATGTGCTGACGGTTGAAGTTAACAGTTTAAAAGATAAATCCAGTCACATGAAAGAGTATTATTTTGTGACTCTTTCATTTTGAGCCACTGTACTTTCCATACCGAGTGCTTATTATTAATACAAGAAAGGCCAGATGAGAGAGCAGAGGGAAGGAAACAGATTGCACTAGTCAGCCAATGAGGGGCTTATCTCAGCAGTCGACATCCGTTGAGTCAGGCTGTTAGCTAACAAATTCAAAGTATGTTATTTAACTCATATTAGTTGATTGCATTCACCCAGACTTCATCATCATGTCAATTCTTTGTTATCAAATTACTGAAGACTAAAGACAAAGATAGCATGCGGGTGTGAAAGTAAGCTCTTGAAAATATAACTGTGAGAAGTGACTCACACACACACACACACACACACACACACACGCATATGACTCACCGATGTTGTGCATGATTGAAAGGAGCTTGAGTGCAGTTCATTGTAGTTTAAAATCCCTCCTGGTTCTTTACCAGGTCAGTCAAATCTTATTCTTTAATATTTACTTGTTTCTAGTTCTGAATACCAGCTGTTTATGTTGTGCTGTTGTCAAAATGACATGAGTGGAAATAACAGGGACAGGATTTAATAATAATAATAATAATTTACAAAAAAAGCATTTTGATATTATACACTATAAGTATGTTTAGTTGTGTGAAAACAGAATAAGTTAAACAGAATAGAACTGAATCTTTCAAAATGCTTTTTCACTTATTTAGATGTCATGTTTATATATTTTGTTTAAATTATAGAGAATAGTATGTTTTAATGCACATCCTAATTATATCTATCCTTATCTTTTTTTTTTAAAGGCAGTTTTTATACATTTTTTTTTAATTGTATAGCATTTTGTCTGTTGTTTATTAGATATTGTAGATGTTTATGTATTTTATTTTAGTACTTTTATTTTATTTTACATTTCCCAGTGCATCGTGCTCTATTACAGTTTTGTTGGACTGGTTGTTTAAAGGCTGACTTTCAGCAAAGCTGACCATTCGACACACACACACACACACACACACACACACACACACACACACACACACACGCGCGCGAGGAGGACATGACCAGGGTAAAAAGTATACCACGGGGATCTAGGTCAGAGATGTGACTCATCGCCCTGCTTCATCCTTCCCCTGTCCTCATTCCCTCCCAGCCCAGCTCTCATCAGTCTTCCTCAGTTCCTTCCCTTCATCCTTCCCCATTCATTCATCCTGCTCCTCCCCCAACATCAGGGGAATCTTCATTCATAAGGAGGAGGGGTGCAGCATGAGTATTGGTGGGCATGATTGGTCAGCTCCTGCCGCTGCAGGGAAAAAAACAGTAAGGGATGAAGGCTACGACATCATAAACCATGGTGTTCTCTTTTATTCTGTTCTACTGGAGTTATATTCTAATACAATAATAGATACAGTTACTGAGCCCAAATGTGTGAGAAACCCTGAAACA
The DNA here is from genome assembly GCA_018398805.1 of Hirundichthys speculiger. Taxonomy (NCBI): domain Eukaryota; kingdom Metazoa; phylum Chordata; class Actinopteri; order Beloniformes; family Exocoetidae; genus Hirundichthys; species Hirundichthys speculiger. Next base: position 667,805 of record JAGFBZ010000842.1, on the reverse strand, counting down.
TATCACTCAAGGGGTTATTGAAATTTAACTATCAGAATTAAAAATAAACACTTGGTTCTGCCAGCTATGTCCAAAGGACCTCATGTTCCATTAAAACTTGGCTGCTAAAAATGTGTTACATTGTTCCTTTCCAGATTTGAAATGGCAAACAAACAAATGACGCGCTGTGGAGGCTATTGCTTTGCAAGTTGGAGACATAATCAGGGCTGGCAGAGCCTTAAGCTCTTTTAACATTTTTGTTTTAGCTCTGCAGCAAAGACATTGAAAGCAGAACACAAACGGAGGACAGTTTATTTACCTCGTTACTGACTTGCTCACTTGTCTTTTTACTGCCAGGAAGTGTGCGTGTACCTGTTAAGGCATTATGAACTGGCAGTTGGACCCTCCATCACAGGACCTTGTGTACAAATGGCTGCCTGTGTCTCGCCCCTTCAGCCCCCCCACTCTGTCCTTCACCCAGCTGGATCAGACCATATCTGTCACACATAACACCAGGGATGAACAGCGTGTATGAAGATAGTTTTTAATGCTCAGCTGTTTTGTTTTTATTAACCAAACATGCATGTCTGAAATGTTCAGAAAAAGGAGCTAAGACGTAGCGGGGCAAGCCAGTGAGGGTTTCCCCCCCCACTGCGTCTGGCTGTAATCGTCGTGGGGAAAGCCGAGGGTGGAGCGGGTTGTTACGGTCTATTCCTCTCTCAGATATTCTTTTATTCCCCTGCAAATAAACCAGGACAAATGAGTCACTCTTTCATTGATAAATTTGACATAATTTGAGTGAGATTTTTTTGTCTTCTCTTTTAAAATAAGTATTGCTATATTTAAAATAAATAGTCTTCAGATCTTAATGACAGTCTTAAGCTTTTGCAGTCATTTGTCTTATATATCAGTTAATTCTCCGAGCTTGATTCAGTTTGAGCTTTCCTTTTTCCTCCTATGAGAGTGTGTGTCAAAAATAGAAACTTACTGCAGAATCTGTATTCATGCTGTTAGGGTTACGCGTCACGTGCGCACATGAAAACATAGGTAAACCCTCATATTCCATCACTAACTGCAAACCTGTTCCCCATCCCCCTTTCACCACCTAGCAACCACCACTGCCTAGCAACAGTTCTCCGTACCGACACTGACTTGCTTCCGTTTAGTATGCAAGTCTCACACACATGCACAGACGCACACATGCACACACTAACCTGGTTATTTTTGAAAGCATTCAGTTGGCATGCCATCTGAATCCCATGTGAATGATGCCTGCAGGCCTCTCAGAAAACACACTTGAAATTTAAGAAATCTGAATGGTTTAAACCATGAATGGGACTTCATCTGTGAGTGCAACAGTGAAGAGTTTCATGCTCATATTTGTTCTTGTGAAATTGCAATATTTGTATTGTATCACACAGATCATCATTTATTTCTGTTATTTCTTCCTTATGCGTTTTATGTTGTCTTTATATTTGGTGTCCAAGAACGTCTGGTTCTTTTGTCACAACTGTAATTGAATCTGGAGGCTGTGTTTTAAATTAAAAGAAAAAAAAGTTGTACTGTATCAGTTTCTGTTGTTTTCTTAAGTTAAGTTGGTGAAATATTATGGAAATGTTTAATCTGTTAGTGATTTTTGGTGAGTTCCATTTAATGTTTATGAGGGGTTCATCAACTTTCTTTAAAGGTCAAGATATGTTGACAATTACATTTCTACAGTCAATAAACCACATAAGGTGCTTTAAAAATGCACGAACATGTATAAAAGATGAAAGGAACCAAACTTTTACAGGTAGAATGATGGTAGTTAATTTAAATCTTGGCAATAGTTTCCTTTTTTTCGGTAAAAATCGGTAAAAATCCGTGTACTTTACAGTTCGGGTAACAACTCAGGTAGCAATATTAACAATTCTGTCTGAAAAAGAAAATTCTGGACTGCAACAAAACTATCGCTTCATTCCTCCATGTTACATCAGATCTGCTCCATGTGTTCACTGTCCTGCTGTTCTCTTACTGGTTACTTCAGTGCAGCTCCATCTAGTGGCACAGATGTGTAATGACAACAGAAAGTCCAGTCCTTGATTATAAAACAAATTCAGTCCTGTGACCTGTTTTTTAATTTCGTATTTTTGATCCAAGTCTAAAATTGAAATATTAAAAAACAGGCATTTTTTTCGGGGGGGGTTTTTTTGTGTGTTTGTTAGATTAAAAAACTAAAAATGTAATAAAATGTCACTTTTTAATTTTTTTTTTTTTTATTTTTGATTGACAATTGAAAATAGAAAGAATGGATGATACACGGATTGGTAAAGTTACTGAACTTCAACATGGACATTTTAATTTTAAAGTTTCCTGAGACGGAGGATTCAACAGAAACAAGGTTATTTGTAACAACTGCCAAATTGAACTCCCGTTAAAAGTTTCTGCTGTTACCTCAAAAATTACCTGTTTTAATGTTCTTATTGTGCTGAGCCACAATCATTTTGTTGGATTTTGTTTGTAGACTTTTTTTTTTATTTTTTATAAAAACAGCATGATATTAATGCCCTACGCTTTATTTTATTTTATATTTTTTAAGATGTGATTTACATTAAATATGTGATACTGACAAGTGCTGATGTCAAAAGTGTTATGTTATGGTACTTTAGTTTATATGTCAGCACAACATTTTAATAAAAGTGCATTTTACACTACTTTTGAATACATTACTTGATTTTGTGTATACAATGCGATTAATCGTGATTAATCAGGGAAATAAAGAGATTAATCGCGATTAAAAATTTTAAGTGTTGCCCAGCCCTAATATAAATCTTACAAATGTAAGAGCATTATAACATCAAGTGTTGTCAGTGGCAAAAACGAGCATTTTGACTTTGACATGAACAGTAGCCCCACTAATAACCATTTCAAGGCTGCTGATTAGAGCTTCCTGTCTCTAAATTGGTCCATTTACAATCAATTCTTCTCTTTTATCAGTTTAATCCTGAGTGGTTGCCATGTTTAAAAACAGGGTCCATATTTAAAAGTGGAACAAATTTCCCGAAATCTATTTACAAAAATAAGCCATATCAATATTGTAATATCCTTTTAAATATATTTATTTTTAACTGCATTACGATCACCTACAATTTCAGCATCACATGACGTATGTAATGTGTAAAATGTGAGCTGTGCTGCCTCCCTATAGTATTGTGACTTCCTTGTCCCAGAGAGAGCTGCTCAACAACCGTCTACTTCACTTCCCTTTTCTAACACACACATCACTCCATCCTACCCACATGCTGCACCCATGCACTTGTCTGTGCCAGTCAGTTGTCAGTGCTTCTTCGTTTCCCTCTCATGCATGCACGCTCACTCGCAGACATACATCATACATCTGGCAGCAAATGAGGATCTTGTGAGCAGACTGGTATGACTCACTGCTCTCCCTGCGATTGTCTGTTAGCCAATGCGCCCATTCGCAACAGTTCGTGACAGGCAAAAGTGACTCACAGGGAATCTTCTTATGCAGAAGGACACAGGGCTCTGTTGCATTTGTTTTAGTTGTATTTCGTTTCATTTCCTTTTGGGGCGTTGCTTTTGTTCTCTGGTCTTGCTTAAAACTCTGAGAAGACACAGTTGACTCAGAAAAATTCAGATGTATTTAATTTAGCGACAAATCAGATACTTTAATAGTGTAATTTCCAAAGGACAAATTCAGAAATTGAGTCTCTTAATTTCTTTACTTAAAAAAAAAAAAAAAAAAAAAAAAAATATATATATATATATAATAATATATATATATATAAATATATATATATATATATATATATATATATATATATATATATATATATATATCTATATATATATATCTATATATATATATATATGTATGTCTGTATGTATGTATATGTATATATGTACTTTACAGTTCGGGTAGCAACTCAGGTAGCAATATTTACAATTCTGTCTGAAAAAAAAAACTTCCAAACCCCTTTGTTCAAGACAATAGCATCATTCCTCCATTTATCATCAGATCTGCTCTATGTGTTCACTGTCTTGCTATTCTCTAACTGGTTACTTGAGTGCCGCTCCATCTAGTGGCAAAGATGTTAATGACAACAGAAAGTCTATTCCTTGATTATAAAACAAAGCCATTTCTGGGTCACGTAAACCAGACAATAAAATATTAAAAACAAATTCAGTCCCGTGGCCTGTTTGCTAAAATTGAAATATAAAAGAACAGGCATTTTGGGTTTTTTTTTGTGTTAGATTATAAAACGGAAAAATTAATTAAAAAAAAAAATCACTTTTTAATTTTTTAAATTTTTGATTGACAATTGAAAATGGAAAAAAAAACAAATGATTCACAGATAATTACAGATTGATAAAGTTACAAAACTTTAACAGGGACATTTTCATTTTAAAGTTCTCCCAGGGGAGGATTCAACAGAAACAAGGTTATTTGTAACCACTGCGTAGTTGAACTCCCCGTTAAAAGTTTCTGCTGTTACCCCTGAAATTACCTGTTTTAATGTTATGATTGTGGCCTCTAGATTGATAAAAAAAAAAAACAGGATGACATTAATGCCCTGGCAGTGGCAATTAGCTTTATTTCATTTGACATTTTTCTAAGATGAGATTTACACTAAATATGTGTTACTGACAAGTGCTGATGTTAAAAGTGTTTGAACAACAAATGTTATGGCACTTTAGTTCATATGGCAGCAAAACATTTAAATAAAAGTGACCTTTACACTACTTTTGAATTCATTATTTGATTTTCCATATACAATGCGATTAATCGTGATTAATCAGGGAAATCATGCGATTAATCGCAATTGAAAATATTAATCATTGCCCAGCCCTATAATATATATATATATATATATATATATATATATATATATTAATCTTATATTAAACAAAAACAAAAGGAAGACACTGACTACATATTGAATCGACTAATAAGACCACCCACACCAAACAGACAGATCTGCATTTGCATGGCGGTCCAGTGTTTTAGGTCTTATAAATTAGGTTTGAATATATGAAGCGGTGAACAAACAATGAGCTTGTGACTGTAATGCTGATTGAATTTCAAGAATGTGCCAACCAGCCGTGGAATGTTTTTCTTCTTGAAAAACGTGCAGATAACAAGAAAATGCATCTCATTTAGAAGTAGGTCAAAGCTGGAATATTAAATATGTAGGTGGGAATCCTGCAGTACAATGCACAGAATTTGTCGTGCCCAAAAGCGGGTGTGTGAAAGGGTTAAAACAGAGAGTTAAAACTAGAGGCTCATTGTTGGCCAAGGACAGAGATCTGCCTCATGCTCATGTATGAAAGAACAGATATGTAAATACTACAAGAAGAAGACATAAACTGATTATTGTATGTGGTGTTATTTTCTATGCAGGATTGTGAGAAAAAGGAAACGATGTCCGTCACTCACACACACAGGAGGTGGGACGGTGCGTCCAGATGGCAGAACAAAGTCTGTGGTCAGTTTTAATGAGCAAAGCTAATTACCACATGACTGTTCTGTCTGTCCACTCGTAATAGTGTATATAGCAGGAAGTGAAGGAAGCACACCCTACCCGCCTCCCCCCCCCACAACTGTGACACACACATTTGCAATGCATGCAGATCCACACTCACACAGTCATGACAGAACTCTTGTTTCATCATTCACAATAAAAGTTGTCCAGAAGGGAGGTTTAGAGTAAAGTTTTATGTTTAGGACTCATCTTAAAATTGGTTTGCTTTACAAACATCCAACCAGTTACTCAGCCAGATGGAGTTACTGGGCATGAAGGCTTGGGCCATTCAGTTAACCAACAAGCCAATGATCCCTAAGTGAGATTCAGAGTTCCTTTGTGAAGTTGGAAGTACCTTGCAGAGATACAACAACCAGTGCAACACTTCACCAATCTTGCCTTTATGGCTGGGTCGCCAGACAGAAGCCATTCTTCACTAAATGAGACATGACAGGCCACTGGAAGTTTGGCTCTCAGCTCATGAGACGCAAAACCTGATAAGAAGAAACAAAGGCCAAACTATTTGGGTACAATTCCCAACAGCGTGAGTGTGGAAACTAGGCAAAGCTTGGGATGCTTGTGAGGATAGAGAGAACGACAGATGTGGAAAAATACTGTGGAGTTATCTTTGTGAAAACCAGGATAACTCTATAGTATTGCCGGATAATTCATTCTAGAAAAGATTCTTAGGTTTTCATAATCATGTGCTGAGACAAAGGCATACATTTCAAGAAGATAACAACCAGAAGAATACAGAAACAAACAGGAGTGGCTTTGGAGAACCTCTGTGAAACTTCTGGAGTCACCCAACGGAGCATCTCTGGAAAGACTCAATGCTGCCAAGAAGACCTAGAGAAACTCAGATAAAAAGGGGTGTCAGGCTTGTGGGATCACTCCTTAAAAGAACTGAGGGTGTCTTTTCTAACAAAAAGGCCTCATGAAAGTACCAACTAATGGCTCCAAATATATACAGAAATCAAATATTTCATGCTTTACTTGTTTTAGCATATAAACAACCAGGTCAAGAGCTAGTATTTATTTAATGTAGAGAATGATGCACAGACAAATTAGAAAGAGTCAATTTAAGATGAGTGTTAAAACTAAATGTGGAAAATTTGAACAGTCCAAAGACTCTCCATGCGCACTGTTTACAGACATTGTTACCGTGTGTATTGTGACTATGATTGATTTATACTCATACTCTTACACAGTGCTGTACTTTCACAAAAAAAAGGTCTGTGTTTAGCCTCTGAATTGTCAACTAATACAGGTCTGAATTAGAACCATTTGTATTAGACACTAGAGAGTGTAAAAGATCATTCACCAAACTGTAGGGCCTCATAATTGGCGTAAGAGCATCATTGCTTTGATGTCTACAACCATTTATCTTTCTAGTGAGTACATTTCTGCAAGAAAACCCCATAAGGCACAAAATCAAAACCAATCTTTTTTCTCTGACTTTTTCTCGCTTTTACTGTGACCAGGTCACTCCAAAAGGTGATTTTCTTTTTCTGAAGGCATCCAGTGTCTACGGATCAGCTGGCAGACAGCCACGCTGACGCTATCCTGCCGTATGTGTCCTGTAGTTGGGTAAACTTGGGAATTTCCACTCAGAGATGGCCAGTGGCCCAGGCAGCAAAGCGAGCCCAAATCATGACACTTCTTCCACCAATCTCAATAACTGAACTAATAAACTGTGCTCTTTTGTGATTCAACTTTTGTTCAATCAGTCCATACCACATTTTCCCAGTGGTGTTGGGGACTGCCAAGGTGCTCTTTGGCAAAGTGGGCATGGTTCATATTAGATGTTTTTTTTTTCTGTAAAGTAAACCTAAGATTTTTGAGTGTATTGTACAAGCAGCAATATACCACATTTCCAAACTATTTTTTTTTTAAATTGAACAGGTGTGAAGTATATTATTTACAGTGTGGTTTTTTTTTCCACAGGTACAGTACAAAAGGAGTGTTCTATAAAGACACAAGAAATTATAGTTGTCTTTTATTGTGACTTAGATGAAGGTCCGATCACATTTTATAGCCAATTAATACAGAAAACCAATAAATTACAAAAAGTTCACATCATTTTCTTGCCTTTGTATCTCTGCGTGTGTCACAGAAACTGAAACTCGGCCATATTGCTGCTGGTTTTACTGCAGAATGATGTTGAGTTTCCAGTTGCTCAACCTCACTGAATATCAATGAAGGAAGTTGATAAATGTGAAGAAGTCATCACATCCTGTCGAGACTGAAACTATAGAACTTGCTGGTGGTTCGTTAAGGCTGGTGGTTCACTTAATAGTGAAATGTTCCCCACATTACCAGCTGCAATGTAAGGACAAAGTATATGAGCGTTTAAATGCTTGTGAGCTGCAATATTAGCTTATTGATTCCAAACTCAGCATTTTTCTCAAACCCTGTCCACTTCAACACAAATAAGGGGTATGGAGAGATAACAGTGTAAAAGAAGTAATTCAATTCACTTTACTTATTTAGTACCAATTCACAACAAAGTCATCTCATGGCACGTTACACGGAAAGCATTAAAAGTTTACAAAGTTAAGCATAATCCAATTAAGTAATAAACTGTATTCCAGTTCAGTCTAAGTCATTGCAATTTATGCATAATCCAATTCATTCATTGCAATGGAGTCCAAAAGTTAAAAAAAAAAAAAACAGCCTTCATTTTTGACTATACTAGATGAGCACATGTGTATGGGCCTCTGCTTCCCTTCTACTCTCTGCACTAAAATAAAACTTGTAGAATTTATTAACATTATTAAATGCAGCATTTGCTTTTAGTTCTCTTGTAAAGGCTCTGCATTAACAACATTTTGACCTAGGTGCTGAGACTGAAACATCTCCACACTGGGGACTGTTAGAGGACATGTGATTTCAAAATTCAACACAAGTGTTGTTCCATAATGTTGCAGTTGTGATTTGAGAGGGAGAGGGGGAGGAACGGCAGGTAAAGAGGGGAGTCAGATGAGTGGATGGATGGCCTTACAGTTGAATAAAAAGCATCCCTCTCCAAACTCCCCCCTCCTTTTTTCATTGGCATACGCTCACATTGTCTTTGAAACACTGTCAACAGCTGAAACTCTCTTATATCGCTTCAGCCATCCTACCCCAGCACCCCACGCTCCACCCGCTTCCTCTCTTTGGGACTTTAGTCTTTAATTTCAACATTACAGAACGACACTTGACCTGTTTTTATGTACCAGGCTAATGGCTCTCTCTTTGGTGCTCGGGAGGAAGAAGAGGAGGTGGGGTGGGAGGGGGAGGGGGGGATAGAGAGCAAATAAATACACATTAGTGAGCTGCATTGTTGCTGTGGGGGAGGGGGAGGGGGGGGCGCTCAATGTTTTACTAAAGCAGCAAATGTAAAACATCAAGACCACAGATTTCTTTTATTTTCCCTAGTTGGCTTTTTCTGTTGAAATTGACCGTCGCACAATAATTCTCTCTCAGGAACAAAAAAAAAAAAAAGAAGTTAAAAGAGACGACTGAAAGACCAGTACTGGAATGACATGTCATTTATTTATTTATCTATTATTGAGCTATGTTTATCCGGCCAGTCTCTGATGGATTAATCTCATTGTGGCCTTGAAACTTCACAAATATCTTCAAACATTGCCTATATATTAGGGTGACATGTATCTTTTTGTTGTCCCATACTTTTTGACAAAAGAAATACCCCTTACTATTTCTTATAGTGTCTTTTGACCTACTAATTTTTCTGATGCCTATCTCCCAAACATCCTGATGACTTCTGGCAAACTGAGCAGAGCTTATGTGGAAAAAGTGAAGAACAAACATAATTCAAAAAGGCTTACTTGCAAATACTTTCACTTTGAGAAATTTGTTTTTAACCCTTCCAAGAAAAAAAAAAATGTCTGAAGATATTTGAAAGATCTCACTGGCTCTAAGTGAGACTTCTGCATCTGGTAAAAGGATATTCTGGCCAAATGTTTCGGGGCAAACTGCTCTAGCCATCTCAGATTTGAATCATGCCTTCTCCACACTGCATTTTTCTGATAACAATTTCACTACCTGCCCACTTAAGTAATCTCTTTGTCTCCTTTTTTTTGGCAAGAGAATTGATTGACCAGTAGAAATTGTTTCTGTGTTTTGATCTACTACCTTGACCGTACCCTGCTCTGCTCTGTAGCAGTATATATTTTTAGCATAAATTACCGTGCTGATGTAATAAGTGAACCCTGAAAACCCAGGATTAAACCTGAAGCCACTTTACTAACCTCAAATCCTGCTTTGAGCTTAATGGCCCACAGCAGCATCCAAAAACGCTGCAACCTTTACCTCAGTCTGTGCTCGGTGTTACAGAATACTGTGAAAAGCATGTTGGTCATCAGCTGTAAGGAAAGCTGCCCACCGAACACGCTCAGATAGGGAGACAACAATAGCGGGCCTGTTTTTTTTCCCAGCTTTAGCTGTGCTCACGCACCTCGAATTAAAAGGTCAGGAATCTTTTCTAACAGTCCACCTTTCACTGCTGGCCATGTTTTCAAGTAAACAGGGAGACTGACACTCAATTAACCAGAAACATTCCTCTTGAGAATATTATTTGAGATAGCGTGGCTCTAGAAATAACAGAAAATCATAGAGGTTAGGTGACTTACGTTAACAGTGTATAATCCTGACCTGATAATCCTGTTGCAATATTTATGTTTAAATCTCCACTGTTTCAAGGTTATGGATTTAAAATCATGCTAGAAAGACAAGTATTTATTAAAGAATCGAATTCAAGTTGAACAGATTAACAGTGAAGGTGAATTAACGGGGGAATGTGCCACAGTAGAGGCATGATTATGTAAGTAAATTGTAATGACAAGCAGAGCTTTGTAAGTGGACTCTCATCTCTGTTCATTTATTAGAGCACATAAAATTCAACACATTTTACTTTACAGCATAGGGTCATAATAATACTGACAAACAGAATAATTACAGGAGATGGGGACTGTCTATGAAACACATTAACCCCACCATGCACACCATGCTTTTAAATCACTGTTGATTTATTAGGTTTTTTACATTTAAGCCAAGTTTCTGTGTTTGGTTCTGATTGATGGACTTAGTAAATGTGGGATTTCTCTTATCTTCCTCTGGGGGTTTGGCTAGTTTTGAGAGTTTCAACAACACAAACTGCCCAAAATAGTCTTGCTGAAATGTCTTGTAAATTTCCCCATTGTGGGACAAATAAAGGAATATCTTATCTTGAATAGGAACAACATGACCATTAAGAGCAATGTAGATGAGAAATATAGCATTCCCAGCCCTTCACATTAAATGAGACATGTGAGCCAAAATATTATTAAGTGTTTCCTGGTAACCTCAAGTTTCACTGCTGTAATAGTATAATGCTTTGATTGATGAGTGGCAAGCTCCAGGCATGAGAAATACTTTGTTGGAGGAAGCATTTCATCATTGGGCAGAGTGGTCTCTTTTCAGCAGAACATATCTGAAACAGATATAGTGACGCCTAAAAGTTTTATATTATTTTATACATACATATATATATATATATATATATATATATATATATATATATATATATATATACACACACACACAAATATACAGCAATTCAAACCATCTTTCGTGACCATAATTGAATCTCCCTGCAAAATTATGTAACATCATGTACTGAAGAGCCCAACTTTCCTGTTGATGTTGCCCCCCAGAAGTCACCTGTAGCCAAAGGGCAGGTACATGGACAGCGTCTTCAAAAAAAGGTCAAGAGCACAATGGCTTCCAGCTAAAACAGACAATCAGTATCCATGACAAAGTCAAAGTGGAAGATGCAGCAAGCTTTAAAAGAGCAAAATATCATGTCATATCAGCCACAACACAATGAGATTAGCTCAGAGGTCCAGAAATTGTGAATTAGAGACCTCTCTAATCTGAAAGGTAATGTTAGTAGTTCATATTTATGTTAAATACAATCATTGTCAAATACAACTGCAATTCCAAAAAAAAGTTGGGATTCTCTGTAAAATGTAAAAAACAGAATGTAATGATTTGTACATCTAATAAACCTATATTTTATTCCAAATAGAACATAAATGAACATGTCAGTGTTGAAAAAGACATTTTTACCATTTCTATATGTGCTCATTTTGACTTTGATGGCAGCAACAGGTCTCAACAAAGTTGAAACAGAGGCAACAAAAGGCTAGAAAAGTAATTGGCCAATGAAAAACAAATGAAGGAGCAACTAATTAGGTTAATAGACGATAGATCAGTAACATGATTAGGTATTTAAAAAAAAAGCATTTCACAGAAGCAGAGCCTCTTGGATGTAAAGATGAGCTGAGCATCACCAACTCTGTGACAAACTGCTTCTAAAAGTTGTGGAACAGTTTCAGAAAAATGTTCCTCGACATAAATGTCCAACACTTTTGAAGATCCCACCATCTACAGTACATGATATCATCAAAACATTCAGAGTTTCATCATCAGTTTAAGGATGTTTTGGGAAATGTATCTATATTTATTTAGTTATTGGAAACTGTTGCCCTGTGGACTTAAGAGGAGAAGCATCCAGCTTGTTAACACCAGACAGTTCAAAAACCTGCATCTCTGAAGGTATGTGGTTGCATTAGTGTCTATAGTGCAGGTAGCTTTCACATCTAGAAAGGCGCCGTCAATGCTGAAGAGTACATAAAGGTTTTAGAGCAACATATGTCTCTTTCATGGAAGGCCTTGTATATATTTTAGCATATTAATGCTAAACCACATGCTGCATCTACAACAGCATGGCTTCACAGGAGAAGAGTCTGGGTGCTGAACTGACCTGAATGCGGTCCAGACCTTTCACCAACAGAAAACAAAGTCCCAGGACTGTTGAGCAGTTACAGTTCTGCATCAGACAAGAATGGCACAACATTCCTCTCCTGAAACTCCAGCAACTGGTCTCCTCACTACCCAAACATTTAAGGACAGTTGTTAGAAGAAGAGGTGTTTACCTCAGACGCGACTATAGGTTTTACTTTCATATTTGGTGCACTGTCTATTGGCTGATCTGTACTTCTGCACCTGGGTTACACCAATATATTTGTCAATATAATTGCTTTGCAGGCTGTTTTTTTGTTGTTGTTTTTGTTTTGGTTTGAAAAGGTTTCCGTGCTGTACTGTAGCTGTGTCTGGGAGTGTCTTCTACACAGGTTTAAAAGCTCTTGAGTCCATGTGATAAATATAATCAGTTACTTCAGGGCTATTCATATTAAACAACAGCTGCCCTTTCTGTTAAACTGCACAATTAAATTTTGTTTAAAGTATGTTTTGCTGTAAAAACAGATAAGGTGATGATTCTCTACTTATTGAATTGAAGTACTTTTTTCTTGTGGCAAGACTTTAATTAGAAAGACAAGAGACAGCAGCAGCAGATGAGTACAATCAGCTATGTTTGCTAGAGTTGTCAGTCTATTACTCAATATCCTTACATGTATAACAAGAATAAATCTCAATCTTGCCCTACTTTTTTGTTTTGTTTTGTTTGTTTGCTTTTTTCAGCTTTTCACCCGTGTTCCCAGAACGTCAACATAGACGGACGTGGACTGCTAATGACCTTTCTATAAACAATTTTTCCAAGCGATGATTCAAAGTGTAGGTGAAGATGCCCTGCACACTGCTGTGGGTTCTTCCCAGGCAATATGTGCTGAAACATTGATTCAGAGAATTAAAAATAAAACGCTTGCATCAGAGCCATGATTGTGGAGCTCTCGCCTCCATCCTTTTGCTATTTTTGATCACTTCATGGATTTAAATTGGTAATCTTCCAGCAGCAAATCCAACTCCCCAACCTGTGTTTTGCCCTTTTTAAGGTGAACTAGCAAAGGTTTTACGTTAAATTTCCTCAATCTTAATGAGATGCTATAGAAATCATGAAATGTGCAGCATTTATTAGCTATAAGTGGCTAAGAATAGTTGTGATAGATGTTTGGCCCATTTCAGAAACAACAGTCATGGTCACTTTCACAACAGTGAAACACAACTTCAACACTTCCAAACCGCTCCAAGTCCACATCTACTAATGAGCAACTACTGTAAACAAATCTTCAAATCTGTAAGTCTTGGATTTTAGTGGAAGATCAACCACATCCTCCCTCACTATATAGAAGCAGAGAGGTTTCCAGAGGCTACAATTAATCCTGCAGTAGAGTTGAAAAAGAACAACACATTCTGGTTTTCTGGTTCAAGTCCTTCCATGAGTCTCCATGGGGTTTAAGTAAAAGTTTGGTAATGATCAACTCAGTCTTGGCTTGTGTGCTGCATATTTAGCGAGTAGGAGAAAAGCAAGAAGTGAGACTTTGTCGAATGTTACAACACACAGCGTGATTCAGTTGTGTTGCGCTGTGGAAGATTGTGATAACACTAGAACCACGAGTTTCAGTTTGAGCTTCCAGCGTAGGAAAGTGAGGGGGGAAGTGTTTTAGCAGTGTGTTGTGTAACTCTAGACAAGTTGGCTGTCAAACAATTGGCCAATTGACTCACTGCACTCATACACAAACGCACAAACACACACACACACATACACAGAGGAAATTCAATCACTTAAATGTGACCATGTCACATTAACAAGGACTCTACGCTTCCTCTCATTCCTCCCCCATTCATCTCCTGTCTTCCTCTTCTCCCCCTGTACCCTATATCACAGTCTTCACCTCTTCATTTTGATTTCTAAACAGAGTTTGTTTAATATAATGTGGGTACTTATGCTTGAATAGATGCATATGCACACGCATGTTTTTTATTTTTGTACCCATCATCCCCATGTTAAATTTGTCTTGCTTGTTACCTTGGCAACAACACTTTCTGACTCTATCTGAGGTGTTGTTGTCCATCTCTCAAACAAAAAAGGGAAGACTGACAACATCAGCGTGTGTCAGGTTGTACCCACCTCTGCCACATAAGAGAAAAATGGCACCAGGTTGTGTGCACGTGCTTGACTTGCTTGTGTACATAAATTTAAGAAAAAAAAATTCATAATTTGTTCTATTTGCTCACAGACCAGGACAAATCAGCAAATATAGTATATAGCCACTGAGTATGTTTATTTAAGTGCAGATGTGGAAAAAGAGTCAATGCCAGGCTGTTTCCTGCGTTTAATCCCTGTCTCTGCTCTGCATAGACTCACACGCACACACACACAAGTTGTGCTTTAGCTTTAGCAAACAAATTGTGTTTGACCTGCAGATAATCCTTTTCATTCATTCAAGTCAATCATTCACAAGCACACCGAGAGGAAATGGGTTGAAAACAATTTTAAAAAAGGATTAAACATGTACTTAAATATAATTCCATAAATGAGTTCAAAGCACTTCACTTTCTTCACTTCACTATTAACCTTCACTTCAATTCAGATATATATATATATATATATATATATATATATATATATATATATATATATATAGAGAGAGAGAGAGAGAGAGAGAGAGAGAGTGTAGATGGTTAGATATACTAGGACCAGGCAACATTTAAAATTTATAATCGTGATTAATCATATATATGTATATATATATATATATATATATATATATATATATATATATATATATATATATATATATATATAGACACACACCTTATTGTATTATATATAAAAATGTAATTATGTTCTCCTTAGCTATATACCAGATAGCAGATTTGGGACATGGATGTGGCCCGGAAGTCATGAACTAGACCTAAACTGGTTTACGACGCATGCTGTATGGGCAAGATGGGGCCCACATGTCACAGACTGCCCTTCAAATGGGTTACAGCAAGTATTGTGAGGGCCAGACGTGACCCATAGTCCCAGATATAAATCAGATTTGCGGCTTATTTGGTGGAAAATGCTGAGCGTATGTAACCATACTCTCCCTGAGTCAGCAGCATTGAATCGAGACCAAAACGAGGCTCAAAGAAAGATTCATATGTGGGCCATGTTTGGAATAAAAATGCATTATGATATGGGATGTTTGACTTCAAAATAAGGGCTATGATATTTTGTCCAAAGCTATCACAGGAACTGAAACCCACATCAGTCCAAACGCAGCTGTCACACCAAGAAAAACTGTCTTCTATTTTAACTTAATCACCTCTGTCTGATTACTTAACTACTTCACAAATGACAGTTATGAAACAGAAATAAATGATTGAAGTAAGTAATTTCAAAATAACACACCGTGCTAACAAGGTTAAGGGTTAACATGCTAGCTATCCATCTGAGCTTTTCTTTTTCTTCCTCTGACGTAACTGTGCTTAATCAAATGAGGTGCAGTTCTGAGAGCATAATAAGGAGAAGTCAACGTCACAGTACCAAGGAGTCATCATTTTCTAACTGAAAATAACATCTGCATGTTCCACATTTGGCTAGCATGTTAGTAGTTAGCCGCTGTTCATTCAAGAAGTCCCCCCACATCGCCAGCTTTTTACACAGACTAGATACACAGTGTATCGCTGCTCATGACAATAAAATAACTTCAGTTCATCATCAAAGAGCTGGCTCGTGATAAAATTAAAAGCAAAGCAGTTATTTAAAATGTCCTGAAAATGGCTAACAGTTAAAATAGTGATTGTTCTGGTGGGCCCTTTTTAGGTGGCTCTAGTATGTTTTCCTGAGAAACTGTGAGCACATTCCACCGCCTCTATGCTGGTGTGTTTCCTAATGTAGGTGTACAAGTTACTGTGGAGTCATCCACTGAGTATCGATAAGAAGCCTACGTCATACACCTCAGTTTCTGAAGAAAAATAATTATCTTCTCAGTGAAGTAAAACTGCTGGATATCGTTTCATGTCTACCAAATACCAAATACTACATATGCTTCATCTTCTCTATGACATTACAGTTGTCTGTAAAAACCCTTTGCACCAGCCTGTGATATTATACCAGTGGCACGCTAAACTCGTGGCCTAGATGCAAGGCAGTATGACAGGAAGGGACAAAATAAAAAAAAATAAACTTTACTTCCTTCTGGCTATAACACAAATCTCTTTCCTGTTCTTATTAACTGAAACAATATCTATATTCATGGCACGGTTAAAAAAAAAAAAACAAAAAACAAGCTCTTTTTTAGATTGTTACTGGAATTTCCGTGCTTGCACACGTGCCTCTGCATTAAAAATGCACTGGTATAAACTTTGAATATTATCTCACCGTGTAAGCCCGTGCCGCTTTGACTATTCAAAACATGCAGTGAGATTTGAATTGAGGAGAAGTGTTTTTTCTCCTGAATGAAAGAGATAGAGGCTGAAGGGAAAAACAAGCTGATTCATGCTGTAATGTCAGTTCGACTTTAGATTTGTTTTCCACAGATAAACAAAGAAAAACATTCTCTAGAAGGACATGTTTAGCTTATAATGCAAATCTAATTGTAGAAATGGCTCTACTGAATTCTTATTTAAAGCATTTTCAATAGATCTGGATTTCAAGCATTTGAGGGCAGGACTGTCACTGCTAATATTTTTTTTTAATTATAACTGGAATATGTGATCTTTATTTTATTGTTAAAAATTATATATTTTAAATACAAACTCTTAAGATTGATTTTTAATTTTCATCCCTTGATTGTTGTCTGGGGTACTGCTCAATGTTATTTCTGCCTTTCTGATTTAAAGTCACATAATATTGTACTTCTTATTAGACTACCGTCTGTAAGTTCTCCCATTGCTCTTAGTCAGATGTTAAACCTCAAAAGCAAACAAATAACAGCCATAAACTGGAGTCAAAGAGTTTGCGCTGAGGTCTAAGGAGGAAGCAGGCAACAAAATGTACAAATAAGGACACTGGTGGTGGTAAACAGGCAGTAAGGCATGTGTGTTTGGGCCCTTGGGTTCAGATGTGTGAGCATGTGAGGGTTTGACAAAAAAGGAGTCTGTGCACAGGGCACTGATGTTGTGTGTATGTGTGTGTCACCAAGTTGCATTGAAATTAGGATAAGTACTTGGTGACCTGTTTGACAAATTACTCATTAACCCACACGGTTTCCACAAACAGCACTGGACCAACACTACTTTAACTGAAAACCTAGCTGACAGAGTTCCAGCATTAACCTCCGAAGGCTGTAGGAGCCAAAGCAGCATTGACTGTTCTTGCAGACAAACAAAGAGGCAATAACAAGTTCAACCAAGACCTCAGGAAAAGAACTGCAGACCCTCAAAAGGTCTGGTTCACTCCTGGATACAGTTTCCAGATCCCTGAAGGTCCAGTGGTCAAACAATAATAACTGTTCAAACAGTGATATCCAAGTATCAACAGCATATGAACACACAGTGCTTATAAAGGAGATGGCTTCTGTGTCCCACAAATAAGAATGTTTTGGTGTGAAAGTGTAATGTGAAAATAAACCCAAGACCAGAAAGAAATACCTTGTAAAGATTCCAGCTGAAACCAGAAAAAGGACACCATCTTCATCATCACAAGTTCAACCCATTCTTCACCTCTACAAACTCAAAGGCTATCCGGCCAGAGAAAGCCACTGCTGCAAAACCACCACAAAGAAGCCAGATTACAATTTGCTGCACACATAAAGTCAAAGACCGTTTAGTCAAAATGTTCATCATTATGTTTTGAGTAAAAAAAAAGGGGGGGGGGTAGCTTCCAGGCCTCAGAACATCCTCCCAACTGTGAAGTGTAGGCCAGCAGTATGTTATGGGGTTGCTTTGCAACAGGAGCGACGAGTGTACTTCACAAAAGAGGGTATCACTTAGAAATATTGAAACAACATCAAGACTTTGGTTAAAAGTTAAAACTTGTAAATGGATGGGTCTTCCAAATGCACAATGATCCCAAGGATACTTCCAGATAAGTTGCAAAATGCCTTAAGGTATTGGAGTGGTCATCACAAAGCCTTGACTTCAGTCCTTCCTTCAGTTTGTGGATGATACCAAAAAAGCACGTGCAACTAAGAAGATGCACAAACATGGCTTGGCTCCACCATTTCTCGGGCAGAATCACCTCAAAGATTTAAACCAAATTAAACATTTTAAAGGCTATTCCTATCAAATAAACAAGTATCAATAAACTTCAGATTTTGTAGAATGCACTTACAAAAGAGTACCTAACACACACACCTTTCTTCAAACCTGACTTCCATTTTTTCACTTTGGTGACTTCATCTTCCACCACAACCCTGTGATGGACTGTCGACCTTTCCAGGGCGTACTACACCGCCTCTCGCCTGATGACAGCTGGGAGGGGTTTTAGCTCCCTGTGACCCTGAACGCGATGACGCAGTTATAGAAAATAGATGAATGAATAAATCCTCCCCTGATGTGATGCCATCATGGTGACAGGCATAAAAAACACCTGCCATACACAGGCACATGAACATGGACACATACTTGGTAAAAAAAAAAAAAAATAATAAAAAAAACAGGGCATGAAAGCAGGGATAAAATAAATGCTTGAGAAACA
Organism: Hirundichthys speculiger; assembly: GCA_018398805.1. Classification (NCBI taxonomy): domain Eukaryota; kingdom Metazoa; phylum Chordata; class Actinopteri; order Beloniformes; family Exocoetidae; genus Hirundichthys; species Hirundichthys speculiger. Next base: position 648,887 of record JAGFBZ010000842.1, on the reverse strand, counting down.
AAGTAATTCAAATAAATAAATAAAGATATATATATAAAAAAAAATTTGTAAATACAATGTCAGTATCTAGCTAGAGACTTAGAGATGACTCACAATAAGAGTGGTCACAGTCTGGGTCGAACAGTCCTGCAAAAGATCACTGAAGAGAAATATTTCTTAAGCAAAAAGGTACTTAAAGGTAAGATTTCCCCTTTCCTCTTGTGATAACAATAATACTTTTTTTTTTTTTTTAATTACCAGCCTCAACTATAACACATTAACCAAAACTGGTATACACGGAGGCTTTGCTTCATTTTCAGGAAAAACAGGCAAAAAAAGGGTTGGGAATTGCTGATCTATAAAACACTGTGCCTCTAAAGTTTGAGATTCCTTTGAAAACATCGGGAAATATTTAGTTTCAAAAAATTCAATTTATCTAAATATCAAGTAAAAATTCACAAGATGTCACTGTAGCAGTTAAAAATCAGCATTAAGATATCTGTCGCTTGACTGAGCTGGTATGAGTCTGTCTATCTGTCGGACATAACCACATTACCGTGATCAGATCCATTTGACCAACAAGCAAAATATTCAGCAAATGTAGTTATTGTTATAGTTAAATGTTTTTGTTATGACAGAGAAGCAAAAAAATTATCATTTTCAAGGCTTAACAGTCCTTTTTGAAGGGTGAAACTGCTTCGCCATGAGCCATGAAAACTCATCTCTGTGCTCCCGAAGGAACAACGTGTCTCAGAGAAAATATAGATCAGATCCAAGCTGAGTAACAGCCCCCACCACACCACTACTTGCCCACTTCCGCTGCTTCACTCATTCTGCTTCTCTCCACAGTCTTCTCTTTTTTCTGTTAATATTTCCTTCTCACATTTCTGTCTCTTAATTTTTCCCTTATCTTCTTTCCCTGCTTGTACATTAACTTACCCAAACTCACACTCTGTCTTTCTCTCTACGACACAACACACACAAACACATGATAAATGACACAAAGCTCTTTCATGAAAATGTGGCTGTACTCAGTCAAGGCTTAACTGGTGGATTATAGGATTAGAGAGAGCGACAGATTTAATGTGTGCACACACCGCAATACAACTTTGCTTGCACGTGTTGCCTTTCTTTAATGGTATATTGGTGTTTAAATTGGAAACTGCTAAAAAAAAATCTATGTATGCTGAATATCCATTACAGTGTTCTGTTATTGATTACTCACTGGTTATTAGATGGAACCACATGGACTCAGTAGTGGAATCAAATTACATAGGATTCCTGATAAAGCAATAGTTCACCATTTAGAGAAATAGAAACCTGCCTATCAGAACACCTATCGGCACTGAAAAACTATAACTTTTTGCTGTTTGCATGGTAACAAAAATGTTATGGGTCCTGGGGTATCTGCATCCCTGGCAATATTAAAGCATGCCTATATGACAACAAACACACACACACGTACATATATATGTATGTATATATGTATGTATATATATATATATATATATATATATATATATATATATATATATATATATATATATATATATATATATATATATATATATATATATATATAGCTTAGCTTCTTTAACCACTTCAAATAAGCCCATAAAATGGACAATAGCACTAGTAATCAGTCCCATTGTCACCTATAAATATGGAATGAAAGTTCGTATTTTGCAGTTAAGGAGGTGCTAATAACATTGATAAACATTCACCAAAGAGACTGTGGGTGAAATCCATCCATGGACTGTATGTAAAAGATGAATGTAGCCACTGGGCTTGAGATCTGAGATGTGAAGCCAACAAGGAAGGCTCTTTAAAGTGTAATACCATCATTGGTCATTAAACTAATTATGGAAAATAGTCATTGAGTCAGTCTACTGTTTTCTGTGGCAGCGCCTTAAGTCGGCATTTTATTTTTTTTATGTAAGATATCTTGGGGGATTTTGGCCTGAATGACAAATACTCATTTGTCAAATACTCATTTGTCATTCATGTTATTTTCCAAAAATGACATCTTTCTTTATGCTTTGGAATCTCTAAACATACATTACTCAGTGCCAACTGGAGCTGGAACTAGAATTCATCTAGATTAAGGGCTTTCCTCAGTTGCTGACACTTTACGGCCTTGCACCAAGGCCGGCTAGCATGGTTTGACGCTGATTGAATCACATATGTTATACAGAGTGATCATCTCCACTTTGCAGTTTAAAACTCTACGCTCCAGCCTGTTCTGTTCTAAAGGGAAAAATAGGCACAGCAAGTCACTCATTTCTCAACTACTTCAACAATATTTCATAAGTGTTATTGTCACTTAATTAGTCCACTTTAATTGGCATTTACCTTCACAGGTTTAAATACGGAAATGGGTGTGCAGCTGTATTAGAGTGCTTGCAGACCTTGACAGACTTTGCTGCTTGAAGGGAAACATTATTTCAACAAGGGCATTGCCAACTGAAACTATGGAAGGGACTTTGTAACTCCTTCAAGATGATAATTACACCGCAAAGTGTGACAAATAATGGTGGATGTTGGCATCAATACAGAAAAGTAAAAGCAATTAGAAAATGCAAAATTAAAAAAAGAAAAAACAGCAACAAATGTACAGAAATAAGAGTTGATGTTTGAGACCAAGTTTATGGTAGGTCTGCTTTTTTGTCATGTGGGTCAATTTACTTAGTTTTCAGTTTCTGTTTAGTTAGGATTATGCAGCAGATGTACGTGGTTAGGACTCTTGTTTTACAACAGCTGTTTGGGTATGTTTTGGCAACACTGGCCTGTTTAGGGATTGAAAATCATTTCGTTTTTTTTTTAATGTTTTTGAAAACTGATCACATCACATGATGACTCCAGTGGAGAACATGTTCTGACACCATACATGAACAAGACATTAATTTACACTTTTAAGGTACTCTATGTAATCTGATGATGAATAATCAAAATAGCTAATAGATCTTCTAAACTCCAGTGGCAAATTGTACGTACAGTATAACTATGGGGGTGATTGCATCATGGGCTAAAATCATTTAAAAAAAAAAAAATGCAACTGTTTCCCTCCTTCCAGTCTCTGCAAAGCTACCTACAGGCCCCAGCCCTCTGTGTGCATAGATGAGAGCAGCATTAATTGTCCCATTATTCTTCTATCAAAAAAGTAAATAAGTATCATTCCACAGACAGTTCTTTTCAGGAAATGGATTAGTGGACATTGATTCTAGATGCTGGTCAGACCATTAGAAGCAAATTGTGTTCTCTCTTGCCCAAGGACACTTTCACATGCGGGAAAGGAGGAGTCAGTCTGTGATGGACAGTCTTGTTCTACTTACTGAAGCACAACTGTAAACTGTTCTATTGTCACCCTGCTGTCTGTCTATCTGCTGTAATCTTTGTATGTTATACGCTTTTGTGTAGTTTTCTTATATACACCATGTATATGTACACATGATTGTCTTCTTTAATATAAACCAGGTAGAATGATGATGTCTTGCACAGAATTATATCTCTACTATCAATGCATTTTCTCATACATATCCTTGGCCTATGCAAGGATAAAGAATACCCTCTGGACCTTTTACTGTAGTTATTAAACCATGTCATGCTATTAAGTGATTGAGAGATGATAATGGAGTCAATGAAGGGAGAGGAGGGAGATAGATGTTTACCCCCCTCCTCTCCTTCTCGTCTACTGTATTGACAGATGACAGCATACAGACGAGGGATGTGAGGGAATGAATGGACCGACAAGAGAGAGCAGCTGGAGGGAGGGATGACATCATAGCAGAGTCCCTTTCCAGCCAATCCCCTCACAGTCCCCCGTCCGCTGTCTCCACCCTCCCGCACCTCTCCCTTGTTGCTACGGCAGCAGCACCATCGCGCCTGTTGGAGGCTTTGTTTAGTGATGATAGTAATGTAGCATGGTGGGCATGTGTGTGTTAATATGGGACACCAGAAGCTGCAGCAAAGCATGAGAAATTCCCTCTTTTTATCTCAGAAATCCATCCTCCCCCTCCTCCACCGTTTCTTCCCTGGCCCATTTGACCTGTCAATCTTCCTTCTCATCATGTTAGCATTTTCATTCATTAACTTGAATCATCTACCAACTACAGTATATGCACAAAGGGTATGCCATACATGTAAAACTCTGATGTGGAGGTATATGTCAATTCACTGGTAAAAAAAAAAAAAAAAAACCCTGAATAAGTGATTTCAGACAGCCACTACCATCGTCAAAACAAAATTAAAATATGAGGAATATCTTTTGATAGATTCTCCACATTTGTGGCTCTCTATACTGAGGACTGACGTCACTCTGCCATCATTATAGTTGACAATTTTAAAGCAGCACTTTCTAACATTTTTATCTTTTGGCCTCAAAATCCATCTGATATTTAATTTACTTGTATTACGGTGAGTGGGATTTCCCACCCTGACACAGAGCGCCTGAACTGCACTACGTCACTTTGTGTTCCAGCTCAACTCACTCTCACAAAACTATGTATTGCATTATGGCCGAGCTTCACACACAGACAACACCTCTGCCTGACTGCAAGGAGTTAGTTCACTATTCTTGGCATATTCAGCACGGCAGAAGTGCCAAAGAAACCAAAGAGGACCAGGCCAGGGGAAATAATTAACTCTCTAGAGATGGGTAAATCTTAGACAAACTCGTTAATGAGAGGTACAAGAAGAAACTGGATCCCAGGCCCATGCTGAACCTGCCATCTTCATCCTGGACTACTATTGATAGCTCTTTGTTGTTGTTTTCAATCTGTTTTCGTCTGAATTTTGTTCTTGTCATCTGCTGTTTTGTTGCTCTCCTACCCCCCGTCACCATGGCAATGAGATCAACATGCAAATACCTGAGCACGCTCCAAGGCTTGTGTGATAGGGGATGCAAATTGCATCCGGTTGCAGGATTACACACCCACACACACACATGGGCGTACAAACGTCTGTGTGTGCACGTATTAGCACTTCCACCTCTGGGTCTCCACCACAACCAGTCTGCGATGCTGTATAAGTGAAGTTTCAGCATTGACTCACAGTTGAGCTGCAAGAAATATTACAAGCTGAACAAAGCAGTAATATTTTTAGACACTTTAAATACGCATAACTCCAGTTTTGTTAATGTATATGTACATTTAACAGTCACTTTATTCACTAACTTAAAGCAGAATTTTTTAATAGACTCTTAGAGGTTAAGGTTTAACAGAGACCCATTAAAATACTCAAAATGGTTAAAGGACCCTCAAAACTTAAAATCGGAAGAAAGTTGTGATTAAAAACCTAAATTATTTGAAGACATCTAAAATGTTTTAATCCATTATATTTTATCCGTAGAAGCCATGATTCAAATGTGGTTATTAGCTGGTGCCTTTGGAGTTTAATCTCCATCCCCGTCGACTTTAGTTTCATTGAAGTCTTTTTTTTATGAATGAACGGCAGAGGCGGAAAGGGCACGGTGAACCTGGCCGCTTTGCGATTGGCTGCTGTTGGCTGACGTCATCTCCGCCGTGACGCGATGCACCCATTCATAAAAAAAAAAAAAAAAGAAAGCGAAAGACGAGAAGGAGTACTAAGAAGAAACAGACAGGCAGAGGGAGAGAGAAAGGAAGTTGTGAAGCGATAATGCGCGGATAGAGGAGAGACACGGAGGGGAATTCACCGCAGGATCCTTCTCCGAGTCCGGAGGAGCAGAGACCGAGTCGGGGAGCTCAACCAGTGAAAACACGCTAATTTAAAACGAGGTGCGATGGAGGAGCTGTGCGAGATGGATTGCACGGTGCTGAAGCGGCTCCTGAAGGACGACGGCACCAAGTGCCTGTTGCTGGACTGCCGCTCCTTCCTCGCCTTCAGCGCGGGCCACATCCGGGGCGCCGTCAACGCCCGCTGCAACACCATCGTCCGGAGACGAGCGAAGGGCTCCGCGCTGAGCCTGGACCAGATCCTGGCCGGGGACGAGGAGGTCCGCGGCCGCCTCCGCTCAGGGATGTACTCGGCCGCGGTGCTGTACGACGAGAGGACGCCGGACGCGGACGCGGTGAAGGAGGACAGCACCGTGACGCTGGTGCTGCTCAACGCGCTGCTGAGGGACTCCCAGGGAACCTGCATCTACCTGCTCAAAGGTAAACGAGCCGCTCCGTCCAGCTGCAGCTCGTTAAGACCGTGATGAGACGCACGTGCGGCGGTAGTTCCCCTTAATACACGCGCCCGTTAAAGCCATTTAAAGTACATTTTATGTTTATTAATATAAATATAGTAAATTAAACTATACTACAATACTCAAACATTTTTAAAATTAACATTAGACAGGTTTGGCTAATAATAACTGCCTTTTAAAATGTTTCAAAAACGAAAACAAATTATAATATGATTGTTAATGATAATTTAACAAATATAGACTTCAAATGAGGTTCAGTAATAAATAAGATTTAGCTTGGAGAATATTTTTAATGTATTATATCAGTAAAAACAAACGGATAAAAATAATATAAAATTACACGTGGGTTTGTTCATGAAATTTATTCAATTTATACTTCAACTACAAAAATAAACAAATAAATAAATAAGGCAAAAGTTGAGTGAAAACCCTCATCTGAATATGTAAGTGTGTCTTATTTCCCACTCCGAGTGTCTCCCAGCTCCTCTCATCCTCATCCAGACCAGTAGCTGGGTAAGACCAGACCAGTAGCTGGGTAAGACCAGACCAGTAGCTGGGTTAGACCAGACCAGTAGCTGGGTAGGACCAGACCCAGTAGCTGGGTAAGACCAGACCAGTAGCTGGGTAAGACCAGACCAGTAGCTGGGTAGGACCAGACCAGTAGCTGGGTAGGACCAGACCAGTAGCTGGGTAAGACCAGACCAGTAGCTGGGTAGGACCAGACCAGTAGCTGGGTAGGACCAGACCAGTAGCTGGGAGCTGAGTAAATGAGGTGATGCTGATAGGAGGAAGCCACATCAGAGTGACATGACACGCAGCACTCCCATGATCATTTCACAAAGAGTCCACTGTGGGTAAATTACCGTGGGGTGGGGGTGGGGTGAGGATGGGGGGGGGTGGACCAACCTATATTTAGATTGCAGGGAATCTTTAAACTGAAGCTGCTGCAAGCTTTGGCGCATCCCCTCCTTTTTTTTTTGTACATCCTAATGATGCAGACGCCTTGAAGCACAAGAGTATCTGCAGCTTGCAGAGATGACACACGGTTGAGGGGTAGACGGCAGCGCTCATCCTGCAGGTTCATATAAGATGAAAAATCAAATTCTACACCATGTAGATGCAGAACAGAGGAGGTCAGACGTGGGTTTGTTTAACAGATTTTATGTCAGACAAGATGATTGTAGACGAGAAAATCCCACTGCAGGTTGTGCTGGGATTTCTCCAGTGTGCGTCTCTAATGTTTTTTTTAAGCAGCAGGAGAAAATTCAACCTAAAACCCTTCCAGTTTCTGCAAACTTCTTCCCTTTTTTAGTGAATGTAACCTTTGATGATGGTCTCTTTGTTTTACAGGGGGATATGACAAATTTTTCACCAGAGTATCCGGAATTTTGTTTAAAGACCAAATCCTTGCCGTCCCTCGCCAGCCAGTCCAGCGTCGACTCGTCCTGCTCGTCCTGTGGAACGCCACACAACGATCAGGTAAAAATGCAACGTGAGAGATAAAGAGTACACAAATAAAAGGCACTAGTGTCATACTAGTGTTTTCCATTCATAATATTCAATACGATACTGTCTTGATGGAACCAGCTGATCAATAAATGAACTGTTTAAGGGTTTTATTTTAAGAGCCTTAGCCAAACACTAGATTTTATTTGCTTTTTTGAAGGGTGGCTGTTGATAGATGTTGATATTGTCCTAAATTAGTGACAGGAAGTCATAGTTCACCATTGATCCTCACTTTCCTGACTTTGACCTGAGAATTCTTTATTTGTTTGTTTCTTTCTTTATTTATTTATTTAATTTGGACAGTGATCTGTTGTGTGAGCCTGCAGATTTTATGCAATGCTCCCAGTCACATGTGATTTGGTTTAATTCCCCTGGAATGCACGAGGGGAGAGAAGCTCACAACCAGCCACTGTGTGTGTGTTCTGGCTAGAAGAATGCTCGATTGTCCAGTCGTACCATCAGGTGCATTTTTTTAATTTAAGAAATACTGCAGCTTCCTGTGGCTGAATGAATATGACGGACCGGGTATCTGAGTGTGTCTCTTTGTCATCACCCTCCCCCCTTGCGCTACATCTCTTAGCGGTATTGATCATTTCCTGACTGTGTGTCAGTACCGAGTTCGTCAGCAGCGATGACATAAACAGACAGAGCTTTTATCGATAAGTGGCACTGCCGGTATAGACTGCTGCTGACCTGTTGGATCTAGTAAAAGATAATGTGTTGATATCTGGTTACATCCAAACACAATAAGATGCAAAATAATGAATGAGAGCAGAGCCTCAGTTCTTGTTACTCAGAATATTTTATAAATGCACGACCAAACTGGCAATTCTTATTCATCATTGCAACCAAAATGGATTTGAATGAAAGGCCTGTGTTTGTGACAGCAGTGCTGGTGTCTGTAATTTTTAAAAAACAAAACAAATCAGTGCAAACACAGTTCTACATCTTTATGTAGCTGCAGAGACTTCCAGTCTCCAGGAAGTATCATAAATATTCATAACCTCAGTCAGTTGCTTCGTGCTTGTGTACCGCACATGATGGCAGCTGCAAACACATGTTGCTGAGGAGAACTGACACTCTAAGGAGCTGCTTTTGTGGAGCATATATTCTTAGAAGCAGGATTTAATGGTGAAAAGGCTCAAAAACTTAAAACAGATTTTATATATAATCAATGATACAAAATGTTTTTAAAAAAAAACAACCTATTATTCTTCTACGTGCCATGTCCAGGGCGGCCCGGTTGAGATTCTCCCGTTCCTCTACCTCGGCAGCGCCCTTCACGCCTCAAAGAAGGAGGTTCTGGACGCCATCGGGATCTCTGCCCTGCTGAACGTGTCAGCTGACTGCCCGAACCACTTCGAGGGCGCCTACCAGTACAAGTGCATCCCAGTGGAGGACAACCACAAAGAGGACATCAGCTGCTGGTTCCTGGAGGCCATCGAGTTCATAGGTCAGTGCGTCACATGCTCAGCCGGATGTGTTCGAACAGAGCGAGTCTCTCTCACGCTGCAGAGGGTTTTGTTCTTTATGCTGTTTGTTTTTTTAGGTCACATTATTTTGGGTCAGTGAAATTTCTTTTCAAATTCATTTTTGGTGGGATTATTTTCTGTACAAGCTTTTACATGATCTCCTTGTACAAGTTATGGAGGGATTTGGTGCAAGATTATTTTTTATTGTTCATGAACCTGAGTTGAGCTGTAGTTCTTTTTATGCATTTTTTTTTTTTTAATTTACTTTTACTAACTTATAGAATATCTCAATTCTGGGATATTTATCCAATATTCCCTCTAGAAATCATCTCTTTGTCAACTTGCTTATTGGAATCTGTCACAAATTAGTGTTCCCAAGCAAAATGGCATATTATTTTGAAAGATAAAATGAAGTTTTTCTGCAGCAAGATTTTGTATCTTATGTGGTCAGATGGGCTTTGGACTTAACATATCCGTGCTGTGCATAGAAACCGTGTGTGAGTAAGTGAGTGTGTGTGCGTGTGTGTGTGAGTGTATATCTGCGAGCATGTGCTCTGATGTGTGTAGGTGTAGGTATGCGTCATAGCTGCTGTGGGACCAGGGTCTGACTCATCCACTGTTACTGGGTGAACAGACTCTGTGGCAAAGTTACCTGAAATCATACTGAGGAAATACAGATCTCTGACTAAAAAAAAATTATAAAAAAAAACTATTAGAAAGCAAAACACAAAGAATGAGAGATGTGCATTAAGAAAAAGAAAGAAATCTGTAAAAAAAAAAAAAAATTCCTGGATCTTGTGTAATTCTGCTCATGTGCCTCTAAAGTAAATGTAACTGAGTGAACTTCAAAGCAGGAGTGCAGAAACAACAAAATTAGATTAGATTCATCAACATGGGAAAGAATGAAGTCCTTCTAACATCCTTTACAATCTGTCCTTCTGATTTCGGACTTGCTCCAAGACACGACTGTCCAACTAATCACGCAAACTGTTCGGGGAAATTGAGTTACTATAAATGCTCTCGTCAAATTATCTATTAAAACCGGTTATCCTCCGTAATAAAGTAAAAAGCATGCACAGGTACTTTAAGAGGTAGAGCCATAAATAGAGGAGGCAGAGGAGGAAGTGTGAAAAGAGAGGCTGATGACTCAAATTTTGCACCTGTGTGTTTCTGTTACTGTAAATGTGATTTGCCGCTCTCTCAGTTTGAGGTCAGCTATCAGTTTGACTGGGCAGAGAGGCGAGGGCGTGAAAGTACGGAGGAGGAGAAGTGAAAGTGGTCTGAGGTGAAGCGTCACTGTGCATCTGGTGCGTCAAAGATACTCGCCGGGTGCAAAAACTAAAATAAAATCCACACATTGAGTGACGTGTTGTTAATGTTCACGGGGTCAACAACTGCATCTTCTGCTTGTTAGTCACTGTTGAGCTCATGAAATCACTTCAGCCTAAAGCCAAATTGTTTTAAGATTGCCAGCACGGATGAGCAAATGCTAATTCTTCAGTTGAATTCAGTTTTGAGTTTTTGAACCAACTGCAAACTGGTTCTGGCACCAGCTGATGTTGGTGTAAACGGGGTTATCCGTGCTGTCAGGCTGACTGTTGTTAATGTCGGAACTGAAAGGATGGGAAGGTCATGTGGAAACGGTGACAAATGTGCTTTCAAATCTTTCATATTCATGGTTTGAAAAAAGAAATCGCTTCAGTAGTGGGTATAATTTTATCAGCAAAATAAAAACAACCTTCTTATCGCATGCTAATGTGTTCCCAGTTAAACTGATAGCCTTTAATATGTTCTATGTATCTTTATCCATATTATCTATTTAGTTAAAGCATTAGCCTAGAAGCACTAAAAATGCATTAAAAATGTCTGTGAAATCCTCTTGAGGATATCAAAAGACAACTCATCTTAAAATGAATGCATGCAAGAAAAAAAAAGGGGGGGGTGCTGATAAGAATGTAGATGTTTACTTTTCTACAGTTCTTGAATTTTCATATCAAGGATTCAGTTTTGAAAATCTTTTAAGCTGTTGTTTCAATTACAGCTTGATTGATCGTGTTGATATTGAGGTGTTTTCAATGTTTCATTTACTTTCTTCCACAATTTTTGCTCTTTTATTTGAAAACTTTACAAGTTGTAGCTGCTATCTAATGTACATTGTGAGACACCAGGCTGACCCAGGTCACCAAAAGGGATGTGGCCTTCAAGTTAAGGATGTTCAATGGGTAGAAAATTTAACAAAAAAATAAATAAATAAATAAGATAAAAATGTCTAAACAGGTCTTGTGCAAAAGTTTTTCGTTGCTCTTTATCACCACCTGAACCAGAATAACTTCCCTTTCTTAAATACCATGCACCCCCCTGGTGGATTGGCAATTAGGGAAAACCACTGAGAGGGGGTGAATATTTTCACAATAATCAAAATCAAAAATCAACACATGGCAAACACAAATATAATCACAATACATTTATCATTCATGACTCACCAAAACAGGAATGACCAATATTTCAGAGAAAACCAATGCGCTCCCCTCAACAGACGCACGCAGCTACGAGGCAGAGAATTCACCGACACACATACATACATACATATTGTGGAATATGTTTAAATTGGATTCATGATTATATATATTTTTTGCGTTTTTTAAAAGGTTTACTAAAGCCTTATGTAAACTTATACTTACTACTAACAACAAGAACAATAAAAGAATGATAATCAAGTAAAAAGACTTCTAATATCTGAATAAATATAGATTATTGGGAGGTATGTATTGGATTTGGATAACTGAAAAAAAAATAGGACAATTCACAATAAAAGTGTTCCAGGTTTGGCAGTAAAATGTTGTTGGGAAAACTTGCTTATTAACGTAATGAGGATTCATCCCAGATTAAATCTGTTCCAGTCTATCCAGCTCTGGCTGGGATATTTTTAACCAGAGATGTTTAGTTGTTTTGATTTCTAGCAGACACCTCTGACCTCTGACCATTCTTCTTCCTCAGATTCAATACGGGACTCCAGTGGGCGAGTGTTGGTCCACTGTCAGGCGGGCATCTCCCGCTCTGCCACCATCTGCCTGGCCTACCTGATGAAGAGAAAGCGGGTGCGTTTGGACGAAGCGTTCGAGTTTGTCCGCCGGCGGCGCAGCATCATCTCCCCCAACTTCAGCTTCATGGGCCAGCTCCTGCAGTTTGAGTCGCAGGTCCTCGCCACGTCGTGCGCCGCCGAGGCGGCCGCCACGGCGAGCCCGCTGCTCGCCCCGAAGTCGACGGCAGCCACAACCTCAGCGACGACCACTCCCACGTCTCCATTCATTTTCAATTTCCCGGTCTCGGTGGTGAACCCGGCGTACCTGCACCACAGCCCCATTACAACCTCCCCAGGTTGCTGATGGACAGCCAATCACAGTCTTCCCCCCGACACACAGCGAGCACAGACTGGGCTGCAGTCGGCTCGCCGACCTCTGCGGTGTGAACATGCTTCCAGGGCAGGAAGGTGAGGAGCGTCATGGTGCCTGATTCAGAACGCAGTGAAAAGACTTTTTGAAGTTCACCAGTCAGTCAGCACTCCTTCCATTTCAACAAGAGGTTTCTTCCAGTTGACCAAATAAGTACTGTCCTTCAGAACTGGTTTCTGTAACTCAATTAAACTGGAGTGTTGGACCGAAGATACACTTTCTTCCGACATGCACAAAGGCATAGTGACACACAAAAACTGACACAGAGAGGCCTGCACGGCAGCAAAACTCTTTCTCTCTTTTCCTCACACACATTCACGACTACCAACTGAATAAGCTCAGTATGAAGAAGGTCCGTTACTATGGAGAAGAGGTCTTTAGGAGAGGAGATGGACACAGGAAGGAAGGAGGAATTTTAAGCACCCACTCTTTCCTCTTTGGGTGTCCCTCCTGCTGCCAGAAAAAAAAGATGGATGTGGGGGGGGGGGGGGGGTGACAGAAAGCAGGAGCCTCTTCAGTGACAGGTGCTCTGCCGGGGATCCGACCGGAGCTTCCTGTCCTTCATATGTCCTCTTCCTCTCCCCGTCTCTCCCCCCCAGACCTTCCTCTCTTCTCCTCTCCTTTTCATCCTTTTATAATCCTCCCTCCCTTCATCCTCTCACCTCTGTGTCTCATCCTCACCCCTCCCCCTCTGCTCCTATTTAGTCTCTCACTGAAGAGACTAAATAAATAAAATAAGATGCCAAATAAAGGCCAGGGCCCTTGTAAATGGACTGGGAAACCCCTCTGAAAGCCTCTGACACACTTTAGGAAGGTTCCCTCTGCTACATCACGTAAAAATGTTTTTAAACGACAGGGCTGGAAAAACGGTGAATGAATTGGTAGAAATCAGTTTTTAAGGAGCACGCATTGATTTTGGGATGTTTTGCGGTGATGTGGTGAGAGCTGAAGTACTGTATGTAATTAGAAACTATTGAAAGAGCTGTTCAAATTCTCTAAAATTCAAAAGAAACAAAGTTCAGCATTTCCCTTTATTATTTTCTCTAGAAACATGAAATATCCTTTATACAAACGTATCAGCAAAGTACTTAGAGGCATAATTATGATGTTTTTAGGAAAGTGACAGTTTCTGAGGTTTTAATGAAATACTTAGATCAAAATACTACAGAGGTAGGCCCAACAGCTCCCTTTTTATCTTTGTTTTTACGGCTCTTTTAGCATAGCAGCTGGGTTTAGAGGGCGAGGTCTGCCACTCAAATCATCTCCAACCTCTTTCTGCAGGGTGTGCCTTGTTTGAAACTGATGTGACAGCTTTGCACTATCCACTGAAGCAAAATGTGAAACTGGGTGGATATAAAGAGGGGGAAGCTGCGTAGTTGTACTCTGATCTGGGTATGTGATGTCACAGTGCCCTGTAAATCTGAACCACTCACTGAATGATGTACAGTTTTTTTTTTTTTTTTTTTTTTTTTTTTTCAGATCTAGGTGACCCCAAAGAAAGATACAAGGATTTTGAGTTGGTAGTTACTCTGGACACTCATGCTGTCAAGCACAAGAGTGATTTTTTTCTTTTTCTTTTTATATGTCCTCTTTAAGGACATATGTGTCCTTCAAGTCTTGATTTTTGTGTACTATCTTTTGAACAGCTGTAGCTTCACTACTGTAGAACCACATCACAGCCTGTATTCAGATTCTGGTGAAGAATGGGTGTTTTTTTTGTCCTTGTAAATTTCTCCGAGCTTTCCTTGACCTCATGTTTAGACTTTAAGTTTTTTTTTTTTTTTTTTTTAAGGGGTGGGGGGGATCTTTGGATTCGTCAGCTGGACCCCAGGATCTTCCTTTTAGCTCAGACGGCAGACTTGAGAGCAAATTCAGACAGCTCCTTAAAGGACCATGCTAGTGGTAATGTTTTGTATTTTTGTCCTATCGATTATAAATTATGTAATATTCTCTGTTGATGAGTCGTTCAAAAATTTTTAAGACCTGGTTTTTAGTTCTTCTCAGCAAGATTGTTGTTAGAGCATACTGAAATGAACTGAAAACACTGGCTCCTAATAGGTGCCTTGGAAATTTTCTTTTTTTTTTTTTTTTTTTAAGTTAACAGACAAATGGACCTTTTTAAGGTATTTTTGTGCCTTTTAATTAAAGGTAGATCTTGGTTTTAGGAATCCCTGGATTTACCTGCAAGGTAATGTTTTTTTTTTTTTTTGTCCTCCATTATTTCTATACGGCAATTAGCTGTTCTTTGGTCAAGACCTTTTAAAAATCTCCACATCCTCCCACCGCAGAAAAGACTAAAATATCAGAAAAAATTCTCTGTATTCTCTGAAACACTCAGTTATGAACACATTCACCCATAATATGCTGTGCATTGGGCTTACACATGCACGTTTTTAGTATAAAAAGCAAAGAAAAGTGAGACAGCCAAACACAAGAGCTTTGAGGTTGAATAAATTAAAAGGAAAGTTATGATAAAAGTAATAGAGGGTACATAGATCATATGTACATCTGATTCCAGACAAAATCTACTGTACAAACTATTCAAGCACAACACAAGCACTAAGTTTTTAGGGCATCACCAAGACTCATAAAATCTCCAGAATAAAACCGGTGGAGACAATGCTTGTAGTACTGTAGTACTGTGCTAGACCAACAAAGGCAAAATGAAAGGAAAAGAAAACTTTTATACTTTTAACTTTTTCAATTCTTATGTACAAGAGCTACACAAACACCAATACAAACACAAACAAAGAAAACAAAACCTTGTGTTTTTGAAGATTGTCAACACCCATCTCTGTAGCACTTTGAAGTGATGCAATACTGTATTTGTAATTTATGACTGATTTTGCACATCATGGTGATGCCAGACTGACTTAACTTTGTACATGCATAGAAAGAGAGAAGTTAAAAAAAGAGAGCCAATCCATGAAAAATGCAATACTTTGTACACATCTGTGTGCTTTGTACCCGTCTGTCCGTCTGTCTGCCTCTCTTTGTAAGTCCATCTGTCCTGGCTGTGTCTGTCTGGTCAACGCTGTTCAACCATCATGGCAATACCAGTCCTCCAAGATGAAAAGATTTCCCCTCTGTTTTGTTGTGAAATTAATGACCTGTGCTTTTATTTATTACTGAAGATTCACTGTTGAATAAACAATGTTCTTAAGTAAGCTACGTTGTGCTTCTTGTATGACGGCGAGTGAGACTGTAATGTATTATTGTACGTTACTGAAATGTTTTAGACTAATTAACCCTGCTCCTTCTCTGCATCAAGGCTTCACAATGAAATAGGCATTCAAGTGTGTGAATTTAGCAAAACAAAAACAAAATATATGATGGTGGAGCAAATGTATGGATTCAAGGAATAACTCATCAGCACACACTACCTTAAATATGCAAGTAGAGGGTTTTTTTTCTTTCACTGATACTTCTTTTAATTATATAATTCAGTAAATAACAGTCAAGGTCAATGGACATTATGCGTCCTATCTGGATATCAATCCTTATGACATTCAAATGATTCTCTGATTTATTTATGATTAATGTTTGGAAGGTGGAGGGAACATTTGCTTTCATTTGGAATTCAGAAAACATTTAGAAAAGCAAGAAACCTGAGTGCGTCATGTTTCTTTGTCATCGAAACCGTCACAGACCGTTCCTGTTAAATGAAGCTGGGCTAAACATTAGCCAGCAGCGCCATCCCCTGGTGAGAACATGCTATTGCATACATGTCTGCATATTTCAGATGACCACAGTCTCACAAAACATGAGAAAAACTATCCATCCATCCATCACCCGATACCCATGTATTCCTGTATAAAATGTATGTATGTATAAAACAACCCAGAAGTCACTTAGCAAGAACAAACAAACACATGGATAGGTTTTACAATGTTCTGCATGTCTGACATGACTCATCCCATAAACAGCCGCAGGACATCTGAAAAACCTCTCTACAGCTTTACACTGATAAGACTGACGTTGATGCTGCGTCCCTTCTGTTCTTCAGCCTCCCGTTGTCTAGAAAGTGTAACAGTGGGGGAAATACTGGAAGTATTGAACGCATACAGTAAATGTTATCACAATTTTTCTCAATAAATTTACTTCTGTGTTATTGACAAGAAACTTTCACCAGCGGTTGGTAACAACCGATCCAAACCACACATGCAAAGA
Organism: Hirundichthys speculiger; assembly: GCA_018398805.1. Taxonomy (NCBI): domain Eukaryota; kingdom Metazoa; phylum Chordata; class Actinopteri; order Beloniformes; family Exocoetidae; genus Hirundichthys; species Hirundichthys speculiger. Next base: position 632,142 of record JAGFBZ010000842.1, on the reverse strand, counting down.
AATCAAATCATAGATGTCCATAAATTATGTTTAATAATGTGAAATAACACAGGGAAGGAGTATTGAACACATGAAGAAAGGGAAGGTGCTTTAAGGCATGGAAGGCCAAGATACCAGCTAAAATCAGTCAGTAAATAGAAAGTAATCCTGTCCCTTATCAGTGCAAATTAAGTGTCAGCTGGTTTTTCCCAACTGATGGCTTATAAAAAAGATGTCTCATTACCAAGTTGTCACACAAGGAACATCCCATGATGGGTAAAAGCAAATAGCTCTCTCACAAGCTTCGCAATCTTATTTTTATTTATTTTTTTGGCACTAGTGGCCTTTATTGACAGTGCAGATAAACAGGAAGGGGGGCAGAGAGAGAACATGCAGCAAAGGGTTGCAAGGGCTGGGAGTTGAACCCGCAACCGCTGTGGCGAGGACTGGAGCCTCTGTATATGGGCTGCCTGCCCTAACCACTGCGCCACCATGTGGCCCGCTACACAACCTTATTGTGATGTCACTGGTGTCACTGGTGGCATAAGGAAGGAATTCTAAACTTCTGAATGCACCAGTCAACCCTGCTGGGGCCATAATCTGGACGTAGAGAAAGAACCTAATTTCTCCACATACTCCTCATATTATTTCTCCCAGAAGAGATTTGAAAAGAATTAGTATTGGAAAACTTGTGGAAAAGAGCTTCAAAAAGACTTTGAATTAGTACGTATAATCATTTTAAAACAACAACAACAATAAATAAGTAAATAAAAACAAGAAGTTATGCACTCAACCACCATGGCCTGTTATACCCTCTAGGGTGTTATACCCTCTTGACCGGACTAAAACGTTTTGTTTTTTTTTGCAAACATTTTATTTCAGTGGGTGCAATGGGAATGTGTGAAAAAGGTTTTCAGGCAATATTGTAAAAAGTGCTGCAAAAAAAGAACACCTACCCCACCTTTAACTGGTTTCAGAGAAAGAAAATGAAACTGCTAGAATGGTCCAGCCAATCATCTGACTTGAATCCAACTGAAAATCTATGAAAAGCACTAAAAATCAGAGTTCAAAGAAGAACCACTGATACTTTTGATTTGAAGACTGTTTGCAGGGGAGATTCTAGGGTCAGAGCTTTAGGGGTGCTGAGCACCCAATGAGCCCACCACGACCCACAAGTAACGTTAGTGAGAAGAGGACGATACCATTAGGCGGGGTTGTTTTCATTTTCATTCTTAAAATATGAACCTAAACCACAAACTATGGATTAAGTTTTGGACATTATCTAAGCCTGTCAAATGCGAACTAAAATTTTAGAATAACATTTCTTACTCCAGGTTTTTGGGGTGCTGAAGCACCCCTAAAAAAGGGCTAGCCTCACCCATGACTGTTTGAATAGTGAGCCAAAATAACAAATGAGCAATGCATTTGACTAGTTTCTCCATGTAGGTGTCTTGAAACTGTCTTGAAACTGTCAAGGCTTTTGTATAAAATAAACATGCATGTGTAGAATACTTTTCCCCTGTGTTACTTCACATTATTACACATAACTTCATTTGTGGACATCTATGGTGTGATGTGGGTTAGGTGTGGATTGCATGTTTTGTTCCAAACATCTGGGAAAAGTTTCATGTCAGTAGCCCCTTAAAAATCTATTTCCTGAGTAAAATGGTGAGGTGTAAAGCTCCTTCAACTGCTGTCCCTCCGGCAATATCAGAGTCAGCCAGAGGTGTTGGAGGCATTTGTAATGTGGGGGAATCATAGTGGTTTTTTTTTTGTTTTGTTTTTGTTTTAACTGTAATGCCTATGGTAATAATTGAGCCGTGTCACCATTCTAACAAACTAAATAAAATACATGGGAAGTGTGAATTGAAATGAGCCCCCATCACACCCCTTCAGTCCAGCAGATACATACATACATTCACACACTAGCCTCAGATGGAGCCATTCACCTCTAATGCATAGATTTTACATGCATCAGCCTCCTGTTGCAGTTTTTTTTTTTAAACATTGTACTTTCAGTGATCATTGGAGAAGAAATCACTTGAAGGTTATCTAATGGTTAAGCAATGTGTTCCAGAAAGGTCACATTGTGAAAACTGTGATTTTCAGTGTTCCCCAGATACTCTGTCTGATATAGAAAGCTGTAAGCTTTCTATATCACCGACATTACCACTGAGAAACGTTAAACCTTTGTGGAACGCTCCCAAGTTTGTTGGGGCAGTTGTGTGGTTCAAGCTCAGTGTTTAACTTTGGCTTTAAATTATTTGATACATATGTGACAAATTGATGCAAAACTTTAAGTTTGTCTTATTGTTAGATATTTTAGATGAAGTTGTCAATTAAGTTAATTTAGACCTGATCTTTGAACTCGTCTACCAGAAAGTAGCTTTGCAAGAGATCCATGACATTTTCTTACTTGCTGGATAGGATCCATAAACATAGATAAGAAAAAAGCTTGGTTTTCTCTGCATTGATTTCCTATAAAACTCCATCTGATCTTCATCTATGTCAAAACAATAAAATGAACACAATTTTTCTGAAGCTGATAACACAGCCTTTATTGAGCACACATCATTAAACATTGACACGATGGGATGAAAATGTAAGTGAACTAACTGTCTCAATGAGAGCTGTTTAAAGTTAGTAGTTTGCACATCTGGAGTACAATTAGCAGAAAGAGCTTGGAAGTGTGGTTTAGAGTGACTTTGAGAAGACTCAAACATTTTAGCTTCGCCTTGCAAAAAGGAGATCTCAGAGGACCATCAGTCAAGACTAGTTGATCTTTACAAGGCTGATAAAAAGTAATCTGAAATAGTTTAGGCATCTATCAGTCCACAGTGAGACAAATTGTCTACAAAAAGAGACAGCTGAGTACTGTGGCTACTCTTCCTAGAAGTGGACATCCAGACAAGATGATTCCAGTGGAATACCAATGAGCTAAAGACGAGTCCATGAGTGACATGGACTACAGGATAGTGTCGGGGTGGCCGTCTGCCAGCTGGAGCTCAGGAGAAGCTGGGTGATGCAGCAGATCGATTACCTGAAAACTGAAGTAAATCCATCACAGGATGGCAGATAAAGGAAATCTGCCTCTTGGGATGGTCCAATCAGAGCCCAGATCTTCGCCCCACAGAGATGCTGTGGAATGACCCGAAGAGAGCCATTAAACCCAGACATCCTAAAGATATGTCTGAGCTGAAGCAGCAAAAAGGAGTGGTCAAAAAAAAAAAACAACCACCTTCTGAATGTTAAGCAGATCTGATCCAGAACTACTGACAGTGCTTGCTTTAAGGCTTTGTTGCTAAAGGAGGAACTCCAAGGGTTAATTCATTTCCCACCAACACTGTAAATGTTTAATTGGTGTGTCCGATAAAGGCATGAGAAATAATTTTTGCTTCTGTTATCAGTTTAAACTAATTGTTTTTGTCTATTACTGTAACTTAGATGATCAGATCACATTTTATGGCAAATTAATGCAGAAAACAGTCAGTTAAAAGGGGTTCACATAACTTTTGTTGCCACCGTATAATGTTAAAATGTACATACAAACAGGCTTTTAAACGAGTGGTTCTGACAACTCAAAAGACATTATTAGATCCATATGTATCCATATAAGGAAATGTTTTCAGGTGTAGCCTAATAATTCTAGAGAGAAATAATCATGCTCTTATATGCTTTTATACATTTAGATTTGTCTGCAACCACAAGGATCACTGGTTAATTAGAGGCATTTCTGCATAAGCTTCATGTCTCCAACCCAGATCCAGGTGTTTCGCTGTACATTTTACCTGAAGCACCTACTGTTGGATGGATTGCACAAAAATGTAAACTGGCTCTTAGAGACTATAGGGAGTATTGCTGATTTGACTTTCTCAACATATCGTCATTTAAAAATTAAATGTTTGGCTTGATGGATTGCTGTGTTTGGGCTTCTTTATGTTCTTCTAATGGTTCCCCCGTGATTCCACTGCCCATGGCCATTCATCTTCCAGCAACAAAAATCAGTAAAAGCATCACAGGGAAGATCCATCATAGTTTTAGTACACGAAACAGCTTCAGCACCTCCAAACTCAGACAGAAAGTACTGACATTAGTGATTTTTTTCCCTCTTAAATGGTATAAAATAACCTTCTGACCTGTCAGGTCTTTCCATATCTATACTTTGCACTAAATCAAAAAGTAATTATTATTGTAGTTGCAGTTTAACCTGATGTCAAAGAAAAAGGGAACAATCATAAAAACACCTGTATATTATTCAATAAATGAAACTTTTTTTTCCTGCACTTCCACTATGACCTCAAGTTGCTGATATATGGTAAACCTACTGTAAATAAAAACCAACACAACTGTGGTAAGATCGCCCCCCACCAAGACCAAAATATCCAGCTGGTGGGGAACATTTAGAGAGCAGTGCTGGTTTAAGTTTGTGCGGTCATGCCACGGTTGGTCGCCCTCACCAGGTAACGAACAAAGCCAGAGGGCGGTAAACGCCAACACTAATAACTCTGGGAGAATTCCATTTCCCTCCCTCAGCAAGAAATAATAATAATCAGAAAATCTTGAGGAAAGAATGATCATTTAAGAAGTAAAACTTGTCTTGGTAACTATGTGGTACCCAAACTTAAACGTTCAAGCAAATAAAAGCAAACAAACATAATACAAAAAAAAAAAAAAAGACAGCTTAAATTCTTTTATTGAGGATTTTTTTTTTGGTCTGTACACGTGTTTTTTATGTACAACAGCTCAAATATAACTAATGAAGAAAAAAGTGAGGCATGAACTGATTTTAAACACACGCGCACACACGCACACACCAACCTATTTACAACAACATGGCTGATTGGCCTTAGAGACAAATCATTACATACAGACCAGTTAAATCACAAAACAAATATTTGTCATAAAAAAAAGTTTTTTTTTTCCTCAAAAATCTTTCCAATGGAGAAAAAAATAAACAAGAAAAATCACTCATTAAAGACCTGCTAAAAGGCCCATCTGGAGTCACTTTTTACAGTCCAAATAAAAAAAAAAAGCCAGCAGCAGCTTAGCAACGATACATCATACAGCTGTGTTCACCTTAGTGTGCGCGTTGCTGTTAGCGGCACGTGCTCTACTTTATGCAACAAGAACAAACAGTGGCCCGAAATTGTTCTTTCAGAGTGACCAGTGGAGATCACAAAGGGTTTTCTAAAATTAAAAGAAAAGACACTTTTTATGATGCTCCCTAAAAATGACTTTTATTGAGATTATGTGAGATTTTGATGTCTTATCTGATTACCTTTAAAGCCACCCTATGTAGCAGTCGCACTCCTGACCACATGGGCGTATCAGAACCATATCATGAGAGTTCATGTGGTCAGCCCCTGAAATAAAACACAACAGTGCATCTCTAGTGGGACAAAAGTGGTACTAAAAGACATGTTGGCTCCCCACACAGTAGAACGGTATTGTAGTGGCTCGTTTGTTAACACAGCAGATCTATATGCCCCCATGTGGTCAGGAGCGGTACTGCGCTGCAGAGTGGATCTAATTGTCGTTTTCCACTTGAATACTTTCTTCCATGACAGTCTCATTTCAGTCTCATTAGTTATCCTTATTTATTGCTTAATCATTGTTTACTCTGTCCACTAATTAAATTACATTTCATGTTTCCTGCACGAGTGCACCAATTTGAAATTTGCTGAAATATGCCATCATTCAAATAATTATCCATTATACACATGTTTAGAGGGCAAGGTGGAGGGATGATGTGGATGTGAGATCACCACATCTCCAAAAAGTAGTTTGACAGAGAAACCTAAATGTAATATAAGAGCAGTCAAACAGAGCCACTAAAAAGTCCCAGTATTCCTGATGTTAGCTTAACAATCCAAATCACTTTTCAGGTGCTTTCAAGGCAATATTTTCATTGTTGAAATTGAGTTACAGTCATCTTCTAATGAGATTAGAGGAAAAATGAAAGATGGTTTACGTGGTTGAACTGGACATGTGATGAGAGGGGAGAGAACTCATGTGGTCCCGTGTGATGTACAGTGTCATTACCTCAAAATAACTGTAAACAATAATGTGTCAACAGAAAAAACATGTCAACTGTGGTAAAAAAAACAAAACAAAAATTAAACAAACTCAAGTTTAAAGTAACCTATGTAGTCTTAGGAGTGCTCATCTTGGTACTGTGAGATCTTCTCCACGTATTCATCAGGTAGGTTCTTACTGAGATTTAGTAGAAATGCATGAAGATTTTTTTTTTTTTTTTTTAAATGAACATCATATCTATAACCCTCTTCATCATCTGCAGAGAACTGGTTGTAGAAATATAAATATATTTTTGCAGCCAGTGACCAGCCTGCTGAACGGCTCGCTGAAACAAAGCTTAAATATTCACAACTGCTTAATGCTCGAGTGTAAACAGAAATACGCACAAACACGACACAAGCAGCTCATAGACAGAAAACATAAATGAAATATGCACAGCTTTGTAGAGTTAATCCTGACATGACTGCCTTCCTGAAACACACAACTGAAAATACACCCTTTCACTCACGAGCACAGGCGAGCAGTTAGTCTGTCGGACCACTAGAGGGCACAATCAGTTACAGCCAGAGAGAGAAGGGGCAAGAAGGCAGCAGGTTCTTGTAAACAACCAGATGTCCAGAGTAACAAAGATTAAAACAAAAAAAACAAAAAAAGACGCTGGAATGGAAAAGTGGGGCTTTAACCCCTCCCATTCTCAGGCTCCTGCTTGACAATGACATGTGTCCCCTTTAAAAGATGCTTTGGTGTGAAGGGTTAAATAGAATGATATCCCTTTTTTTTTTTTTTTTTTTTTCAAAATTAGGTGTTTTTCCACTTCATACATTCAGTTCAACTCTCAGGAAGCAGAAAGTGATCACTAAGTATTTACAGTTCTTTCTGGTTTTCTGGCCACATCTTAGTTAGAGCCTTGCGTTTAGTATTAATATTAATTAACTTCACTTCAAATGCACTTCAATAGCTTGAAAGCAAAACCCTTCTTTCATGAAGCCTAGAGTGTGTGTGTTTTAAAGTCAGTGGTGTAAACAGAGACAGAGACAGGCAGAATAACAGAAGCACCTCTCTGTGCCAACCATTACAGCTGAGCAGCACCACATTAACACCTTCATGACGCTGAGGTTCATGGTAGTCTAGAACTGCGTCCGTTTTAGCAACTGTGCCTAAACTACTAGCTGGGATTGCGTGCGCTTGTTTAACATAACAGTGTCACAATATTCTGTGGTCCTTATGGAAATAAAAACTTTGGCCAGTTTTATTAGTCAGAACTGCACTGAAACAATCAGTAGGAATCATATGTGGAAAATCTGCTTGTGAAGTGATTTTATGGTGCCATGTGAAAATATCTTTCTACAAGAATAGAGAAGGGCGTTTCTTGCTTGTTAAAAATCAGCATGTGTTCAAGCGAACCCACAAAATTGATTTAAAATAAGTTTTTTGGGAAAAAAAGAATATATATCTAAAAAAGAAAAAAAAAATCAAATACATGTAACGTCTGTTTTTTTTTTTTTTTTTTTCTCAAAATAAAGGCTTGATGCAGCTGGCAGCAGCAGATATGAAGCAGGTTTGGTCCAAATGGTTGCTGCAGAACATGGTTGGTCCCTGTGTGGACTGTAGTGGAAAGTCTTAAGCGTGTAGCAGCGTTGAATTGTGGTTTCATAGCGTCCCGGTAAACTTCTGGTTACGGGCTCCTGGGCATACTTAGTCTCCAGTAATCTCTTTTACTTATCTGCGTTCACGCTCATTTCATGGTTTTCTTCTTCTGTGCCTTGTTTACATCAGCCTCGCTGGGTGAAAATGTGTCAAACTGCAACATTTAATGCTCCAGATTTGTGTTCTCTTTGCATGACAATCGCTGCTTTTCAAAGTGGCCCTGGGGGATGTTGCTCTGTTGTGATGGATGATGCACAAAAGCAAAGGAGGACATGGTATCAAAGCAACCTCATTGAAATCAGGAGGTAGAATACGTGAGCAGTGGATGGGTGGGTTTGGGTTTTAACTGTGCTCTGTTGTAACAATTACATTTTTTTTAATTCAAGCCGCAAAAAGCTTATTGATACACATCCACAAACATTAACCAACCTGTTTGTGTTTCTCCCCAAAATTAGACTCATTAATGATTGATTTTTGTCGTCTCCTGCTGAATGTGTACCAAACCTCCAACACGGCCGTTTCCAGGCCCCGCTTTCTTCTTCTTCTGTTTGGAAACATGGCGCGTCATACAGGTCATTTCGCTTCTGCCCAGTAGTCAATTCACGGAACCACTTCAAATTCAGTTCTGCAGTCTTAAAAATCAGGTCTGAGTTTTGAAACACTTAATTACTGAGTTCTAGTCTTTTTAGGCACCAGCTCTTGTCCACTATGTTCTGTCCAAATCAAATCCACCTGGGACTGTGGCTTAGGACTTCTGCTCCGCTGTGGCAGCAGGCGTGGCCAGACTCTCTGGCTTCACAATCTGGTAGGTGATTAAGTATTCTGGGTAAGCCTGAGGACAAAAATACATGACAGACAAGCAAATATTATACAATGATATAATTTCAGCACTAGAAAAATGAGAAGGTACAGTGAGGTCTACAAGTATTTGGACAGTGACAAATTCTTTTTTTTTTTTTTTTCTTCATACACCATCTCAGTGGATTTGATATAAAAAATAAAGATGTGATCAAAGTGTAGAATTTCAACTTTAATTTAAGAGCTTTCACAAAATATGGCACTTACTATTTAGGACTTATGGCCGTGTTATGCAAAGCACCTCCATTTTCAGGAGCTCAGACATATTTAAACAATGGGAGCTTCCAAGTACCGTGAAAAATGGTATCCACTAGGTGGCGGTACCAGTCAAAACTGGTCTTTAGGGCTTTTGCAAGATACAGACTATATCGCCAAAAGTATAATCTTACCTGCCTTGACTCACATATGAGCTTTAGTTCATCCCATTCCTAATCTATATGACGTGGCTCCACCCTTTGCAGCTAGAACAGCTTCAACTCTTCTGGGAAGGCTGTCCACAATTTTATACACCTGTGGCCATGAAAGGGATTGGAACACCTGATTCTGATCATTTGGATGGGTGAGCAAATACTTTTGGCAATATAGTAAATGTAAACTTCAGGTTTTGAGAAAAACAATACAAAACTCCCACTGACTCGGAAGGTACTGATTTACTGCGAGGGTACGGACAAACAGGGGAAGAATATGGACGTGCTGAACCTCACAAGAAATTCCAGGCTATGTTCCCGTCATTTCGGCAAGGAAAAAAAAAATCAACACTGACTGCGAGACAAGTGTTGATCCGTCCACTTCTCCTGGAATAACATGAGGAAGCCATAGCAAAGAAAGGCCTGTGTCTATAAAACCTTGAATGAATGAGTTCTGCCCCCTTAAACATTCAGCGGTCGTCAGGTAGCCCCTGTTGACTGAGAAGAAGCTAAATGGCCAGGTACGGTCCAGTGCAATCACTGGTAACGGCCAGATTACATTTTGCCAGAAAATATCTAAAATAGTCTCCCATGTTCTGGAATCACTTTCTTCTGAAACAAGAAACCAAGATAAACTTGTATCAGAATGATGGGAAAGGATGGAGAGGAAAAAGGAAACGTGGTGGAGGCAGTGCTTTGGCTCATGGCTGATTATTGATGGCGTTTCACACAGCAGATGGATAATGACCCTAAACATACTCCAAAAGGCACTTAAGACAAAGGAATGGAATATTCAAATGCCAAGTCAGCCGACTGATCTCAACCCAGCAGAACATGATTTTCAGTTACTGAAGACAAACTTGAAGGCAGAAAGGACCAGAAACAAGCAGCAACTGAAGGCGGCTGCACTGAAGGTCTGGCAAAGCATCTCCACGGAGGAAACTCAGAATTTGGTGATGTCCACGTGCTTGTAGTCCATGACTGTCAGACTTCAGGCAGTCATAGACTGCAAAGGATTTTCATCCCAGTATTATAAATGAGGGTTATATAGAAAATTATGTTTACTGGTCCAAATACTTTTGAACCCTTAGAATTCAGATAATTTGCTTAAAATGGCTGTAATTCCTAAATCATAAATTCCATATTGCCGGAAGACCTTTTAAATTAAAGTTAAAAGTCTACTCTTTGATCACATCTGGACTGTTTTATTTTAAATCCCTAGTGGAGGTGTATAAAAAGGCAAAAAAAATCATAAAAACTCTGTTACTGCTCAAATAGTTCTGGAAATAATTGTATAGTAACAACTGATGATGTTTAAGTAGATGTAGTAGTAGAATTTTAAACAATTTTATTCACATTAGGAGTAGGTTTTAAGCCATAAAAGATGCCAGTGTGTATGTTCATGCACCGACCTGCTCCCCTCTGTAGATGACGTACTCGGCGTACGCCAGTCCGTTGACGCTGGGTCGCCCTATAACAGAGTGGTGACCCGGGGGAGCGTGGGCCATCTTCATCGCACTGAACTGAAGGAACGACTTCCCCAGCGTCACCCGGCAGAAAAGCATCTGTCTGCAGTCACACGCACACCGAGGTTCATTCTTGCAATCAACAAAGTTGCTGGTCTTTGTGTCATTATAACACATAAGGAAAAAGCACACCGTGTTTCTAAAAATGGAACGGTTTTATATGCTCACCTGTGACACACGTAGCAGGAGCGGTCTTTATGGGTTGGACATCCTGTTCCTCCACCAATCCCATATACATACTGGTTGCTTTTGGAGGAATTCTCTGCAAAATAGATGCCTGCACCAAACATGCCACCAATGTAGGCGTGACGCTCATCAAAGCCCTTATGGATGATTGCGTTGATGAAGGGAGAACCTGGCAGGAGCGACAGCAGAGTGAGAAAGCATGCAACCAGATCATATGGGAAAAAAAATGAAAAAGAAAAAGAAACAAAAAGGACATCTGCTTTGTAAAACATTAAGAAAAACTGAAAAAAAAAAAAATGGTTTCTAACAATCCTGCGATCAAATATTTGATGGCGCGCAGGAAGTATGGAGCATGGAGGGAGAGTATAGAGAAATACATTCTGACAAAGTGTTATCCTGGGACATCTTGCTTGATTGTATGATCACTGGTGCCAGGCGAGCAATTTCAGGCATCAGAGAAACCAGATTATTTCCTGGGATTTTTGACTCTGCAGTGAGCATTTTCTCAGAAACCGACCTCGACTGCAGTCCCCAGGGTCGTGTCTGGAGTAAGTTGTGCGGTTGAAAGGGGACAAATGATAAATGAGATTTGCCCAAGCTTACAGTCAGGCTGGAAGAAGGAAAACATTGCAGTGCAGACTTAATCTCCTTGCGCATGAATGGCTGAACCTTGACCAAGCTGCGTTTTACTTCTGTCAAAGCAGAGAAAATGAATGAAAGCTCCAGGGAACGCGGGACCAGGATGGACAATTCCACTTGGGTTTCTTAATTTTTACCTCCACGTTGCGTAAGTTTTGGCTGCTTTTAACAGTGCATGAAATTATAAAGTCATGTATTTGCTTGAAAGGTTGCTAAATTCAGCTTTTCAAAATATCCACAGAGCTTTCCAGCCTGCAACCCGTTTACAAACATCTCCAAAAAAAAAAAAGTTACAATGAGAGGAGTGTTCGGCCAAGGAACTGGATTTACTTTAATTCAAGAAAACAAAGAGCTAAATACTACAGGGGTGTCCAACTGTAGCACAGCTACAGCAGTCCAACAGCTTCAACGAATAAACTCAATTTGTTCATAAAATGGGAAAGTAAAAAGCAGCAAAACATGGGAAAAACAACATAAAGCACCAGGACTTGCCAAAATATTTAATATGACAGTTTTACACTTCAACTGTAGGCGACATGACCAGTAAAGTGTTTATAAACGGTTTATAGTCTAGACATGTATGTGCACTAATTTACCGTGAAAGAGCATGCGCTCGTTGTGGTGATTGTGATTCTCATCTGCGATTTCCTTTTGTCTGTGTACATATCTCTCCCGTAGCTTCTTATTCACCACCTTCTGAATCTGTAGACGGACAGAAAGAGGGAAACAACGGGGGCGAGCAGTGAATATTTGCTGAGTTCAAATAAGAAATCCAATGCGAAACTGAGTTAATGAAGTTAAGGATCCTGGTTTCTGTGTTTTCAGATCAGCGTAGGCGCGTGCATGCGTGTGTTTTTCAGTGCGAACCTTATGATGTTGTTGTACCGACTGAAGACTCCGCCTGCGTTGCCTCCATCGCGGTGTTCTCTGATCGTACTCTGCAGCTGTGGGTGACATCGACAGGCACCGGACGATCAAAATGACACACAAGCACTTGGGATCCTACAGTTCAGCCATTTCTTCCTCAGCGAGGGGGAAATATGTGGGCTATCTGGTATTTCAGTAGTTACAAGATCCGTATATTCAGTATGTATATTCAGCAGTGACTCCATTCATCAGATACCTTGACGATGCCTGTGGGAAATTTTGAACAATTCAGCTAAAAATGTGAAGCATCAGCAGCAATAAAAGAACCGCAGCAGGCAGGTTTATAAACTGAAGGAGCCATTTGTGGAATTGAAGCTGTAATGTGTGTAAATGAATGACTGCATCTACCCTTTTTTTTGCTCCAGTTTTTCAAAAACATGATCAAGACCTTGAGTCGGTGATTTTTCAAGTCCTCAACTAAGAGTTACAGTTGAAATTACCTGTTAAATTTCTGTTAACATCTGCCAGCTCTCATTACTTTGAGCTCCATCACACTGATATCTGCTGTCTCCTCCAATCGCCGATTCTCATTTACTAAAGAAATATAGTCAATGGAGCAGTTATGCAGATGTGGATCCTTTCGTTCACTGGGCTGTGCAGTGGTAGTCCTGCTTTATGTGTCTTTTTTTAATGATGCACATTGCACACATTTAAAATTAAATATCCACCCAGAGAAATCTTGAAATGTGTAATCAAGCTGCTTGAAACTTCTACAGGTGGTGAAGTCAGCAGTCAGCTGCCGTCAACGTGAATGAGTGAAGTGTCTGTTTCTCTGTTAATGCATGTGTCTGCATGTGTGCTGGCTCACCTCCTCCTCCACGGACTGGAACTCCTTGTCATCTGGTGCCAGGTCGATCAGCACGGTGCCCTGGCTGGAGCAGTGGAATGTCAGGTATGGGTTTCCACCTACAAACACACATTTTTGGAAGTGAATCACAACAGGGTAAGTCGAACAATGAAATGTTTTAGATGGTGCCGACGCCGACTAGAGTTCAGCACACATGTGAGAAAAGGACACAAAAACAACAAAGTGACCTGCAGCTAGACAATGGCACAAAGACCGCCGTGAATCTGAAAAGTAAAGTGTTGAACGAACAAGACTCTTTTTAAAGCCGAACAATACCAACAGAAGAGTATTGATAAAACAGGTAATTAAGATATCAATGCAGCTGGACTCTGCTGATCTGTGCTTTGTGGCGGAGTGGCCGGGCAGAAGACTCTCTTCAGTCACAGCAACGTCCAATAAAAGCCACATAAAGTAGACCACATTTGACAAGAGAGATTAGGTCCAATATAACCAGCACTGAACTGTTTGGCCTCGGTTGTTCATCTTAGGCTGTGAGCAAACGAGGCACTGCTACAGACATGGACAGATGTGCTGGTGTCATTCCACAAAAACCATCTCTATTTCTGGAGCCGAAAAAAAAGGTTAATGACATTCATCATTATTTATTCCATGTTTAACACAAATCAGATTTTGCTTTTGATGGAACTAATTACTTTACATAATAAAATAGGTAAAAATTGCATGAACGAAAGGATGGCACCCTCAGCTTATTATTTTAAACAATCATTGCCAATAAATCTCTGTTGCTTCTGAAAGAGGTTTTGTAACGGCCAAAAGATATTTTGTCCATCTCTTCCTGAACAAACTGTTTTCGCTGTCTCATATTTGAAGGGTGCCTTTTCCACACTCCATTTTTCAAATCCTTCCATACATGCTAAACAGGATTAAGATTAAGACTTAAGAGTGCCATTTAAGAACAGTCCAGTGTTTTTCTATCAGCCAGTTGGGTACTTTAAGCTGTTGGAGGACCCATGACCTGTGACTGCTGCTCTTCCTGACCTTGGGTGCTGTGTTTCGCTCCAGGATGCTTTGATAACCTTGAGACCTCCAAGGAAAGATGCAGGAAAGAATCCCCAACACATGACTGACCCCCCCACCATGTTTCACAGTAGGTATGGTGTTCTTTTCTTTAAAACGTTCAATTTTCCTGTCCATCAGTGCAGAGCTGATGAGACTTGCCACAAAAGTGTTGTCTAATAGGTCCAAAAGCCATACTCCTTTGGACTGATGTGGGTTGTCAACACGCCCTGAAACAGATCTGAGTTTGCCTTTTGAATGCTTTCTTTTTTTAATAGTTAAGTCCTCCTGGGTTTGGTCTCATGCAGCTCATCGTTGTTCAAAAAGGTGATGGATCAGACAGTGGTGAATGAAGCCACGCACAGACAGCAAAGCTAATCTGAAGGGGCTGGTAAACTATGAAAGCCCTGTAAGGCTAAAGTTAACACATTAACACATTATTCACAGTGAGAAGAGACTAATTAACTTCATCATAACTACAGAAACCTAACTATCGCACACAGTGTACTCGGTACTGGAGCCATTTCATCTAGGTTGTGTTAGATGACTCTGAGAAGAGAAGGGGGAAAAAAAAAGGGAGATGCTGTAGGAGTGCTTTAGGAGCTACATGTTGCTGACAATCAACGCTTTTAAAGATGCATATGTGTGTGTGTGTGTGTCTGGGAATTCACTGACCCTGCTGGCCTCCGAGAAGCCTCTCGATGCCCTTGATGAGTTTGTGCCTGTGACCATAAGCGTTAATGCCGATCTCCTTCAACTCCTCATGACCCATGTCTGCCAAGACATCCAGTGAAATCTGCCCAGAGATAACAAATGCACCTCATCAATTTTCTTATGGTTTGATGCCAAAAAGAAAGGAAATTAAAAGCAATTGATGAATTTAACAATGGCACTATTCACAGAGAAAATCTCCCTATTCACACCTTTAATTATAGATTTATCACATAAATTAAATTCTGTCTCATATTCTTCAACCATGAACCCTTCCAACAACATCATTTTAATGGTGACAACAGCAGCTCACACTAAAGCTGATCATCAAAAGTGCCATCCATTAATCTGATGAGTTGAATGATCTATGGCACACCGCAAAGAGAGCAGGTCTGACAGATTTTCATGAAAGACAGAAAAAGTAGGAAGAAAAGGCCAGTGAAAGGGTGGCAGTAATCACACAATTTATATGCAAATGGTTGACGATGAGGTCCTCCCTGCTTCCTGAGTTTGTTCAGGGAGATCAGAGAGGAGATTCATCCTGCAGATAACTTTCCTCTGCGTAATACTGATCATTGATACCAGGGGAAAGTCATCGCAAACTAAATACTTTCTCTGGCATTTAATGAGACGCTCACCAGGCAACTCATTTGACACTAAAAGCTACTATATAATTACTGTAAACCAGTTATCACAAAAACAAGAGGTGAACTTCTGCCATATTACAAACAATCTCAGCATGTAAAGCACTATTTGACCAGAACTGCAATAACTTCACTGACAGACTATTTTTGCACCCAATTTTTGTGTGAAAGAAGCGAATCAAGACTGATAAACCCTCAAAAAGTTAGAATAAATGTATTTTACTGGTCGTCTTCTGCAACATACAAGTGACCAGTTACACAAAAGTAGAGATGTTTTGATGTTATTTTTTCCCTCCAGATACCGATTCTTGAGCTGTGGGTATCGGCCGATACCAACTACCGATCCAAGTATGATATTAAATAAAATTGCAAAAAATTGCAATTGACTGTTATATAATTATCATTGTTGTAAAACATGGATATATACAGCAAATCCAGCCATTTATGTCTATATTTATTTCCAAATAGAACAGTATCAAACAGTATTGAAAAATGAAAAAGTATTTCTTTTTGTGGGTAGCATAACGGAAATAACCAGTAAATAAATTATTAAATATAAATTACTTGGTATCGGTTGGTGCCTGGTCTCCCGTACTCGCCGATAACGACATTTTTGGCAGTATCGGAACTGGTATCGGAATCAGAAAAGCAATACACAATAGGTTTTTCTTTTTTCATTTGTTACCTCTCAAGCTTTTTTACTTTTTTTTAAACAGGTGGAAGATATCATATGTGAACAATGTGCTGAGATGTACCTCAACACCACTATGAATCACACCGTCTGAATATTAACAATGACTTTGCTTTTGGAACAAAGGAAAGAAAAATAACTGAGACACACACGCCACTGTTTTTGAGCTGTCACCTGTCAGCATCACTTTCACTCCTTCTTCACCTGTCTATTTTCTCATCCTGTCTGTTCTCTCTTTCTCCCTCTCTCTTTTTTTTTTTTTAAGTGAGATAAAATTAACTAATTTGCACTAAAAACCAAATTACAGTTAGAGGCAGATGGGGATGCTATGAGCTGTGTGGCCATAAAAAAAAAAAAAACAAAGTAAGTAAGTATGTTGTGGACTAATTAAAACTTTGGTTGTGCAACATAAAAACCTGCAGGATTACCAGTATTTCAACAGTTCATTGAAAATCACACCTACTTAACTGATCCCAGGTGAGGAAGGTGCTCATATATTGAGACATTTCAGTCTGCACAACACTGGTAGCCTGCTAGCTCCATGAAGACTTGAGTGATGTTAAATTGAAAGTAAAGAAAGTTTAAAATCAGGACTGAAGAACAATATCTGCGTTTTGTTTACCTGCTCTCGCTGGAAGATGTCTCGGAGGTGTTCGAGCCCCAGACTCTTCAAGAACTGGTTGATGGTCATGTCGAGCAGAGCTGCAGAATCACAAGCCGTTAATCACGTCGCAGTGGATGCAACACGCAACACCTGATTGAAGACAACTCAGACATGCGTGTTTGTGTGTGCGTGCGCACGTACTTTCATTCTCCTTCCTGTCGGACCCAGATGCTCCATCTGCGGGGCCAGTGGCCCCGCCCACTGTGATCTCACTGAGGGGAGTGGTCAGGTTGTCTATGCTGCTGGCTGCTGATAGGCAGGATGGAGATGGCGATGGCGAGGGCGAGATGACCACACCCCCCGACGCGCCTGCACTCACCACACTTGCACTCACCTGAGAGGGAGGATTTAATCATTTAAATCTTGACCTCCTATGACACTCAAGCTTCAAAAAAATAGAACTTGCATGCAGACATGTCAACCTAAGTGTATTTACAGCTTAAGCTTCTGCTCTGCTCTTTACACATTTCATCAGCTGAAAGCTAAACTTGTACTATGTGTGGGAACTCACCACAGTGGCCTGTGGTTTCAAACAGCTTGGTAAGGCGTCTGGTGGCATGGCGTCAATCAATAATGCTCTGATGTCGTCAGCCTGGAACACATATTAACGGAATGTAACCATTTTACAAGCTTTCATCTCCTCACAGCTCAGCTACTGCAGCAGCCTCTTGTTTCAAATAAAAACCCAAATAATTGGCTCCTTACTGTGGACTTTCAGGGCTCTTTGCGGTGTTTGACTTTTTTTTTTTTGACCTTTTAGTACTATATGAACAGAGACAGAGGGTTTATTTGCTCCAGGAAGCTGAAAACATGAGATGACAGAACATTTGCTGTCAAACGCCCTTAACTGCAGAATGAGCTGCCTCAGGAAGTCAGGTCAACACTGTCACTGATGCCTTTTAAATCTTTTCCTCTATCACACTTTTATCATAGAGACTTTTCTTATTATATATGACTCTTCTTTTTGTTTCTTTTTCTTTTACTGACATTTATTGACTGGAAACTGCACCCATATTTTATGACATTTACTCTTATTTTGTTGTAATGATTTTCTATGGTGCGCTCAAACTTGGGTCCCTCAAGTTACACAAGGAATAAGATAACTTCTTAGGAAATCTCATTAGTGTGCAGGAAGTAAGGAAGCTGTCAGTTCCATCATCTAAACTTTTACCAACTCTCTACATGGTCCTCCACTGTCTGCAAGTCATAACCATTCATGCGTCAGGTCAAGCCGATGATCATTTCCCTGCAACTCTGAAGTTTCGAATGGAAAGATTTTCGGACTGTTTTCGAGAAAGACTGTCAAGACGGTCATTACCGTTGCCAAGTCCAGCGGCGTCTGCCCCTCCTGGTTCTTCATGGTGGGATCGGCTCCATGGGCCAACAGCAGAGCGCAGAGCTGAGTTCGCCCTTTCTGCGCCGCTTCGTGGAGTGGAGTGAAAGCCCATTTGTCGGTGGCGTTGACACACGTGTTGTACTTGATCAGCAGGGCGGCTATGTCCACGTGCTAAGAAAGGGTGGAGGTGGAGATAGAGAAGAGGAAGGACGAGAGGTGGAGAGAACAAGCAGGGTGGAGAAGAAAGGAAAGTTGAAAACAACAAGAGTTTAAAAAGAATGAGATCAGAGCAGGGAGGAGGATGTTGGTGGAGGGAGAAGCAACAATACTACTGAGTATAGGGATGCACGATAAGTGTTTTTTAAAACCGATACCGATAACTTTCAGCTCCTAAAGGCCGATACCGATAACCGATAACACACACATATACCTAAGATCATTACATCAATACTATGAACAAAATCAAAAATAGTTTTGACTCTTTAAATGAACAGATATTTATTTTTTTTCCAATGAAAAACTACTGCCAAGCCTCTCTAACATTTTCGTAAAGCTATCAAACAAAACTTTTTGATATCTCACATTAACTTAAATAAGGTGCATTACTGACTGATATAAAAAAAATAAAGGCTCCTTGAACTGATGGAAATACATGCATCAGAATTACAAACTGAAAAAAATTAACATTTAAAGGATTTTGGCTTGTGGTTCCATTTAAATTAATACCTTTAATTAAAGTAAATGAGGTTCAGTAGTTTTTAAAAAAAATATTTTTTAATCTCATGGAAGCTTTAGATGAGAGGAATGAGGGAGAGGAAGGGGAGGAGAAACTCCTGCTGGCTTGCGCACATTAGCATTAGCTTCCGGTAGCTCACGTTAGCGCGATTTCAAAACTCCATGGAAGTGATTGTTATGTTGTAGGTGGCCGATCAGGTTTTACGTATTAAAGCTTTTGCTTCCCTCCTCGTAGAATTCGCTCGGAGGATTCGTCACAATAACCACCAAACTATCTTCTTCTGAAACTTTAACGAAGTTCCACGCCACCATGTTTGTTGTGATCAGCACAATGCATGCTGCATTCAAGGTGTAACGTAAATTCTGACGTTTCCTCGTTTGCTAGTCGTTCTTTCAGCCTTTTCTATTTTTTCTTTTTTTATGTGTAACATGTGGGAGAATACTGCGAATATCAATTCAAGTCTGCAACTACCAAAATTATGACCGAGTTGACGAGCGGTTTTCTGGCATGAGGGGGTATTCTTGATTTTCCTTATTGAGTAATCGTTTTTCTGATTATGCCTACGTTACTTGAACATAACATTCACTGCCACTCATTCAAGGCTCAGAGGGAGCGAGGCACTGCCGTGTTGACAGAAATATATGTTATCGGGGCTATTTTTCATGATATCGGAGTTATCGGGATGACGTCATAATTTCCTGTTATCGGCCCGATAGTTATCGTGCACCCCTAACCGAGTATCAAGAAAATGGTATCTACTCGGTGGCAGCACCGGTTGAACCCGCAGCATTGGAGTTTTTTTTTGTGAGATACGTAAACTTCTGGTTTTAAAAAGTTGAATATGCTTTTAATACTCCCGCTGATTCAGAAGGCACTGATTTATCGCAGGAGTAAGGACAAAAACGGGGAAGAATAATGACTTGCTGAACCTCACAAGAAATTCCAGGCTATGTTCCCGTCATCTCGGTAAGGGGAAAAAAAAAATCTACACTGACTGGGAGATAAGTGGCTGCGAGTGTCTACTTCTACTGGAATAACTGGAGGAAACCACAGTGGAGAGGATTTGCTTCAAAAAAAACTCCTTGAGGAATGAAAGTTCTGCCCCCTTACAAGTCAAGTCATATTCCACAGGAGTCGGGAAGCACCATTATGGGCTATGAAACTAATCTGAGAAAATAGATAAATAAATGGGAGATTCTGCAAAACATAAATAGTAAATTCACTTTCGCTTCCCCCCACTTACCATTCTTTCATTTCTTTTTCTCCAGTTTCAGCTTCATTTCTCCCCAGCTCTTGTCTTGGCATCAAACACAACATGGCCTGTTTTATGTGTAACAGGAGTGTGTATATGCGTGTTTCCAACAATGAGGAGCTCATTAAGCTTTCATGCAAACATGTGTTTCATGACTCTTTTAGTAGCGACGTGCTGCCTAGATATCACCACTGAGCGACTCAAACACAAGCAGGGACTACACATAAAACAACCTCTGTTTATTAAAAAATAACGATTCACAGGGTGAAGCAGGGTTAAAGCTCAACCAACAGTACGATGTTCACAAAAGGAGCAGAATCTGAAATGTGTAAACATATTTCAGCCTACGAGAAAAAACCATCAACCAGCTTTGTATTTTTGAGTAAAAACTGCTCAGCTCACAATTATAGAATTCAAACCAAAAAACTATCTGTGATCGCTGTAATAACCAACTGAGCTTCTGGGTACAGGTCCTACAGTGAACTACACCAAAATACATGTGAGCTGCAATCAAGTGACTGCAGGGGGGGGGGGGGGGGGGGGGGGGGGGGCGGGTGTCGAACCTGTGTGTTTGTGAGCCTTACCCCGTATGAAGCAGCATTGTGCAAAGGTATCAACCCTCCTTTGTCTTGGGCGTTCACATCAGCTCCATGTTCCAGCAGGTACTCTGCCACCTCCAAGTTGTTATAACCGGCTGAAGAGACATCAATGCAGCACAGAAACGAGAGAGGAGGAAGTAAGGATAAGAAAAAAAATATCAGCCACATGAGAAGCAACTTCACAGAACGTATAATCATCGTTTCCTTTCACAAGAAAGTACGTTAGAGCGGAGGATGAGTGGGTGTTTAAGTGGTCAGATCTACTGCAAAACAAAAAGATTATAGACCTTCAAAGTGTTTCTCAGCAGTCTGTTGACTTCAAAACCATAAGTCACACTGAAAGATATTTTCTTATAAAGAAATTCTTTATTGCCCTTAATAAAAAAAAAAAAAAAAACAATCATAAAAAACCCTCTGAACAACAGAAACAATATTTTCATTTGCAGGAAGACGATTTAAAGAAATAAATGACTCCTGTTCAGTTCCAAACTCATCACGTTGAGAAGGACTGCAGGTGCAAAATGTTTTAACTGTTTACATGAAATTAATGTCCCAACGCTAAATGAAAATAATGACAAAGGAGGAAAAAAAAATTATGGCGTCATAAAGACAAACAAATGAAATGTTTCTAATTACTGAACCGTTCTGCTTTTGTTGTTGATTAAATTATAGCAGAACCATTATTTCAAGTCGGAAAGTAATTAAACCTGATTAAATACTCACTTTCAAGGTTTGCAGTGGTTTTGTGTTTTGCACAGCGTTGATTGTTTTCCTTTTCATTTGCAGGTGATTAGACCAGCGTGAACGTTATTAGGGATATCTGTGCTCTTAGTTCCAAAAGCAGGGCGGCGTTTCTGTTATCTCTGGAATTGATGTCACAATGATTAAGGACCTGAATATTTACCGAGTGTTTGCGTACCCTTGAGGAAACAAATGTTATCTCTGCTCTCTGGGCATTAAAAGTGCATAAAGCTTGTGGGAGAAACAGCACTGTTCTAGGTCAACGACTTTTGTGTACAAGTGTCATAACAGCGTGAATCTTGATCATTTTGTAAATTGGGACATGTTCATGAATAAATCTTAATATCGGCCGTTAATATTTTAAATGGTAGAAAGTATAACAGGCTGCTGCCCTCAAGCATCTATGCCCACATGCTGTGAAGAAGCCTTCGCTTACTGAAACAACAACAACAACACTCAACAACAAGACTTTGCAAAATTCTACTCAGTTTAACAGCAGAAATGCACCTATTCAGTTTGTTACCAAGAACAGATCAATAACACTTTAAACATCTGGACATTAAACGATGCCATCAGTTTAGTCAAACCTGAAGATGAATGAATTAATGACAGTAAAAGGCTCGTATTTCACAACGGTATTAAAGAAGTTGAATGCTGAATAAATAAATATTCTAGCAGTGAGAAGAGCCAGCATTATCAGTCAACTGGAAGATTTTGCCCTCAAGATTTGAGCTGTCAGTGTTTGTTTCATTGTTCCTGGATGAACACGGAGCCAGAAAGCTAAAGGATGTTTTTAAGCTCAAACTGGAGTCAGTCAGACTGACTGGCATCAAACACAAACAATGTGTAGAGACCAGTTGACAGAAAGTCAAGCAGTGCACACATCTGGGTATTTGTTTGACAACATTTATGATGGCGGCCAATGGCGTAAGTCATGAAAATAAAACCTCATTTGTGTAAATGTAGCTTTTCAGGAAAACTTTGACACTGCAAAATATATATTTGCAGTGCCGACATCCAGACAACTTTGATGGCGATGTTTTCGACACAATCTTTAACCTTTTTCAGTTAAAAATTTTGGGATACTACAATAAAGTAGCCATTTTTCTCAAAATGTTTCTTCCTTGTACTCTCTGCTAGAAAGGTCATCTATGTCTCTGTATTTCTGAAGATTTTACAGAGGTTGTTCATTAATCATTTATAGACCGATTTATTTAATGTTTTTTCCAATGAAGATGGAGAAAACTGATTTTCTTTGGAATTTGACAGACTTATAAGTCAGAGAGGGACAAAAACAGAAATCTAAAAATCCCCTGTGTTAAAAACCTTTTTTACTCATATACCAGAGAAATGGGACAAGAATTTCTAGTGTCTCCCTTCGCCCCAATGTTCACTTCTGTTTTGCAAATGTACACATGTTGATAATTGATCTGTATATCTTTAAGAAAAAAAATTCTAGAAAGGCTATAGTGCTAAAATGTCTGAAATGTATTTGAGACTTGTAGCTGGCTAGGGTTGTAATAACATGCTTATCACACCATTCACCTACTACGTTAACTCTGTGAATCTCATCACTATCAATATCTGCTTTTGTTCTGTATTTTGTCATGAAAATTCTTGACATTGTTATGTTACATCTCCAATTAATCCTTGCAAAATGTATCAGTACGAAATCAGCTTACTTATCAACGGGACTTGTTAATGTGGGTCTTTGTTCCTGCAAGGATTTTACCTGCGAGGTGCAGCGGAGTCGAGTTGCGTCCCTGCGTGTCCCTGCAGTTAATGTTGTCGGGGCTGCATAACTTCTGCACTCTGGCCAGGCAGCCTTTCTTGGCAGCATCCAGCAGCGCTGCGTCTCCTCTCAGTAGGTCCTGGATGTCGGTGTCTCCGTCCTTGACCAGGTCCAGAGGTGTATTCCCATCCCGGTTCTTCTTAGTTGGGTCTGCGCCATGCTGGAGATGAAATCAAGTTGGAGGGAAAAAAAACAGTGAAAACAAAGGGTCAAAGCAATATTACCTACTCCATCCTGGTGCACAAATCCTGCTTTAAACAGGAGAGTGTCTGTGTGACAATTGATGACTGAGATGAGGATTTAGGTAATTCACTAGAGAGCAAAAGAGAGAGAAATAAAACTAAGCGAGAGAGAGGTGAGGAAAGGACATTCAGTGAAGTGGAAAACAACACATGCCTTGGGGATGAAGGGAAGGCAGACCCTTCGTCACTCTGTTGTCTCCTAAGTTACAGTTTAACTTGTCATTTCATTGTAAGCCTTGAAATGTGCTCATTAAAGCTGGATGCTGAGGGTCTCCTCCCGTGGGTGTCCACTGGTGGCCTGGAACTGTCCACTACCTGTCACTCATGGCTGGACTCTGAATGGTTTTGAGTCTGTCCTGCTTTTCATTCTTCATCTGACTCTCTTCTGCTTTTGTAATTATATGTAATTATATTCTTTATGCAGTTCCTTCTATAATGAGAAAAAAAATAAGGGCAGATATAATGGGAAACAGCCACAAACGGACAAAAACCTTTTAGATTTGTAATGTCAGAACAATTTTATCATTGGTCATAAATTGAATCTCAAAAATGTCATCGCAATTTGGAAAAACAATGCGGTGGATTTTTACATCAACACCACTTTTGTATCAACAGTCATTTAGTTTGTGACGATATTTTATGAAGCAAAGGACACCGTGTTGCTCCGTGGTTTTCACTATGGAATGATGCAACAGGCAGGCCAAGCTGAATCTGTGTTGCTCCTCCTTCCTACTGACAGCACATCAACCATTACTGACTGCAGGTGTGATTCTGACAAGTCCATCCATCCATTATATTCCGCTTAATCCATAATCGGTTGGCGGGGGCAGCAGCCAAAGCAAACCTCCCTCCAGACCTCCCTCCCTCTAGCTGTCTCCACCAGCTCCTCTGAGAGAACACCAGAGTGTTCCCAGGCCAGCAGAGAGATATAATCTCTCAGCATGTCCTGGGTCTGCCCCGTGGTCTTCTCCCAGTTGGACATGCCCGAAACGTTCAGGGGGCATCCTTACCACCTCAACTGGCTCCTCTTGATGTGAAGGAGCAGTGGCTCTACTCTGAGTCTCCCGAATGACTGAACTTCTCACCTTATCTCATTTCAGGCGCTTGTATCTGTGATCTTATTCTTTTCAGTCACTACCCACAGTTCATGACCATAGGTGAGGGTTGGAACAAAGATTCGACTGGTAAACAGAGAGCCTTGCCTTTTTTGGCTCAGCTCTCTCTTCACCACAACAGACCAGACTAATTAGCATCCCACCAAAATAAATAACTAAATAAATAAAGCAAAAAAAAAAAAAACCCACTGCTGAATGTTGGAATCGTTTTTTTTAAAAAAAGGAACAACAGCCACATTATTAAGTCTTAGTGTAGCAAAATGATATTTTACTTTTGTCCACAACTTCTCTAAAGTAGAAATGATGATGCTGCTCACAATCACAATCTATGCCCCAATTCAGGGACTGCATCCTTCAAAGGCTACATGAAAGCCGACTGTGTCATTGTGGAGTGAGACAGACGGTCCTATTCTGAAGACTCTTCTGAGTGAGGAATCAGGTGGATTGCGTAGCTGTTGGCTTGGCAACACATGGCAGATGTACTGCAGTCTTCTCTCGGCCTGAGATAAAGCAAACATCGCCACTGAAGTCTCCAGCAAACCAGCATAACGTACTAAAAACAAAAATCAAATATGAATTTCTGGCTCCATCTTACAAAAGAGGATGAGAAACTGCCATTAGTAATGCTGCCAAGTGACAACAATAATGTAAGCAGGTAGGCAAGACAGTCTCATAAACCAAAGGTCTTTTTGGTCCTTTGAATGTTTCGTGTTCATAAACCACATTTACTGAAGGATGCAACCCCTGAATTGGGACATAGCTTTAATAAAATGCATAAAAATCGGACAAAATTCAGCCTTATGTCAAGTGTCTAGCCAGAGCAAATCAAACATTTAAAAAAAAAAAAAAAAAAAGGAAGACAAACTTTTCCCCACTATGGATAATCATTCATCTGCCTGTGTTTCAAGCTCTTGCCTCCAGACCTGCTATTGCAAGAACTGAACCAACCATGACATCAGAGGAAGTGCAGCCTCGGGGAGCTGCTCTATCTCTGAACTCCAGAGCTATTTTCAAAAGCACTGACTGGGATTTATCTGCACGAGGCCATGCGACGTTTACACGTTGGCACTAAAAAAGGTGCTTCATCTGCTGCTGTGTATACGTAATGATAACGCTAATGACAAAAGTAACAGGTCTTACTTTACTTCAATAAACACAATCTCAGCAGTGGATGCGCTGAATGTGGCGCTGAGAAGGAAAAACACTCCCACCAAGTAAAGCATACCTTATGTTGGATGGACACAAATAAAGCTGCTGAGGCAGATGGTGCTCATGGACATTTGCTGATCTTACTGAAGTACAGCACTTACAAGGCTCCATTCTGGGTCCTCTTCTCATACCTGTTCATACACCTCAAATTACGCAACTAGATTTCAGGACCAAACACTATGTACCCCACTTCAAGTTACATAGAACAAGAAAAAAGCTGGACAAGCTGGAACTTCCTGCGTTGATAACATATGAACAGACAAAGCTGTACTTATTTAGGAGGCTAAAGGAAGCTAAAGTGGTCTGATCAAAGGCTTAAGCATACTTCTGGGTTGACTATCCACCCACACATACTGGTGCTGTTTTCATTCTAGACTCATGGATCAATTGCTTTTAAATTCAATCAATAGTCAATTTGTCTCAAAAAACACCCCACCATCCCAGAGGTTGGTGTGACATTTTCTATTTACCCCTTTTAGCTAAACCAACAATCTGAAAACACAACAATAATACAACACAGAGAACTAAGTCTACTGGAACCTTGATGTGGGATGTAGGCTGTACGAGTCTTCCTGAATCATTTTTTATCTCAGGCTTTTACTGCTGCCAGTCAGAGGTCAATGATTGCTGCTGAGTGTAAGCCTTTTTCTCCCTTTTTTGTTAAAATAAGATACTAAGATCCTATACTATTTTCTAGTTGTTTAGTCTCTTTCAAGGAGTCCCTCATCCTGTCCTAGAACATGCAGTTCCTCACAGCTCAGAGAATTTGATTCAGTCAATTACATTTAGCCTTGAAGAGAGCAGGACACTACAGAAATCTCCTGTATCTCACTGGCATGTTTCATATCTGATTGAGATGAGTAAGCTAGAGAGAATCATGAATGGACTGTCATGATTTCAGGCCAAACACGAGAACCACGACTGGTCTAAAAAGAACATGTCAACATTGTGTGAACATGCGAGGAAGACCATGATGGAACAGAGAAGACCACGAGGTCAGTTTCTCCCCAACTAAAAAAAATGAAGCACAATAAACTGTTCTTTAAAGCAAACCCCCGCTTTATTTATTTTTTCTTAAATGCCCTGCTTCATCCACTTAAACAGAAGAGCCTCCACTACTGTCACCTTGTCTGGAGGCATTTATGATAAGAAAAACTAAAGTGCTTTCAGCTGTGAAAGTGCAACATTTCATTAAATTCACATAAAAGTGTCAATCTTCTGTCTCACAACAGATATTTGAAGTTTTTATTAATTTAATAAAGCTCTCAGACACCACAAGGAGGTATACCTGCCACTGAATATTTACATATTAATAGTGTTGACAGTCTTTCTGCATCTTCTAAATAGTTTACTGAAATTATCTGCAGCCAAGATGAACGTGTCTGCTTTCAGAGCAACAAAAACTGCATGAAGGAACTGCAGCTAATTTTAAAGATTTGAATCCAGAAGGCAGTCAGAATTACAAGAAGGTATATGAGGTGACAACAGTTAGCACTATTCCACGCTTTCTGCAGCCAAACTCCACCTCACTTACGATTACTTTCAATTGATTGTGATTACATTCAGTGGAATAATTTATTGTCTTTAAAGGCTTGATCCATCAAAAAGCAAAAGTCCCATTAATATTCATCTGATAACTGAAGCAGTAAAAAGGGCACCACAGCATTTCAAGGATCATTACTTAGTGTAAGACAGGCAGCATGGGATAAAATCCTGCCTGATGTAGATGTAAGTAGCCAGCGTGGCGTGTTTGCATGGAGAGTCCCGTGTTAGTAAAGGGCAAGTCAAACCTTCAGCAGCAGCTTGCAGATCTCATATTTGCCCTTCGCTGCAGCTTCATGGAGCGGCGTGAACTTCCACAAGTCAGCCACATTGACTGAGGCTCCGTGCCGGACCAGCAGCTCGGCCACTTCGTAGTGACCGTACGAACAGGCGTTATGAAGAGGAACTAAACCGCTGTACAAGGAAGGAGTCACACATTCAGAATCAAAAATCAGAATTTTTATAGCCTAAGATCTGTGTAAACAAACATGGAAACGTCTACTTTTTTTTTTTCAAGAAAGAAAAGACTCCACATATTAAGTGTCTCACCCTTTATCTTTGGCGTGCACGTCCGCCCCGTGGTGCAGCAGGTACTCCACCACTGACACTCTGTTGTAGCCAGCAGCAAAGTGAAGAGGAGTGGAGTGTCGTCCCTCCAGATCTCTACAATTCACATTCTGAGCAGTGCACAGCGACTGCAGAGGCACAAGAGACGAATGATTTGAACTTTTAAGAAAAGGTGATGCAATCATGATGTTCTTTTCTTATGCTATTTAGAGAAACTGTTTGGATTTTATATATAGGAAACGTGTTTCACGTAAGTCATCACACTTTTTTGATTACGACACCCAGCTCCTCTGCATCCAACTTTTGTCAATTTAACTTGAAATTCTTCAACACTGAACAGATGGTGAGAGACAAACTGCCATCTTTTGACAACATCAGTCAGTGCCAAGCCGTTAACCTGAGTTTGTGTGTGTGTGCCTGCCCGAGCTTGAGATAAAAAGAGGCTGACAAAAACCCAGACCAGAGCTCATCTCCTGATCCTAAACCTGTCAAAGCATCATCCTTGAGACGCTGACAGAAACTCTACATCAGGATAACCGCAACAGTCACACACAAGACACAAGATTCCTTTCTGCACCAAGCTCTTCTCTCATGATCCTCAAGTTAAAGCTTCCTCGCTCTGACATTTGTGCCACATGCTGGGGAGGATTTCCACATATGTGACAATAAAGGTTTGACTTTTACCTAAAATCAAAGAGAGCAAAAGCACAAGTCCACTCAATTCACAAGCAAACAACATCCAGCTGACATTTAGCAAATTACTACAACTAAGATTGCATGAGAGCAGAGAGAAAAGCTGGGAAGGTCGGGTATTTTGATTATGAAACTGTGTGTGAGGGCCACTCATTTTATCCAGGTTTGCACAGCTGAAGGAACAGAGTAACAGGCTACAGAAGCCATCAAAATGCATCACTATTTTAACACTGGGCATTCTCGATCAAGACTTGCTCGAGTTTTAAATGCTCCTCTCTGAGCAACACGCATTTTTTCAAACCCCTGAAGCAGTTAGAAAAGAACTCTGCTCTCTTGACAAATTATTTCCATAATCAATGTCATTAAAAATACCCTACACTTCTGAGAGCATGTTCTTTCAATTTCATTTTTCATGTTCATTTCCATTTTTTATTTAATTAATTAAGACATATATATTATAAAGATTTGTTCATTTTAGAGGTGACAGACTGGATTTCGGGTAGAAAAATGTCATATGTGGCATCCTGATGTGTCAGTTGTTTACTCCACCATGTAGTGCTGATGATTATCAAAATGGCCTCAATGAGAGAAAAGGCTAACCAGAGACAAGGATGCTATTTTAATAGTGACTAAAAAAAGATATCAACATGCAAGTGGGCTACCTTTACGGTGTCCAGGTCTCCAGCTTTAGCAGCTTCCAGAAGTCTGTAGTCCACATCTGAGTTTCTCACTGGGACGTTCTCTACAGAGCCATAAACACAGAACAACTATGGGGACAAAGCCTGCAAATACTTGATGCCAACATGAGTGAGGAGGACTGCAAAATGGAAATTCTACAACTGAAAAGATTTTGTATTTTGAAT
Organism: Hirundichthys speculiger; assembly: GCA_018398805.1. Classification (NCBI taxonomy): domain Eukaryota; kingdom Metazoa; phylum Chordata; class Actinopteri; order Beloniformes; family Exocoetidae; genus Hirundichthys; species Hirundichthys speculiger. The sequence continues at coordinate 602,676 of JAGFBZ010000842.1, read as the reverse complement.
TCACTTGACACACACCCATTTAATTTGTAGACCAGCAGATTCCTGCACTAGAAAAACAGACTTTGTTTGATGTGATAAAGTGAGAATGCTTCTGAGGTTAAGTCAAGTGAAAATACTGACTCATCGCTTTTTCTTGAAAAAAAAAAAAAAAAAAAGAAGAAAAATCAAGAGGAAACATGAATAAAGTACTGATCTGGGTCTCTAAATCAAAGGTTTGTATCTTTCTTCATAAGTGCAGGTTCAGCGATTATCAATCAAGACCGACATTTAGTTATTTACATTCAAAATTTTCAATGAAGATTCCAAATTTACTGAACCCAACTGAACACCCTCATTTTCCCCCAGTGGGTCTGGCAGCGTTTTGCATGGTAGCAGCCGCCCACTGGTGTAGGAATGTGAGGGTGAATGGGTTGAATGAGAGGCCATTGTAAAGCGCTTTGAGGGCACCTTGATGGTGTGGATAAAGTGGTATATAAGGGCAGTCCATTTACCATTAAAAAAAATAAAATAAAATCAAAACACGCAGAGCACCTATAATCTGGAAAATCCTGAAGCAATGCCCTGTGATGTGATCTTTTCTCTAAACGCATTAGTGACGGGCTCACTTTCCCAAAATCTTTCTACATATCTGCGCCTTCACTGTGAAAATATCAATATTGACCTTTACAGAACAATTCCAGTTAATCCCACTATTCACAGCTACTGCATAGCAACAAAAACACAGCACACCCACGCAACTGCACACCCCGCCACCCGTCTCCACAGCCCCCTCTTCCACACACAACTGGGGGTGGCGTACCATTGAGTATCTGTTGAACAGCTTCGTTTCCCATTTGAGCAGCAGTGAAGCCCTGCAGTGACACCAGCGAGGCGTCTGCCCCGTATCCTAGCAACAGCCTGCAGGTCTGGAGGTGGCCGGCCAGCGCTGCCCGATGCAGCGCAGTTTGACCCAGCGTATCGAGGGCATTCACCTGCAAACATTAAAAAAAAACCTTTAATTAACGTTTTTAAACGTGTCATACTGGAGGCGTGACAAATCTTAGGGAAAATACAGTCTCATCTGTGGGTGAATAAGGCAGAAATGTCCCACGTTTTGTCAACTTCGTACTTCTCAGACACTAGCATTTTCAGCCACACCAACCACCACAAGAACACTAAACAATAGTGTTGTTCATAACAGAGCTGCAAGGAGAAAAATCCATGCTCCTAAACAACACTGAGCATCTTTTATTTGCTATAGATTACATAGATAAGCCAGAGTTTTTGTAAAAATGTTTTATGGACATATGACACCACGGTAAAGCTTTAAATGAGAATCACTGATCAGAGCAAACACTGCATAAGAACCTGAGCCTATCTGTGAAGCATGGTGGTGGTAGTATCATTGTTTGGACCTGCTTTGCTCCTCCTGCGAAAGTATGTCTGGTTATCATCACCAGTACAATGAATTATAAACTGCAGCAGAAAATGTTTAACAAAGAAAGCCTGTAGAAAGATAAATGAGCAAATAAAAAGCCATGGATCATTGTCCCCAAATATAATACTTTGCTTTACAGATATCTTTTTCATTTGGACAGTAAATATTCTGTTGATCCATGGGCAAGAAGCCACAAAAGCTCTACTTTAATTCAATGTGTCAAATCAGGAAACCGTATCAGTTCATGAAGTTGAATATCTCTAAATACAAATAGAAAATATATGTGAATGAATATAAAGAACACAGAACCTATTGACGGATGGAGAAGTTAAATAAATTTAAAAAAAAATGGGGGTGGGAGAATATTAAGAAATAAAGGGAAAATAAATACATGGAGGATTTGTTAATTTATTTTTCACACCAGTTCCAGTCCTACTGAGGAAGATAAAAAATAATGACATAAATTACAATAATTTTAAATATAATTTACCTTTGCCCCATGCTTTTGTAGCACCTCCATAATGTCATTGTGAGCCCGTTCTGCTGCCACATGGAGAGGAGTCATAAAACTATAAAAAATAAAAAAAGTAGTGAACATTTACCTATAAAACAAGCCTGTTCCTTACATTTTTACATGTGGTAATGCCATTTATTGAGCATTTTAATCTGCTATATGTCAATGCAACCCTTAGATCAGAAACTCTAACAATAAGTCCCTACTAACTAACTAACCAAAAATAAAAAATCACTTTCTTTCACATATTTTTCTAAATACAGAAATGTCACAGTTGTATCACTCAAAATTGTAAATGTAAAAAAAAAAAGTTGCTCAAAGTCCTTTCAAACCTGAAATTTTGAGGCTGTTCATACCTTAGTTTTTGAGTAACACTCATCTTATAAACTGTAACGAAAATGAAAATAACAAAGGACATTCTTCACAATTTGCAAAAAGACAGCAAATCTGGTGTGTCTAAGTGCTTATGTGGACAAGAAATAAAATAAAAGCGAGAGCGCGACTTGAAGCCAAGAGAAGTGTTTATTGCAGAAAAACTACAAATCCCAGGAAAATGACATCACTTCCTGTTGCTGTAGGTAATGAATGCCACATAAGAAAACCACGATAGTTCATGTCAAAACATGATAACGTATATTCCAACATAAGAAGTGTTGTGAACACCAGTTCAGATCTGCCGTCTGGATTGTAAAGATTTTGTTGAGTGAGCTTTTTACTGGATTTGTGCAAACCCATTAGTGGGGGA